>CAOLHI010001716.1:0-339769 GCA_948474755.1 Ctenosaura bakeri | reverse complement strand
CAACTCTTTCCTGCAAAGACCCTGTAAACATTGGTGGAAATTTCTCATTAGATTAGCTTCCTCTCATAGGCCTTTTTGAGCTAATAATTCCCCACCATTGAATTGAGGTACTGGCATTATGGGTAGACCTCTGAGTCACCCACATTTGGGGGTAACAGTTCAGGCTGGTTTATTGAGTGATTTAACCTTTTTGGAGTTTTTTTCCCCATTGTGGTGGCAGTTAGGATTTGTGCCAAGGAGTTGTCTAACTCCTCAGTGCATTTGTGGTGTGATAACATGGCAGTTATCCGTGTTATGAACACTATGCCTTCTAAATCACCAAGGAGTATTTGTTGAGGGTTTTTGTCTTGCTGTGTTTAAGGTACAATATTTTGTTTAAAATGCTTCATGTGGCTGGTGTGGATAATGGCGTTGGTGATGTTCTTTCTTGACAACAAATGGAGCACTTCAGACAGCTGGCCTTGGAAACAAACTCCAGACCTGTTCACATGCCAGTAGACTATGGAGCCTTGGAGGGGTGAGTCACCAATTTCTCATTAGCCCCTAGCACTAGATGAGGTTACCAGAAAGCTAGGAAAGATTTTGAGCAGTTTAGAAGGATTGTAGGATTGGAAGCTTCTTGGCCTGTTCTGTTGAACAAGACTTGTAGTATTATGTATATTTAAAGGACAAAAGGATGGGCACCTCAGTATATTTGGTCTAAGCTATCTTGTGTTGGCTTCTGTTACAAAGGCTCAGGGTTACAAGGACTCAACATCTGATTTTATAGTATGTTAGGCCTTGGAATGGGGGTCCAGGGAGCATGGTCAGGTAGCCAACACCCTGGTGCCTTTGTTGTTGGTGGTGCTTAAGGGTTTAGGTGATGTTTGGCCTCTGATTTGCAGTTCGGGTTATGAGGCAGGTTTATTTCATGCAACGGAATTGATGGCATTTTGGGGAGAACTGTGTGTTAGTGAATTAGCCTTGTTCATGCATTGCAGTTTTACTTGCAGCTCAGTGAGGCAGGGCGGGTGTGCTGTTTTGCCATGTTGGTTTTTCTCCCCTTACCAGATATCAGTTTTGACCAGTTATTTCAAAGGCCTTGCAGTGTTTGGGCCTTCACAGGGTTAAATTGGGCACCCATTCATTTAGAATTGGGACTGCCTCAGCAGCATCTGCAGTGGGCTTCAGCCTGCAAGATATCCAGCAAGTTGGGCCTTAGGAATCTTTTGTTGCTAAGAGGTATGTGCACCCTCTTAAATTTTAAGGCACCTTTGATGTACTAGCATTGTTTCCTGCTTTCTCTGTTAAGCTTTTAGGTGCAGTGTGGTGAGACAGCGGGTCATGATTGTGGTCACAGCATGGTGTTCTGGGCAGTGCGCCAGGCCTGAAATTGCCATTTTGGAGCTTAACTGGGGTTGAGCAATGGTGCCACTGTGGAGTGGCTGGGGAAATGAGGTTTACAGTGGAGTGGCTTGATGCCTCTTTTGTTTGAGGAGTACATGGGGTCTTCTCCTGATGTTTTAGTCATTCACCTTGGTGTGAATGACTTGGACTTGCTGAAGGGCAAGGCCCTCATTTTCCAAGCACTGGAAGATTTTTGCACTATAGAAAGTTGTTGCACTGGAGTTTGTTTTTTTCAGCCATTTTGCCTTGGCAGGTGATTCCAAACACATTGATTGGGCCTGCAGGAAGGTTAGTACTGGGCTTTGCACCACCCTGGGCTCAGTTTGGGCCACTATCTTTCTCACCCTAGTATTGATTTCCTGTGACCAGAGTGCTTCAGGGCTGATGGCATTCATTTGTTGGAAGTGGCGGAATATGTTGTTTTGGGTGGGAATTGCAGCAGGGGAGAGGGCCATCTTGTCTGGCCCGGTGGATGAAAGGGACTACGCAGATGTTGTACCTTGCCTGTGGCAGGTAGCAGGAGGAGAATAGAAGACTTTGGTACCTTTAGTACCTTTTGGAACCCCTTTTGGTGTGGAGTAGGGGCTCTGAAACCTCTCCTTTAGAGTCCTGCAACCTGTGGGGTTGGGGAAGGAGGTTAACCTTGAGGCTAGCCTGGGATTCAGGCTCTTACTTATATAGTTGTGCAGCCTGGGTGAGAGTCCGTGGGTCACCTTCCAATCATGCTGGGCTAGGAACCAACCTATATTGGATTGCCTTCAGGGCTAAGGTGTTTTGCCAAGGGAAGGTTGGGGAAGTACTCACATGATGACACCTGGCCTCAGCTGAATCCACATCAGGTTGCTTCCCCTTCTTGCTTCCTTTCCAGACCAACACATCTTAAACAAATTAGGTCAAATAAAGTGGTTCTTATTTTAACCCCACCTTCTAGATCTGGTCTAGTTATTTCATGGTGGACCATCAAAGTACCTAACGAGGCAAAACACAATCCCACACCTCTGTCAATATTTCTGCCTCTCTGTGCACATCAAGAGTAACTCTGAAGAGGAGATCCTCCCTTTTTCCATGGAGGATCTCCATGCAATTCATAATGATAGAAAAATCAATATTCTCAATCACATAGTGAGTCTCCTTGCATGGAAGAGTCTCTCCTCTTCAGTACCTGCAGGGAAAAAACTCATAAGAGCTAAAGCTCAGAACAAGCTTAGGATTGTTAGAGAATTAAAAATAATCAGGGATGGTTGGCTATGTTTATAGGAAGAGGAAGAAGAAGGAAATGGTAGGACCACTGTATAGAGAAGATGGTGAAATGCTAATAGGAAGCAGAGAGAAGGCCGAAATGCTCAGCACTTTTTTTACCTTAGTCTACTCCCAAAAGGAAAAGAGTGCTCTACCTAGTGGAAATAGAACAAATGAGGTGGTAAGGGGACTATAGCTGAGAATAGTTAAAGAAGTATAGGAATATCTAGCTCTTAATGAAGTCAAGTCTCCAGGGCCAGATGAACAACATCCAAAGGTACTAAGGGAACTTGTAGATATAATCCTACCGTTAGTGTTGAACATTTTTAAGAATCCTTGGAGCATAGATTAGGCTCCAAAGGGCAAAAAGAGGATCTGAACAACCATTGACCAGTCGATTTTATGTCAGTACTGGGAAGCTTTCTAGAAGAGATTGTTAACAGCCAGTCCATGCACACTTAGGAATGCTATGACTACTGACAGCCAGTGTGGGTCTCTGAAAACAAGTTAAACCAAATTAATCTTATCTCCTTTTTTTTGAGTTACAAGTTCAATAGATCAAGGGAGTGCTGTGAATGTAATATTTATTGATTTCAGTAAGGCTTTTCACAAGGTTTTCCATGATATTCTTGTGGGAAAGCTGGTGAAATGAGGGCTAGGCCATGATGATGTTACCCTGTTCTCTGGGGGTCCCGGGAGGGGCACCCAAATAACCAAACCACAATAACACAACTTTGGGGAAAATTAACTGGAGCACTCACTAAAGCTAGCGAGAGGCAGGGTAATGTAGCAGAATCTTGCAACCCAGCATCTATGGGGTCAGGTCAGTCAAGCAGTCAGACAGTTTTAAAATAGCAAAACGATGTTTTATTGACAAACAAACAGCAAAGACACCACAATCACACAGCTAATGGAAGCACTGGAAATAGGGATTTTCAGGGGAAATGGGTGATACGACACCTTTCTCGTAGTCCTGAAGAAACTTGAAGATTGAGTTCGTGATATGGAGTCTCAGTACATAGGACTGAGGGGATGGCTCGCCAGACACAGCGGCAGCAAGGAACTCAGGAGTGATCCGATCTGGTCTCGGAATTGGGGGGAGGGTATATAGGGTGAATTGTGACTGCAAGCCATACCTTGCTCGGTGAGAACAATGAGAATTTGGAGTGGGACAAAGCCTTGGAAAGGTCAGAGTTTAGCATGATTGGCTTAACGTCAAATCAACAGTAGTGTAGCCAGTATGCAAATGCGGAGTGCTTGACACAGCTTTGTGTGGCTACCTGCTCAGGGCAGGGGTGCCTTTGTTAGTATCGCGCATAAGCAAAAAGGTATTTGCCGGAGAGGTCACTGAAGCGACGAACTGGCTCTGTTCGGCCTGCCTAGGTGGGGAATGGAATGTCCAGCAATTATCAGCCGCGCCTGTTTACATGCTTGTCTGGAGGCCTCGCAAACACGTGGAGCGGGGTGGCAGAGGAAGACCGAATGGTTTTGATATCAAAAACGATATCGAGTGCTATCACCGGGTAGGCCTGGGCTGAAGTAACAATGATGTTAGGTGGATTTGTAACTACAGTTGTCTCTCTGCATTTGTGGGTTTGACTTTCCTGGATTTGATTATTTGCGAGTTTCTTCAACCCCCACCTAAGGCACTTCCTTTTTTGAGGGAACCTGCCCTCTCATAGATTTGATCAGGTGATGCAGCCTTTTAAAAACCCATCTTTGGCTCTCCTCTTCTTCTACCAGTTGTTGCCTAGCCAGCTAAAGATGACTTGCAGCCTAATTTCTCTGCACTACAAAGCCTCTCCTGATGCTGCCCCCATACCCAAGGAAGGAAATGGATAAGAAAGGATGTATAGAGCCACCATGCTGATTAAGTCCCTTTCTCTCTCCTCTTTCTGACTTGGTTTGGGCCCTGGGTGCCTGCTCACCCCACCATGCTTCACTCTCCTTCCTACAGACACACACACACTTTGATATTTGTAATTTTTCTACATTTGTGGGGATCCTGCATCCCTAACCCTAGCAAATGTGAAGGGCTAACTTAGTTCGGAAACTGAACTAAAAGAGTGCTTCCTGTTCATCCTGGACAGAACTGACTAGTGGGGTGTCTCAAGTTTTGTTCTAGATCCAGGGTTGTTCAGCATCTTTCTAAATGACTTGGATGGTGGAATTCAAGGTGACTGATAGATTGGAGAACTGGCCCAAAACCAAAATGAACTTCAGTCAGAATAGATGTAGGATATTATATTTAGGCAGGCTTAATAAAATTCACAGAAAAAGATGGATGATATAGCAATACACGTGAAAAGGGATCTACAGATCTTAGTAGATCACACACGAGGCATGAGTAAACAGTGTGATACAGTGGCCAAAAAGCCAGTGCAGTTCAATCCGGCATCAGTAGGGATATATTGTCCAGATTAAGGAATTTAATAATATAATTCTCTTCTGCTTAGGTCAGAATTCATCTGGAACACTGTGTCCAGTTCTGGGCATCACATTTCAAGAAGGATATTGACAATTTGGAATGTGTCCAGAGAGGGCAACAAAGATGATAATAGTTCTGAGAACCAAGCCCTACGAGGGACAATTTAGGGAAATGGTTATGTTTAGCCTGGAGTGTATGATACATGATATGATTAAATATCTGAAGGGATATCATGTGAAAGATGGGGCAAACTTTTTTCCTGCTGCTCCAGACACTAGAACACAAAACAATTTATTCAAATTATAAGAAAAGAGGTTCTATCTAAACTTTAGGAGGAACCTATTGGCTGTAAGAGCTGTTCAACAGTGGAATAGACTGCCTCAGAAGACACTTTTACTTTAAACTGACATTGGATAGCCATCTCTTAGTAGTGCTTTAGTTGTATATTCCTGCATGGCAGGATGTTGGACTAGATGGCTGTTGTAGACCATTCCAAATCTATGGTTTTATGATTCTGTGACAGAGGGAAAGCATGACTAAGTGCTTTCTTTTTTGTGTGTTCATTTTCCATACTTACAGACAGCTTGAATAGAGACATGGATTGTGTTTTGTCCTTGATTCCCTTCACTTCCTGTAGACCTCAGAATAAATGTGCTCTTAAAACTAGTACCGTACATTTTCCCTCCACAACTACACTAAAATCTGTCCCGTCAAAATCACTGTTCCATCAGAGAACTTGCCAGATATCATTAATTCAGCCAACACTGAATAGGGAGGGAGGTAAATTGACATTTCTGGCATGCTGCAACTAAGCCATATTGGGCCACATACAAAGAAAACTCAATAGTGGTGTGTGAGCATGCTGATTTCAATTCAGTGATTATTTAAATTAACAATAATTGTAGCTATAGTAATAAAAGGTATAGATGCATATTGTGCAATACATATGATATATATATGAAATACATTTAAATGTAATATCTATCCTGAAATATGTAAAAAGAGAACTCATCAATTTTCTTGCTCTTTCTCCTTGGCCTCCAGAATGACTGTATCCTTGACTTATTGTGCTTAGATGCAGAAGCAGAATTTCTCAGATTTTGCAATAAAAGAAAAGGTTGGCTATGTGAACACCTGCTTTTCTCTGTTTAATAAAACCAAGCTCCCTTCTTGTCTGTTCATCTGTTTACTCTTGCACAAATTATTTTTTGTACTCCATTGACAAAGATAAATGATGGGATTAATATATACTGGAGGAGTCCCTGTGAACAGTTTGCAAGCAGAAAGAAAGGATTGCTATTATTTCCCTCAGGTAACATAGCACAGACAAACTGGATTAAGACTCATTTGCTGTGGGGCTTAGATGTGATCAGGCACTAATAGCAGTACACCATTTAGGAAAATTGCTTTTTCTAAAATGAAAATGAGACAGGCTTTCATTAGCTTGCCTAGGCTTCAAGGGGGAAAACTTTTTTCCCAATGAGAAAAGAAGTATGAGATTCTTTATTGTGAAAAGAGAATTCATGCTCCAGGCTGTGATTCTGTTAGCGCAAAGTAAGGCAGGAGTGTGATTCCTGCAACCACTCAGATATTGCTGAACTGCCACCCCAGCTGCCTGAGCCAGCATAACCCATGGTAAGGAATGCAGAGAGTTTCAGTTCAACAATATTTGGAGTGCTGTAGGATCCCCAGCCTTGTTCTAACACCTAAAGCTGCATGCTTGCATCATGCCCATGTTATGCAGTCTTCTGTTGATTTTCCAACAATAGGTTACAGAATGTTTCACTGTCAGAATTTTTATCTCTTCCTCCAAGCCATATAGATGAACAAAACAAGCCAGGATGAGTCCTCTTTGCCTGGATAGTCTGGTCATCAGTATCTTCTTACCAAGTAGAATTAAAAGACATAGTCATGTTATTCTCGATCAGTATGCAAAGATCCCTTTGCATTCCTGCCAAATAGTAGCAGTTTAAATGGGTGTGATAAAATAGTCTTCCAGATGACAAGCTCATTAATAAGTTGAATGAATTTGTAGATGTTACTCACTTTGTGACCATCAGGTTGGGCTCAGAGAAATAGAACTTATCACAAAAACCGAGTAAGAGGATGCAAAGTACCCAGTGTATTATTGACTTTGGGAGAATCCAGAACAAAGAAAAGAATCATATCATAATTTAAATTTTATATAGGATGAAAGACATTTCCAGGGTACATTTATTAAACAGGAAAGAAGATAATTCTTCAGCCCCAACACAACTTGTGCAAAGATTAATTTAAGCATGGGCTGTGTAGTACTAACTACATATGGTATTTATACTTTTCTAGAAGTTGAAGTTTCACTCTCCACTTTAATTTAAAACAGAAAAACAAGATGTCAGCATCTCAGTATCTGGATGTCACAATATTTTATAGCCAGTTCTTCCAATCTGCTAACTTCAGTGTGGGTTACTCATTTCTGTGAACCTGGTTTCCATAAAACTAATGTGTCAGCAATGGTTTCCATATGAAAGTCTGAAGTTGTTAGATGTTGCAGTTGCCCATGACCTTTGTGGTAAGGCTTTGTTTCTTTCCTCTGTTTTTTAACTTCCTTTCCGTGCTTCTCTCCAACTCCTCTCCATTTTTTTTTTCTTATTCCTGAAATATCTGTTTCTTTCTTGTTATGTCCACAAAGTCATGTAGAGAAGATCCTGAAGATTCACATGGCATTTAGAAGCAGAACTTGAAAACATTGGCTGGAATCCTCTATCATGGTTTTACATAACTTTATGTATACTTAGTTACATAGCAGAGGAGCTAAGAAACCCTGTTAGTGCATTGAAAAGATGCATAATGGAACACTGGCAAGAGTGTCCCAATGCAATTGGCACTCCCTAACAGGTGTCCCAATGTACAACAGGACCAATGTGCACCAGCTCCACTGTGCACTAGTCCCATGGTTTACCACTCACATTGTGCATCAGTCCCAATGTGTATCTGTCCCATTACAAATCAGTCCCAATGCATATTGGTCACTTTGTTGCATCCCTTACTGGATACGGAGATTACAGAACTGCCCAATTACAATTCCTGCAGAAGTAAGTTGACTTACAAAGACGTAAGTCCCCAACAGGATTCTGGCCATTATTGTTAATATTGCATTAAAAATCATATTTTTAAAAAAGAAAGAAATACAAAAGAAATAAATAGTGAATCCAAATTAATGAATAAGATAAACTAGAGGACAATAAACAGAAAAATATACCAATGAGAAATTATTAATGCATAAACTTGAAGAAAAGATTTCCAAATATCCAAATATGGGAATGTCGTGTCCAGGTGCTATATGTTGAAGTGTGGGTTATGAGGCCTTCCAGCCCTGAAGAATAGACTTTCTAGTACTGTAATATAAGTCTTGCAGTCACTGAAAAAACCCAGAGACCCACTGACTAAATGTTGCTTTCTCTTTTATGGGTAAAGAGTTGAAGATGCATAACAGGACATCTGTGAAGGCTGATGTAAAACAAAATAGATTTGACTATCAAACTTTGGCAGCAAGATAAAACAAAATCTAAAATTCACAAAAATGCAATACCTTTACTGACCGACTAAAATGCACAAAACACATCATGCAAGCTTCCAAAGCTCCACTGCTTCTTCATCAGGCAAAAGATACAAAAAAAATCATACAGGAGAAAGAAAAAAGAGGGAAAGGTGACAGTGTTGGAGTCACAGGCCTACATTTTGTATCAGATGTTGTCTCTGCTGTTGTTCAGTTGGCCTGGAGGGATCTCCATGCAGGCAGGGGCCCAAATTTCCCCTTTTTTTTTTTGGCTATGTGGGGACTGAGACAGAGGACAATAAAATTTAAACTCCATTAGCAACAGTAAAGTAATTTCTCTTAGGATCCAGGGCATCTTTGCCTACAAGGAAACTACCGGTAAGCATAATCAAAACATATGTTTAAGAAATGTAGGAGGGGAATTACGGTCCAGGAGTTACCAAACACACACACACACACACACACACACACAGTGGAATCTACTCTATGTGAGCTGTGAGTTTTTGCTTTGTGTGTCAGAGTTTAAAATCTATAGATACAGCAAGCATGGAGACCAGAAGTACCTTGAAATATACAAAGATATATAGATCCCTCCTAATCCATTGATTGGCTAAAATAGGGCTTTCCAACTCCTCATTCAGTTCATTCCTAAATACCGCCAGAATACTCCATATATTTCCTGGCAATGAACATTCATAAACAAACAAATGTCACTTTTTTACTCAATGAGTATTTCCAAATGCAGAGAAGATTCTGAGCTAGTCAGTACTTAGCAGTACCATACCTAGATACCAATTTGTTGCTAATGAAGATGCTCCCATTCCTCAGAAATTAGCCAAAAAAAAAAAAAAACCACCCCACAGTTTGCAAGTTTCTGCAGAATGGGAGCATCTTCAGTGAATAGGAGATAATCATTATCAGCATGAATAAACTGGTTCAGGATAGGAGCTGCTCTGACCACTCAAACCTTCCACATAAAATCTTTTCCCCAATTTTAATATTTGGACACATCATAAATTAATTTAGCATAAGAAAATGTATGTGTTGTGACATTGTATGCTGAAGTTCCTGAACTGCTAAAACAGTGGGTGGAGTAAAACATTTTCTGGCATACATAATCCCCGGTAATAAACATCTAAAATAAGGCAGCAGACAAGAATATTCCACTGTAGTCCAACATAGAAGTGGGTTCACTGTGAAATAGAAAAAATAGTCTATTACTATTGCTTGTCAACAAACAAGCTTGAAAATGGATTCAAGATTGGAAAACCAAATCTACCTGTGCTACCTCCTCCTCCAGGAAACCTGTGGTTGTGAGGAAACTTGAGTGTTAAAGAAAGGTTTTATTCTTCCAATTAGCCCAACAGCTTTCAGTCTAGTAATATTTAATGGACTTCTTCAGAGGCTCATAGAAGATGAGAGAAAGAAAAAAGACAATAACAAGCAACAACAATTAGAAAATGAGACAAGTTACAATTTGCTATACCAATTAAATGTGCATATATCTTGCATAAAAATGGATGTGAAATATCTCAATTTTAAAACCATTTATTAACCCAAATAAACTTATACAAAAACAAAATATAACTTACAATGCAATTCTAAAACTGCCTGCAGGGGTTCCAAAAATATAGTTTTCCAAGCTTATGTCTAGCAATTTTTCTAAGAGCATCCTTATCGTAACAATTCTTCAGCAGATGGAAAGTTAGAGAATATGTGAAAACCTGAGTTTTAAAGTAGATGGATGTACTCCACATCTTCATTTGGAGCATGGGGAACTGATGTGTCAAGTCTAAATATCCAATCCATTTCTTTTTTCAGCAAAGTCCTCTCATTCTGAGAAAAAGTTCCTCAGGCACCCAAAAGCATGGATCTTTAAGGGAGTAATCATGTTCCAGACAATGATAAACCAAAGGGTCACCTAATCTTCTGTTCCTGATATTACTAAGATATTTCCCTATATGGATTTTTAAAGCTCTAGATATTTTTCCTATATATAATTTGTTGCAGGGACACCTGATGATATAAATCACATTTGGAGTTCTACAAGCTGAAAATTGTTTCAGGGTGTATGTTCTTTTCATTATAATTTACAAACTCTGTTATCTTAAATGTATACAGTAGACCCTCTGTACCTCTGGGGGTTCTGTTCCAGGAACCCTTGTGAATAGAAAACAAAACAAAACATGAATGCTCATCTCCTATCATATTAAATGGCAGAGAGGTATGCATGGATTATTTTTAAGTCTTCAGAAGTCTGAAAAATAATTTTGGAGTTTGTAGATTTATTTATAGGTTCTTTAAAATATTGACACAACTTCATCTACTTTCATGCCTCCTGGATCTATAGATCCAGTTTGGAAAGATTAATGCTAAAGGATTTAGAAAAAAATAGAGGCAACAAAGAAACTCCTATGGCACAATATTAGTAGGCAGGAATACCTCACTCTGAGGTATTCAGGAATACCTCACTCTGAAATACATCTGATCTCTCCTTTCTTGTTAAGGAAGCAGGCAAAGGAGGTACTCTGGTCATCCAAGATACCCTAGAATTAAAAAAAAAGAAAGAAAGAGAGAGGCCTCGCTCCAATTATCAGATATATTTGCTTACAAGCTATATCTTAAGGATCCCACCCAAGATTACATAAACAAAATTAAGCTTATTTTAACAGAGGTCTTCTGTTTGGGCTGTGTCAACAGGTGCAGCATATAACTTTTTATTGAACACCAATCCTAGAATGCCTATTCTTTATATTCTAAGTTTTACAAAGACCTTCATCCTCCTCCAGGTTGCCCCATTGTTTCAAGTTGCAATTCTGTGTTGGAAGTAATTTCCAAATTTATCATTTTTTTAAATAAACTTTTACACTTCTAGTTCTGTACTACATATGTGATTCTATGGATTCTATGGATTTCATTAAAAAAAAATTAGATTACCTTGTCATAAAGGGAGAGGACATTCAGGCAGCCATGGATATCAGATTATTATATGCAAATACACCACAAAATCAGCTTTACATATAAGAACACAAACATTAGAATGGAGAACTAAAAGATATGCTGTCACCTCATTTGGGGGCAGGTTGGCTGAACTGGCTTTATATAAAAATTGCTTCACATTTGATAATAACTTTTGGTGGCAAATTAAAGGGGTTGCAATGGGTTGCCCCATGGTCCCAGAAGTAACTACCTCATATATAGAAAGTTTTGAAAGATATATGATTTCCCCCACCAGCCCTTATAAAAAGAAGATAGGGAGTTGGTACAGATTTATTGATGGTGTGTTCCTTATTTGGACAGAGAATCAAGACTTTTCCAAATAATTTTTTAGATAGGCCAATTCCAGTGGCAGAACTTGGAGTGTGGGGAAGGGGGTGGGAAGAGGTGTGGCCAGGGTGCACTGGGGTGTGGCTATGGACCAGGACACCCCAAAAACATTGCTGCCCGGGGTGAACTGCCCCCCGTCCCTATGCGACTGGTCAATTCTATCAATAACAACATACAGGCCATTTCCGCATTAGACTGTTATAGCACTATTATTCCACTTTCAACATCCTATGGAATCCTGAGGTTTGCAGTTTAGGGCCCCTTCCTAAACTGCAAACCCCAGGATTCCATAGGATGTTGAAAGTGGAATAATAGCGCTATAACAGTCTAATAACAGTGGAAATGGCCACAGTTTGATATTCACTGTTATTGTAATGAGGTCCATTTTTTGGACATCACTATTAGGAAAGAAGGAATAAAATTATGTACCTACCTCTATAAAAAAACATTTTCACTGACTGAAATACTTTTCTAACATTTGACAGTCTACCATATGGTCAGTTCTTGAGAACTGCATGAAATTGTACAGGGGAGGAAGACCTTTTGGATGAATCAAGGTCTCTCAGCTGCCAGCTACACGACAGAGGCTATCTGGAGTCTGTCACTAACAACAGCTTTGACTTTTCAAAAAACAGGAAAGGAAAATCAATTCCAGAATAAACTGCAGTTTGACTTAATATCAAGAAGTGCGGGTCCTGCCATACAAGTGGAGAAATAGTATGTCTTTTAACCCAGGCAATAAATGAATGGGGAGTAGAGATCACCTGTGCTACAACGTGTCCAATTGCTAACTGCTGTTTGCAACAATCATCAATTGTTGTTTGCATCTTGTATCTGGTTATGGGTTCAAAAGGCATCAAAGCACCAAAAGAGGTGATCTGGTAATTTTTGATGTCCAGAGCATCAGCAAAGAGAGGGGCGATCAGAAGGATGGTATGTGGAACTAGAGAGAAGATGTTATGAGAACAGATAAGGTTAAGATAAGAGTACAGAAACTGTCCAGGTTCTTAAGATGAAAGATATGTAAACATTGGGAATGCCTTGGGAAACTCTGGTTCTGGTGGGGTGATTTGACTATGACTTTCACCATTAATTGCCATGAATATCTCAATTTGTATGCCAAAGTATAAAATCTGTTACTGTCCAACACACGTCAGTTGCTCGCTAACTCCAAATAAATGCTTCTGCTGAATCTCTGAGTGTTTTCTGACAGATCAAGTTAGCCAGTACATGACACTTATGATAGTATAACCTGAAGATTGCAAAGCAATATTAGAAAATATTGGCACATCTTGCAGGACACACACAGATAGAAAAGCCTCTTCTTTCTTTTAAGAGGACTTGTAGCGTTCATGATATATTGATAAGAAGTGATTTCAGAACACAACAACATCTCCATCCCAACATTCAACCATCAGCCCCAAGAGGCCATCATTCATTTGGATATTGTACTTATTGTATGTACACGTTTATGATAGTTTGAGAAGTAGGACACAGGGCATTATGCTGTTTCATTATACCATAGACATCCTTATCATAAGAATTCTTCAGTAGCCAGAAAGTTAGGGGATATATGAAAACGTGAGTTTTAAAGTAGATGGATGTATTTTAACCTTTAAATTTTATGAGCCTCTAAAGAAGGCCATTAAACGTTATTGTTGTGTGCCTTCAAGTAATTTCCAACTTATAGGTACCCTAAGGCAAACCTATCACAGAGTTTTCTGTGGCTGAGTGTGTGCAATGCACCCAAGGTTAATATCCAACGATTTCATCCTTGCAAGTAAAGACAAATAATTCTTGCAGTTTCCTGTGGAGAAAATGACCATTTCTATGCATTTCTCAACTGGCACATACACTTCACAAATTGTTATGAGAAATTTTTGTGTTCAGAAATACACATGGGATTATTTTCTATGACAATTGTGGCAGCTTGTTCCCCACCCCCCAAAAATTCCCAGACAGCTATGTGTGTATTTTTGTGCAGGACTGCTGTTTTTTATGCAAAGAACACTATTTTTGCGCACGCGCATGCGCGCACGCACACACACACACAATCTTACACAGAAAGCAGCAGTCTTATATAACAAAACTGTAGCTATTTTGTTAGTGTGTGCAAGATTACTGTTTTTTTTAAAAAAATTGTGTGAGATTTTTGCTGGCAAAATTGCTATTTATTGCAGAGAAAATAGTAGTCTTACACAGAAAAAAAAATCACATGGCTGCCTAGAAACAGTCTATGTCTGTTTTGTGCAAAACTCCACAATTATCATGCCAAACAAAAGAGTGTATTTCTGTGTAGAATAATTTCTTAAAGAATTTTAGGATATTCAAGTACCAAAAACTGCAAAATTCTTGCAACTTTTTATTCTTCCTGACTAGTTTTCCCAAGTGTTGGGAAACCCATTTTTTGTTAGAAAATAAATAATGGCAAATATTCTTTCCATTCCCTACACTGAAGTAATTATGCCAGTCTAACAAAAAATTGCATCCAAGAACAAATCAAGGCTGAAGTCTCACCAGAAGCCAAAATGACTAAAGTGAGGCTATTGTACTTTGAATACACCGTGAGACAACATGACTCATAATGCTCAATAATGTGGTAGGCAGTAGGAGAAGAGAAAGATAGCACTACAAATAGATCGAGACAATAAAGTAAGGCCATTTCCGCACTAGACTGTCATAGTGCTATTATTCCACTTTCAACATCCTACAGAATCCTGGGGTTTGCAGTTTAGGGAGGGGCCTTTGAGGTCTAGTGCAGAAATGGTCCAAGCCACAGGCCTGAGTCTGCAAGATCTGAGGAGGGCTGTTGACTACTAAAGCTCATGGATGTCTTTCCTTTATAGTTTCTCCATGACAACAAATCTGGTGTGATGGCAAACAGCTACAGCAACAGCAAAGTACACCAACAAAATTCCTTTTACCATGCTCAGATAAAAGAAATAAAACAGCAGTTCTGTACTATTATGATCTCTAAGTCACTTGGCCATCAAAATCAGGATCAAGATTAATGATGTGAGGTTTTTTTTATAAGTTTCATTTCAAGATTATTCATTTTGTTTTATCTCATGTTGTCCACTTGGTGGCTCCATAGAACCATTTGTGCATTTTGCAAAGAAATAAAAATGAAAGGTCTGAAAAAATAACTGAACCAGAAATCTTTAATAATCCTTTACTTTCTAGGCAACATTTTGGTCTACATTACAACTGGCATCAGTTATTATAATGGTTGTGAAGAGCTGTGTAATGTAGTATAACAAAAATGGAATAACCATGTCTTAAATGTGAAAGAAATGAAAAAAATTACTTTTTGGATGATAGTTTCCAGGACCCTTCAGCCACCAAGGCCAGTGTCCTAAAAAAAAAATAAATAAATAAGTAAGTAAGTAAGTATAAGCATCAAAGAGCAGAGCCAAAATGACCCTCCTCCGGTTCTCTTCCTCCCACTTTGATGACAAATGTTACTTGAATATTTTCTGAGTATTCAAATATTTTTCAAGTAGTATGTAACAGCTGCCTTGGACCTCCAGTCCAATCCTAACTGATTCCAGGATTTGATGTTTGATTTTGATATTTCATTTCAGTATTTGATTTTTCATAGCTAACGGACAATATTTGTTAGCTAGTATCCAAAGTTTGAAAAGTAGAATCATAGCAACATAGAGTTGGAAGAGACCACAATGGCCATCAAATCCAACCCCCTGCCATGCAGGAACAAACACTCAAAGCCCCCCAGCAAATGGCCACCCAGCCTCTGCTTAAAAACCTCCAAAGAAGTACTTTGGACTAACGATGTTACTAACATTGTTACATTTGAAAAGTAACAAAACTACTTGTAGAATTCTTAATGTACTTTCATAGCAAGCAATGTTTGCTCATTACTCTTAAAATGGTGATTTGGGGAAATTATGTGTGAATTTTGACTGTTTGACTCCACCTATATCAGTTATCTCAGGGATGGAAGCTTTAGACTCTCCAGATATTTTGCATTACAACCCTTGTGATATCTTCTCATTGATGCAGCTTCTGCAAGCTGAACCCCCAAACATTTGGAGGCCCCAAGGGTCTCCACCCCTCAGGAGATAACTTTGAAGTCATCAACTTACCGTCACTTTGTTCCCAAAGGAGTTTTTGAAACTCTAGCAAATTAGTATGGGTTTTTAAAAATCTGAATGGCTTTTTAATCACATAAAGGTGCAAGTGTACTTAAATAATTAAAGACTCCCTGAGAAGCAGAGGCAAAACCAAACAGCTGATTTGGCATTCCAAGTCAAGATAAATACACCCAGCTCATCTTTTTGGGGATAATAAAATGTTGGCTTCAATTTTTAGTACATCCATAGGTACCCAGGAACACAAGTGTAGTCTTTTTCATATGGCATGGCTTGCAATATGGATTCATGGCACTTGAAAACTTCAGAAGAAAGGTGTTTGTTTTAGAGAATTAATGCTGCTTGATTCCCAATAGCCAGCTTGTCCTTTGGTATTTATTTACTCAGTGCTCTGTCTTCCAAAAGGAAACAAAATCCTATAGAGATATTCTTGGAACTTCTTTTGCTCCAGAATCTGGGAAGCATGTATAAACACTGACCCCTGCAATTTGCATTCCTTGTGCATGTATATGGGTAGAAAGAGATGGGGTGCAGAGAGACTTAATTAAACTACAGAGGTTTTTGAATGAATAAACAGCATCATAATAATTCATCAGGCATAAAATATTTATGGTTGACATTCCATTGGTTCTGATACCAGCCTTAACCACTGACAAATTTCCCTTCCTTATTTTCAGTATATCAGAATCTCACGATATTTTTGGCACAATTGTTACTGAGGCCACATCAGCATGGGTGAACCACAGTGTCTCTCCCAGAGCCCTTCCCCGTCAGAGTTGCTAGCTCTTCTTATTTGCAGTTCTATTACCACTGCGATGATTGCTGCAGCTCAAAGATGCCAGCAGACAATACCTGATGTAATCTCTTGATCTGCTTGTAATCTACCATAATTGCTTGGGAGAGTAATAGGGCCACTGAATGTTCTTCTTAAAGGACTGGGAATTCTTAAAGATTTTGGATGTAGACACCTTTAATGTCTGTACTTGGAAGCACAACATTGCAAAGAGAAGTTCTTTCTCTCATTTGCCTTGTGCCCTAACTTCTTCTTTGAGGTGTGCAGTGGGGGAAACAAAGGAATATGAGCTGACTCATACTGAACATATCTAACATATCTTATTCTTGTTGTGTTTCACTTTAGCTGTGAAGCATGTGTGTGTGTGTGTGTGTGTGTAGCATTGCTAAAAAACAATTAAAGCATTCTCTTAATACACCCAATCCTATTTGATATAAGAGTAATGGGAACTTTAGGCAGTATGGGACTTTCCTGCATGTGTTCACTCTATTCCACACTGTCTATCAGGTTTTCCCCATTTGCTCAACTATGCCTTTTAATGCATGGTCATCAATAATCAATGATCTAGGCAACCAACCAAGTGACATCAGAAACTCCCAGGTGCCTGTGGTCACATAGATACCCTTCTTCCTTTCTTCCTGCTTTCAAGATGAGACTCCCAGCTCTGGACACTCTCCAGCCTTTCCCAGAGGAGAACTGGGATGTACATGGCTAAGCAATATCAGAGTGTGATCAAGATAGTCACAGTTACTAACGAGGAAGAATACACTGGCTAGAAGAGGCTGCAGAAGCTTCCTGGGAATGGTAAAATTCTGCCTCTTCTCTCCTCTCCTTTCCCCCGTTAGTTAACTGAGTGCAAACTATTTTTGTACTTTGAACTCAGTTTGCAGCAATTTAAATAAACCAGGGGAAGGAGGACAGGGAAACTAGAACATTTTAAATGCAGCCAAAAAAATACAACAGAGAACTAATTGGGACTGTCCCTGCCAAATTGGGACACATGGTGGATATCATTCTGCTGAGCTATTCCTTTATCCAAAAATTTCCTTTAGTTTGTCAGGATGCGGTTTTTGAACAAAAAACTTCAAAGGGAGATTAGAAAGAGAAACAGCAGAACTGAGATATATCCACAAACTCCAGTCCATCAATGTGGATGCTCTAGTTGAGACAAGTCCAGTGGATATAATCTTGGCACATGTTTGCCATCTATTATTGGATACATTTCAATTTATGCAGCCTGAGAATGTGGATAGGATCCTTGGAGAGATGAGAGCTTTCAACATCCTATGGAATCCTGGGGTTTGCAGTTTAGGGAGGGGCATTTAGAATTCTCAGCCAAAGTGCTCTTGGGTCGCAGTAAATTACCACCCCCAGAATTCCACAGGATGTTGAAAGTGGAATAATAGTGGCCCTTTCTGCACCTTACTGTCTTCCAGCGCTGGGGTGCAGGGATCACCTGAGCAGCCTCCGACGAGAGGCTCTCGTGTCTGAGGTCCTTCGGCTCCGCACGAGTTGCCTGCTTGTGTGAGAGCCCCACCTCTTCCTTCCGCAGTGCAGCCTGGGAGTTTCCCAGGCTGTGCTGGGGCAGGAAGCGGGACTGGCGTGGCTCCGGAGGCTCCGCACACCAGATAAGTGTGTGCAGGATCTGGGAGCAGTGCGTGATTGCCCACCATTTTCGGCTTCTAGCAGAAAATGAAAAGGTGTGCAATCAGCGCCTTCCAGCTCCTGGAGCATCGCGCGGTTGTGAGTGTGTTGTGCAGATTGCTTCTCACAATCGTGCAATGCTCCAGGCCCTCTTTTACATGGAAAATGCTGTGCAGAAAGGGCCAGTGTAAGGCAGAAATGGCCCATAGTCCAACACTCAAACTACTGTACCACACTGGCTTGCCATCTTGGCTTCAGGCAATATCTTTCCTCCAAACTTCATCTCCCAAAGACCCTAATTAAAACTGACCTTTTCACCTCTTCATCGTACTCACAAGTTTTGCATTTCTATTAGTATTCACATACACACACCTGCTCACTCACAGGTATAAATGTCTATCCATAGGCACTTCCCTCCATGCATGTGATGAAGTAGCCTCAATCCATGAAAGGTTATGACACAACCTTTTTTCTCTCAGTTAGTTTCAAGGCCTCAGAATATTTGACTTCCTGGCACTACCTATTTTGCAGAAAGTCCTCTCCTGGATCTAAAACAGTTAGAAGGAGGAGGACAAAACATGGAAACATTTCTTCTCATGGTCCCTAGAGGATGCTTGTCGGGGGGGGGGACTTGCTTAAAAAGATTTTTAAAAAGTGGCAGGGGGGTGGAGGTTTGTGAGAGAGATGCAGCCCTCAGAAGTCCAATGACTTCTTGGCCTTCTCCACTTCCTCTCCCTAATAGGAAGATTATGTAAAGATGCAAAAAGAAAGAGTATGGTGTATGCATTAACTGAAAAGCTGTTTTGGCTGTAGGAAATAGGTCACTATGCTCCAACTTTCTTACCGTAGCTTTGAGAAACTCACTGACAAAGAACATTCTTTCTAACTGATCTGCAGAACTTCCAAACAATGGTTGTCCCATTGTTCATTAACCAAAGGCATGGGCTAATTCTGCATTTTAATGCATAAGATTGTGGGTGCTGGAATGTTAGGCACAGCAGAAGGACGAAGAAATACACATCAAAGGTAGACATCTAACAAATTTGCTCCCCAAAATTAGTCTTCAGGAATTTGATGTGAATGTGCTGTCTAACCATTCTCAGGAGTCTCTATTATTTGGTATCTGTTTTGCCATCCAGTTATTTTAGTATATTTGTTTAGTTAAGAATAGTATTTAATACTGGAAGGCTGACATGGAGTGATATTGCATGTATAATGGAATATTTCTGCTAATAATTGATAAATGACAAGTCAAAAGCACATAAAAATTTCAAAATCTCAAACTGGAAAAAAGGGGATAGTGAGTAATTCTGGGATAAATAGATTTCTTTATTTTCAGCATTAATGAAAAGGTTGGTGTTGCAGGCAAGTCCTTTATTTTTTAAAATATGCACCCTTTGGCTTTTTAGGAATCTTTTCCCATTTTAAATTTGTGTTATGGTATTGTTTCTTGGCATAATAGTTAACTTTTTAAGCCTTAACCTTTTAACTTTTTTAAAAATGATGCTGTTTTAAAATCTTTTGTGAGCTACCTTAGGAGGTCAGTTTGAATGGCAAAATAGAAGTGCCATAAACAAACAGACAGACAGACAGACAGATTAGAGGCAGTGACCTGGCTTCTTTAATAAGAGGGTCAAAGCCCTGTTTATGGCTGCGAGCAGCAAAACTGAAACCTCTCTTACCTGGTGTAATCTAGTGGGAAGTAGGGAGCCATTTGCAAGAATAACTCAATCAAGGAAACAAAAGTGAATGTGTAGGCTAGTCAGTCTGTTGATTTTCAGTGTCCCAAACAGCTCCATGATCAGAGCCCTAAGGTAAGGAGAAATACCACATTGTCAGCAAAGTGGTGGCAAGAGACAAAAGCTGCCTAGCCTAAGGTAGCCAGAGACAGCAGCAACAATTATTGTGAAGAAAGACGGTAAGCCACAACGCTGTCTTTCAGAATCTTCTTACAAGTTATTCAGAAGGAAGAGTAAGTTCTAAAGCAAGCTTTATTGAAGCAGGCAGGTCTGCACTGATTGCCTGAGTTACTTGAACAACTGCTGATTCAGCTGCTTTGGTATCTTATGCTGCCTAGGTGATGTCTCTGATTTGCACAGTTCAGCCTGAAATTTATTCATCAGTTGTACTGCTTCCGTGTTGTAGGAACCAAGTCATTTTTCAGGATCCATTAATGCCCAAATCCAAATTTACTCAGACCTCTTTTGTAGAGGAAGAGAGGAACCTTCCTGTAACCCCCATGCTATCTATCTGTCTGTCTATTTCATATGCTACCTTTCTTCCAGGATGCTAAAACAAGATAAACTATGAACTACCTGAGAAGTTGTAATACAGAAAGGACAAATGTTCCCCTCAGGAGCAGGGACAGCCAGAGGCCTAGATTAAAGTCCAGAAGAGAAATCCAACTCTAATTGGGTGATTCAAGACCTCCCCTCTATTAAATCTACCTGGGAAGAGGAGGCAGAGACAGATGTGGCAGGCAACTCTATTATACAGCCCTTCAGTCCTCACTCCCTGAGAATTATGGATGCAATATGATTCTGTGGGCAACCTCCATCACCCAGGCTTGCAATCTAGCCACCCCTGAATCTGCTGGACCAGATTTCCTGGTAGATCTCTATTCTTGCTGTCAAAATCTTGTTGGACAGTTTCCTGACTCATCTAGACCTTCTGACTAGTGTTTCTTCTTCCTTCTCATACACTCCTATGCTACTAAATGTTGTCAGAAAAGGACATGTCTGGAACTTCTCCTTTGTAATCACTAGTACTTTTTAGGGTCTTTCCCATGCACTTTGGTCCAATTATTTGCATGTTTATTTATGAATAATATTTTAATATCTGCCTTCCACAAAAAGTCACCAAGGTGGTGTATATGGCATGTACCCCTGCAGGCAGTTTGCATTTAGGTTTGATTGAAAAAGTGAAAATTCTAGCATATACTTCTGGTCTTGCACATGAGCACAGATCACATAAATTGGAACTTTTCCTTTAAGGATGCAGAGATCTGTAATTTAACATGTTTTAGCTGCCTCACAGGAGTCAAGGCCAGAGATGTATCCTTTTCAGTTTCATAAATCTCATATTCATTGATATTTGTGGATGGGAGAAATATATGTGGATACAAATGAGTATAAGGAGAGGCTGGATATTCTTGGTCATCCTTGAAATGGTTTGTTTACAAAATGCACAGTAGCGAGAATTTCTTTGTTTGGCTAATATAATATTAAAGGCACTTTAGTTTTAGCAGGGTAAAACTGTAGAACTCTGGCTGGCTCCCACTTTTTATTCATTTTCTAATATCTCAGGCTACAGGTGAGGTCTCACATGTTGAAAGGTCCGCAAGAGCCTGGAAAGGTTACTTTTTGGACTGCAGCTCCCAGTGTCCCAGATCTTGAGATCTGTAGTCTTCAGAAGTAATTTTCTAAGCTTTGGTCCACCGAAAAGAATTCTCTGATACAGAAATTCAACAAGTTCAGGTGAAAGCCAGGGCAGACCTTGATCTTTAAAATTTGACTTTTAATATGTAGACAGGAAGACGATTATACTTTAATGTAAAGTCGAAGGCTTTCACAGCCGGAATCCATGGGTTGTTGTGGGGTTTTTGGACTATGAGGCCGTGTTCTATTAGTATTTGCTCCTGACATTTCGCCTGCATCTGTGGCTGGCATCTTCAGAGGATCTGGAGACATGGAGGTGGAATGGAATATATATACTTGCGTGATCCCCGGGTGGGAGGGATTTGCATTTGTGATGCATTAGTGATGCAGCTGGCCCATTGTTGAGTGGACTAGCCCGCAAGGTTGCGTTGTTCGTCAGGGGATATGCATAACAGTTGTGTGCGCATTTAAGTACTTGTTAGCAATCCATTGTATTGTTTCCTGTAGAGAGACCTCCTGAGTCTGGGTGGTGTTCATTGGCATATTTTTGAGTCTTGATTTTAGTGTTTTTCAGTACTAGTAGCCAACTTTTGTTTACTTTCCGAGTTTCTCCTCGCAATCTCCTCTCCTCACAGTCTTGTGTCTACTCAACAATGCGCTATCTCACAGGCCAGCTGCATCACTAATGCATCATAAATGTGAATCCCTACCACCCGGGGATCACACACGTATATATACTCCATTCCACCTTCATATCTCCAGATCCTCTGAAGATGCCAGCTACAGATGCAGACAAAACGTCAGGAGCGAATACTACTAGAATATGCCCTCATAGCCCGAAAAACCCACAACAACCCATGATTATACTTTAGTTTTCACACCTCTCCAAGTTTTGCAATATGGTTGCTAGATCAATAAGAACCTAAACATGTATTAAAATGAATAGTCTGGAATAAAATGTGATCAAATATGCTAAAGATCATGGAAATTTTCATGCAGTTTGTTAGAAAAGTTGCAGATTATTATTGCAAAGGAATAAGATGTCCACAGGAAGTAGCACATGAAAAATTGACAAAGACAAGATATAGGGCGTGGAAAGAATTTTCATGACTGCATAGGTTATTAATCTTTCTGGTTTCTGTTGCAAGACCTTTCTAATTTTCAGAAGGTTTATTTGTATCTTACTGATTTCAGAGATGCAAGGGTGTATGCAGCAGTCCTTATTGGCTTTGTCCACTGGGAGGTGGTATTTGACATGCAGTGAACCAGGAACTCAAATCATTCCCTCTGTTACCAGAGTGGAAAGTGAATTTGAATGCATGCTTAGCTTCAGGAGGTAGAAGGTATTGAACAAGAGGCTGCTAATGTCTTCCCCACTTTAAGTTAGGAGTGAAAGATTTCCTTACATTTGTTTAGCTGTTAGAGAAATTTAAGCCCCCTTGGAAGCATAAAAAGTCCCCCCTCTCTGCAGGTGTCCTTAAAATTGGGAGTCAGTGCTGCATATTCATGAACTTAGCATTGGCTCCATATCATATGAGAAAATACATGCATGTTTTGTAATTCATAATTGTTTCTTTTTAATCATTGTGATGGACAAAAACTTGCCAAGTAGTTTTAAAATTAAACTGGGATTCTCAGGATCTGAGTGATCATAATCAAAGGGAATTGTGCCTCTGCTCAAAAGGGTGGTATACATGAGAATCTTGTTTATTTATTGCCATCGGTGTGGCTGATGGGCAGTAGGAAACTTTGCAGAGGAATTAAAAAAAAATGTCCCTGCCCCAATAAGTTTATAGTTTAAATTCTGATAACATTTTAAAGACCATAATGTGATTTCCCTTTGGCAAAAGGGTCAGTTCAGACAAGGCTGAATTTTTTCACCTTATCTATTTAGTTGATAAGCAGAACATATCATAGGGAAAGCTGGAGTAGACTCAGAAGCAGCAGGCAAGAAAATGGAGGACAGAACATCAACAGTTTAAAGTATGCACATGACACCATGTTACTTGCAGAAATAGAAAAGACTTGGAACAACTGCAGATGAAAGTTAAAGAAGAAAGTACAAATGCAAGTTAACAAAAAAGAAAAGAAAAGACCATAATGTGCAAGGAAGGGAGAGGTCACTCAGCTGAGGCAATGGTAAAGCAGAGCTAGTGGCTGTGGAGTAGAAATTCTAGGCCTGTTTGATTAGCAGCAATAATCTGCCCTCCTTTCCCTAAGTTTCCTTGTTCCCTAGGAGCTCAACTGAGGTCCTCCAGAGTAGCTTTGATGGGGCAGGAACATGAATTATGTTATGCACACACATGCACACACACACACACTGCATTTTCCCTATCCATGGGACTCTGAGTAGCTTGTATAAGTGAAAACAGGTACAGGTAAAAGTTCATATCTTTTCTGGTCACAGACCAAAATAACAATTCATCCATTCATTCTTCACTAAACATGCAGAACTTAAAATGTAATTAAACTATCAATGGAATTAAAATCCATTTAAAAGAATGCCCATTTGGCAAACAACATATAGGCCATTTCTACCCTACACTCTTATAGTGCTATTATTCCACTTTCAAAGTCCCATAGAATTCTGGGGTTTATACTTTACTGAGGTTGAGAATTCTAAAGGCCTCTCCTTCGACCTGCAAACCACAGGATTCCATATGATGTTGAAAGTGGAATAATAGCACTATCACACTGTAGTGTGGAAATGGTCATAGAGATAATGCAGCACATTTTCAAAAGGTCTTCCACATGACCAGTCAATTCCCAAAGACTTGTCCAACAAAAAATCTCTGCCTGCCACCATAAGGACACAATGGAGCAGGTCAGTCAGTGAAGATGAAGGAGACAACAGCAAGGGAAAAATAAGCAACCTATCAAGATCTTCTGGAACTCAAGCAAAAATAGTACAGAGGAATTAACATTTGCAGGTTATGGTTTTCAGTGGTTCTCTTATAGGCAGATAGTAGAGAGATATAAAGAGGATCAAAAAGTTGTGTGGCTTTGGGTTGACTAAATCTGATTTTGAGAAACAGTTGTGCTCAGATGATGAACAATTGATTGGTAAGATGTGTAAACTTTTGTTAAAATTAGAAACAAAAGAAGAGTGGTTAAAGAGTGTATGATAAAATAGGTACAAAATTGTGGATATAATATACAAATGGAACAATGGGAGAAAATGTAATCGAAAGGAATTAAATTTACATTATATTAGGATTTTAAAGAGAACTTTTATCAGATAATGTACTGTTGGTATTTGACACCAGAAAAATTGGCCAAAATGCATAAAGCCATTTCCAATAGATGTTGAAATGCAAGCAACAGATGGGAACTTTTCACCATATGTGGTAGACTTATGAAAAGACCAAAAAATTCTGGAATCAAATAAATTCTATGGTATATAAAATTCTGGAAGTTAATGTTCAATTAAAACCAGAATTGTATTTGTTGGGATTCATAGAAGATCAACTGAAGAAGTATGACAAGAGACTACAATATATGACTACCACAGCATGATTACTATATGCACATAAGTGGAACAATACAGAGATTCCAGTGAAAGAGGAGTAGCTGATAAAATTGTTGGACTTAGCTGAAATGGATAAACTGACAATATTAACAAGAGATGATCAGTGGCAACTTTTGTAAAAGACTGGGAACCTTTTCTTTATTTTTGGCAAGAAAAAGAGTATAATATGTTGAATGTAGGGTTAGACGATTAGTATTTTTAGAAAAGTAGCATCTGAAGCATCTGAATGGTATTTGTAATTAGAGAAGTTTCTCTTATATAGAATTTTCTATAGTCTGCACTAGGAAAGCTGGAATCTACTCTTAAAATATTTTTATTGTCTTTAGTTAGTTTTTAGTATTTAGGTATTTGATGTTTCCCTTTTTCATATTACCTTTCTGGGTTTGTCATTTCTGTTTACTTGTTCTTGTAAATTGGCTATGGGGACAGTCTTGATGAGTGTTTGCACTTCAGAATTTGCTGTACTCCACTGTATGGGGAGTTTGTACAAATAAATATACCTGTGCATAGGAGGCGAAGATGGAGATTGAAGTGTTAATTCAAAGATTTCATGAGAAAGGTAGATGAGGAGGGGATTGAAGGAAAAGAAGAGGGCCAGGAGAGTGTTCTGGCTTGCAGTCCTGTCCATAGTATGTAGTAAGGAAGAATAGGTGGAGCTGTTTCAAAATGCAGGAGAGAGAGGGCGTCTGGGAATGAAGAGCTGAAGGAGCAAAATTCACAGACAGGAATATTTTGGGGAATAAGGATTATAAAAAGGGAGTGGCCTTAGAGAGCTTTTGAGGTCTGAGCAATGAGTTTGAATTGAATGTGGAAAAGAACCAGGGCCCTGTTGGTGACCTATTTCCCTTGCTGCAATATTTTTGACCACATGCTTCCTTGTGTTCCTGCTCCTCATCTTCTCCCCCTCATCTATACAATTTTTCTCTTCCCAAAAACAGAGATGGAGCAACAAAAGTCTTTTGCTACCCAGTCGTACGATTCACTGCATCAGCAAAGACATTGTTCAGGATTACTGAACCATTATTCAAAAAGAAGAATGATTCCACACAAGATCCTAAGTCAGGATGTGATGCTGACATTGCAAGGGCATCCCAAAGACACTGCAGACAAAGTTGATAGCACAAAATGTTGAAAACTGAAATGCCTGCCAAATTGTACTATCAATTATTTAAAACAGAGTTCTGCATAATTGTGGCTCATTTCAGACACACTTCTGGTGAGCAGGCACCTGATTGTGTGCCATACTGCAGAACTCCTCTGTGCTATGTGTCATTTTCATAACAATCACCAACAAAAATATGCAGTAGGGGAAATGCATCCCTTTGGGAAAGTGTCAGACTGTATCTGGATTTCTGAAATGCAGCTTGTATTTGGACCTAAGTTGACATGAAGGGGTTATGAATCAATCCAAAGCAATTAAATCACCACATCAAAACCTGCATAACCACCAACATTTCACATGTGGCCAAGCAACATCAGAGTGTGGTTACAAAGGCAAAGATTATTAATAAGAAAGAACAGACAAGCAAGGAGAAGGTAAAGTATTTTGCTTTTTGCCTGAGTCTACAGAGAAGGACAATATTCCACCCCCTCCTCTCCCTTCTCCCTATTGAGTTAATTGAGTGCAAACTACTTTTGCATTTTGAACTCAGTTTGCCACAACTGAAGTAAGCCAGAGACAAATGAGGAAAGTGGGAGAAGGAAAGAGAAACTGGAACATTTAAAAAGCAGCTGAAAACATAGGACAACAGATGGTTAGCTGGAACCCTTGCTTAATTGGGTGATACAGGCCTGATCTAAATCTTGAAATTGGTTGGTGGACTCATTTTTGTTATGCATGTAGACTTTAGAGTCCACAGAGGAATCAGGCCCTGGCAAGCATAATGAAGCCTCTCAGTTGAATGGGATAATATTACGTTGCAAACTTTCTACTTTTGCTTGGTCAGCAAACAGCACCATTGTCTGGTATACTTCCACAAACATCCAGGTTTGAGTATTTCATATGGTTTGGAATTTTTATTAAAAGTAAGAACTTACCAGATGCCACAAATTTCTACTCAAAAGGGAAGTTAAAAAAAAAATGAAGCATTTTTTAAATGTGAAAGTGGAATGAGGCAAAACTGCAGATTTATATACCCTTAGATTGAAGAAGGGCTCTGTTCAAGTTGATAAATTGAGTAAGGCTGACCAAGATCTCTTGCCTTGCTTTGATAACACTCCAGCTGCACAGTGAATTTTCAGTGAATTTTCACATGTAAGCCCCAGTGTGATGGAGAAGAGTTCTAGCCTGCCATCTCCATTAAACACTAGGTTTTTTTGTGTAGAAAGTTCCTTCATGCAGAAGAATCTTCTTAGCTCTAACCTGTACTCCAAATTGATTCAACTAGAGACAGTTATATCCATCTCAGGAAGGAGAACAAGGACTTACTCACAGCAAATATTTTCCTGGCTTGTGACCTGTTGGCACATAATCCACTGTAGATTGCCACCAAAGTGCAGGAGCTAAAGAGACATCCTTCCTGGGAGGAAAGTGAACTAATTGAGAGGGGTGGCCCTGCTATTAGGCCAAGTGAGATGATCATCTCAGGACTCAAGAGCAGGGAAACAGCAACAGGATGCCGGAGGAGGAAACTTGTTGCCACATAGCCTGCCCTGGAGCCCCTAGGCCATTCTGCTGCCTTCAGATGTAGTAAAGGATGCTGTACCATCACCTGTGCTGAAGAAGGTTCAACTGTCTTCCCTGAATGAAATCCTTCCTACATTGGTCAATTATGGGCCATTGAAAGAGAGAGATATACAGAAGAAATAGCTAGTTTCTATATTCAGCTTCTGGCTTCCAAGGTGATAGATAGATAGATAGATAGATAGATAGATAGATAGATAGATAGACAGAATATGTACCAAATCTAGATGAAAATTGCAACATAATCCCAAGAGCTAGTCTAGAGAAACCAATGGGCAGCAAGTTGTTCCTCTTTCTTTAATCAAGTGACATGTATTTTCAGGGTCACCCTTTCTCCTCACAATCTTGTGACAGATATGGTCAATGTGACGAGTTCCCAGGACTCTGCTTTTTCTGTACTGTGAAATATGAGTTAATGCCCTAAACAAATCCAAGAAAATATGAAAACATGGAGCCTTAGAATGCCATAAAAAGAGAGAACACCTTCAACATATTATTTATAAACCATACTTAATCTGTCTTTTTGTGAGTAGGAAACGATGAAGAACACTGGAATAAAAGACAGTTGCCTGCAATTTTCTTAGGCAAATGGTTTGTTCGTTTGAGCAGCCCACCTGTTCACTGGCTGTGGTGGCATTTGCTTCCGCAGCACCATGTCTTGGTGCCATTTTAAGTCAATGGGAGTTTTGCCAATGATTTCAACGCAAGTCATATTGGGGCCATTGTGAATGCAGATTCATATCAAAACAACATTCTAATAGTGCCTCAAATAATCCTATCACAATGACAGCCATATTTTCATCTAAATAACGAGGCAATAGAAACCATTCCGCAATCAAATTAGCAGTCAAATAACCAACGACAATTGGAAAATCAGATAACATATTAATTCTTTTGTTAGTTTTTTTAATGCAAAAAAAGCAGTGGCTGCAAGGAAAAGTCTCACTTGAATTATCTTGTTGACATATATGGAAAAACAAGCTTTTAAAGATCGAGCTATTCACTTAGTCCATTAACATCTTGACATGAGTTGAAACAGTCAGGAAAAAAAATGTGTAGAAACATGCACAACAAATGGAGACCCTCAACACTCATTGGGAGCTGAGAGGACTGAGTGGAAGAAGGAAGGAGATTTTCTGGTCTCTCTCTTTTTCCTGGTAATATTCTTCAACAAGAGCTGCTTTCAAGAACTGGTAGCTCCATTAAGAGGTGATTCCATGAGAATGATGTTCAAAGCACTTTTGTGAGCATCATGGCTCCTGCCAGCTCATTGAGTTTTACTGACCCTAGGTCTAGTGCACTAGTGGCAGCACCTGTTGTTGCTTTTTTTTTCAGTGACAGGTGAGCATGAGGTCAAGGACTCAGTTTAGTGAAGCAAGGTAAAATACAAATCATTCTGACTCCTCCCATTTATATAATGAGTGATATAAATGGGAAACAAACTAACCAATTGGAAGAAGATTGGGAACCTATGAGAACATATGTAAACAAGAGATGGGGTGTCAAGATATAAGAAAAAAAATAACAATATAGAAGAATGTATACTTCAATTATTAACATATAAATTATTAATTTTAGATGTAAGATATATACATTATGCATGGATAATTCACAAATAAATAGAACTGAATTACGATATTAACCTCTCCTTACACTCAGTAAAATAAGTTCAGAAAACTAAACAGGAAATGTTATGTAAGGAATTGCAAGGGAAAGGAAAGGGTGAAGCTAAACTATTGAGTCTATTGAATGTATTCAAAATGAAGATAAATAGGGAGTTTCAAATATATATAAAAAAAGGTGTGTAAATATTGTTCTCAGCTGATGGCAAAAGGAAGCCAACAACTACTCTTGTATAAATATTTTTTATATTTGTAATTTAACATTTATTTATGTTTTTCTTTCCTAATTGCCATGACATTTCTGTCTTATAATTGTATCAGATTATTCTCTAGCATCATTTTTGGGTTTTTTTCTTTCTATTCTTGTTTTTCTCGCAATTTGTATGTGTTTTTGTGTTTTTGTATGTGTTTTCTCTATAATGTTACAATGTTTTTTAATAAAAAGATAATTAAAAAAATCATTCTGACTCCTCCTGAAGGTGTTATCTTAAAGAGAAGATACTTTAGGAATTAGGAGCTGTGATCAATGTGGAGCCAGTGACTGGAAAAAGAGAAACTGCTGAGACCTCAAACCAAAAAAACAATTCTTAAAATGCTTTATCTTGTCTTGAGAAAGGCCTTCTGTTGATGAGACTTAACCAATGAACAGACCCTTTCCTTTTTAGCCTCCCTTTTCCATGTCAGCCTCCCACTGTGACTTGTTTACTAGAGATACCTGAAGAAGGGTCTTGAATGATGATCTTAGGATCTGGCTAGGTAGACATAGGAGAAGACATTCCTTCAGGTAATTGCCAAGCTGTTTAAGCCTTTAAAAGTTGAAACCAGAAATAGGACTGTGCAACTATTTTGAACAGAACTCAAATTCTGAAGCAAATCAGACCAATCTGGGTTGATTTTGATCAAGTCCAAAGGGGGTTCATTCTGCCCAGTTTGGATTTCAGTCTGGAGCAGATTAGCCCCATCTAAAACAATCTAGACCAATTTGGACCAGTTCAGAGAGGAAAGAAGCCAGTGTGTACCCAGCTATAACACTCAAGGTGTGGTGGGAGAGCTGACTGGGAAAGCAAGAGAAAGCAAACTGAATTTTGCTCACTGACAGCTCTAGTTCCCAATATGGGTCAAGAATCTCATCATTACTCTCAAATCAGAGTGCTGGGGAAAGTATCCTGCACATTTATGGTAGTAGCTGATTTTACCTTCCTGCCTGCCTACCCAGTACCTACCACACATACAGTTTTGGGGAGAATATTTAAGAGATGACAAACACAAAACCCCTTGGAGCTACTTCTCTACAGTTTGATAGGGATCATTTGTTCTGCAGAAGCTACCATGTGCTCATACTTCACACACTTGCATGAAAATGAAAGAGGATAGCCATTTTCCCAGTGCAGCTCAATGCACTTGAACCCAAACCTTCTGAATCTTAATTCAGAATTAGGATCCCAAACAGGCTAGACTGAATGAAAATTAATCCTGTAGCAATTTCAAATACCCCAGAAAAGTGTATAGATGGCTGACATTAGAAAATTCTCTGCCAGCTGTCTTCATTCCTGTATGCTGTTCTCCTGTTACAAGGGCGGAGAAACAATCATGCATCCATTGCATGTCAGAGAACTGCAGCCCCACCCATTGGTTTACTGTTCTCCCCTGATGCTCTGTCATAAGTGCTTTAAAATAGTTCCATGAAAAATTCAAGCTGTAGCCTTAGGGTGCTCAGGGGTGGACCTCTGGGAGATGCTTCTTCCTTATTCTGCTTGTGGCTTAGGTGGAGGCAGGAGAAGAAGGGCCTGTCAGCAGCAGGAAGCCACATTGGCTGTAGTGGGGAAGGAGAAGAGTTGTCATGGAAGGTTTTCCCTACATTTCCAATCAAACATACTCAGTCTCCTTCCCAATTAGAAATTTATTTCTTCCCACTTCAGAGTCTTTTTTTAAAAAAACTTTTATTGAAAGTAATACAACTTTACAAAATTCAACAGAGCAAAATGAAATTTACAACTTGACAGCACTGTGATACACACATATATACATACTGGGTTCTCTGAACCTTCAGGTTAAAATTTAGGCCATTTCTGCACTGTAGTGTTATAGTGCTATTATTCCACTTTCAATGTCCTATGGAATCCTAGGATTTGCAGTTTAGGGAGGAGCATTTAGAATTCTCAGCCAGAGAGCACTTTGGCTTCAGTAAACTCAAACCCCAGAATTCCACAGAATGTTGAAGGTGGAGTCATAGCACTATAACAGTGTAGGGTGGAAATGACGAAAAACCAACATGAGGGCCATTTCCGCACTAGACTGTTATAGTGTGATTATTCCACTTTCAACATCTTATGGAATCCTGGGGTTTGAAGTTTAGGGAGTGGTCTCAAAAGCCCCTCCCTTAACTTCAAATCCCAGGATTCCATAAGTTGTTGAAAGTGGAATAATAGCACTATAACAGTCTAGTGAGGAAATGACTGAGAACTAGGTGGATCAAGATTATTGCTGTTTCTTATTAATGAAATTAATTAATTAATTAATTATTAAGGTTATGATTGTTTACATAGTGCTCTCAATTCACATGGAAATTTATGTGAGCGGTTTATCGTCTTTGAGAATTCCCTGCCTTCAGGCTTACAATCTAAAACACAACAAACAAACACACACACACACTCACACACGGAATAGGGAATGGCAGTAGGAGGAGCAGATTAGGTCTAGCAGGTGCTGGTTACTGTTCTCTCCCTCATGCCTAGGCCCAGCAGTTGGTGAAAAACTCTCCCTCCATCCCAGCTGTCACTGCCATAGCAGTGACAGGGAGGGCTTTTCACCAACTAGGCATGATAAATAAATGAAAATCAATCCATAAATAAAAGATTCATCATGGCATTCTTTTCCTGAGTTGCAAACCTGTTGTGTTAGTGTTTCCATGACAATAAGAGATCACAAGTTCTCATCCCAACAGTCCAAAGATAAACTGAGTGGGCCTTTCCAATTCTGAGCAATCACCATAGGAGCTGCTAAACAACAAAATAACAGCAAAGCAGCAAACAACAATGATATCAGGGTTTTGTTAGCAGGGTTTTTATTTTTAATGTAAACTGAAAAAGTAAACTTAGTGCTGACAAAAATATAATGTTTTGATTTGTTTATTATTTCCATTTCCTTTAAAACCTCCAACCAAAAATTTTTGGACAGCACCACCAAATGTGAAAGAAATTATCTACAGCATTGCAATTTCTCTAACATTTGTTCAACGTTTGCTTATTTATACAAGTGTCCTACCACATTTGCGGGTTTGACTGTCGTGATTACTGGAGGGAAGGGGATGGGATGGGAGGACAATTCAGGCTCACTCACACAAGTAGGAGGGGGAAGGGGAAGGGAGGGGAGGAAGATGCACACCCACATGGGCAGGAGAGAGAAGGGAATAAAAGGAAGGTGCACACACGCATTCACGCACACACACACACACTTGCTCACTCACACAGATGGAGAGAAGAGAAAGTTGGATGGATGGGATGAGACCAGAGGACGGAGGACACACATATTCACTTATTTCCTCACTAGCCTAGACAGAAAAGCAGAAAAGGACGAGGACATTGTGGGTATCTCTTTCTCCCTCTTTCCATCTCCCATCCCCTTCATCCTCTCCTCTGCATGAGTGAATGAGTGAGGGAGCACATGCACAGCCAGTTCCAGCCAACCCACCAGTATTAGTACTGTGTCTGTGTGTTAAACACAGTTTGGTGGCTTACAATATTCACAGTTTTTCCACTTATGCAGGGGTCCTGCATCCCTAACCACAAAAGTGGAGGGCTCACTGTATAACTGAATTTCATTGGAGTCATTTTTAAATGGTGTTAACATATTTTAGCTGAAATTGATTTTAGCAGAAACCACAATGGGGATCATAAACTGTAGACCACATAACAGTTTTGAATCCATTACATTGCCTTAAGCATTTTTGATTCTTGGATACCGAAGACCTTTGCAGGTATGCTCTGTGACTTTGAAAGGATACCCATGGACTGTCAAATTTATGAAGCAAGAAGCTGCAGATGCATGAAGAATAACTTAGGGAGTTGAGCTGAGTATGTTTAGCCTGGAAAACAGAAATGGAGAGGTGATATGACAGTTGTGTTTAAATATCTAAACATATGTCATGTAGAAAATGGAGCAAGGTGTTTTTCTGCTGCTTCAGAGACCAGAATATGAACCAATGACTTCAGCTTAGAAGAAGAGATTACTCTTAAGAATTATAAAAAATTTCCTGACAGTAAGAACTATTTGGCAGTGGACTATACAGTCTCAGAAGATGGTGGACTCTTCCTCTCTAAAAGTTGTTAAACAGCGGTTGGAAGAGAGCCACTACAGTTTAGTGGTCTGAATGCTGGGCCTTGACTCTGGGAGACCAGGATTTAGATCCCCTCTCAGCCATGGAAACCCCTTGGGTGACCTTGAGCAAGTTGCATTCTCTTAGCCTGAGAAGAAGGCAATGACAAAGCTCTTTCAGATAAAGCTTGCCAGGAAGACCTTAAGAGAAGGTCACCATAATTGGGGTCATCAATTTGAAGACACTAAGGGTCTTTCTGCCCTACATTGTTATAATGCCATTATTCCACTTTCAACATACTGTGAAATCCTAGGCTTTGCAATTTAGGGAGGGGCATTTAGAATTCTCAGCCAGAGAGCTCCCTGGCCTCAGTAAACTACAGACACCAGAATCCCACAGGATGTTGAAAGTGGAATAATAGCACTGTAACACTGTAGTATGCCTGCATGACAAAGGCTGGAGCAGATGGTCCTTAAGGTCCCTTTCAGATGTATGATTTGATGATACATGTTGCTTATAAGGGGTGCATCTTAATCCAGCCCTTTTTCTTAAAGGTTAGGTAGCCTCAGTGGTGAAGTGAACCTTTTACCAGCTTCAGCTGGTTGAGGAACTGTGATGTTTCCCTTAGTGTTTATACCCTAGCAATCTCCTATGGATTACTCCAACATGGTTAATGTGGGACTACCCTTTAAATTGACACAGAAGTTTCAGCTAGTTAAATGCAGCAGTAACTGGCTGTTTCACCAGTATAACCAGGTAGAATCATACTAAAAATTTCTGAAAGGGCTGTACTTGGTGTCTTTTTCCTTTAAAGGGAAGTAACAACACCCTATTCATGATGTTGATGCTTCCCTTAAAAAACAACCACAACCACTACAACAACAACAACAACAACAAGGACTGGAGACATCCAATGGAAGCGATGTAGAGATGCAATAAAGTCTTAGGTCATTAAAACAACAATTTTATTTTTCCAATTAGCCTAACAAATTTTGACCCAGTAATATTTAATGGCCTTCTCCAGGGGCTGTTAAAAGATAAAATATAGAAAAGAAACTATACATCAACAACAAAAATTGTTACAGCAAACAAGCTACAATTTGCTGTATCAATTGTGTGTACATATATCTTACATAAAAATGTAAAATGTCCCCCTTTTAAAACTACTTATTAACCCAGATAAATTTATAGAAAAATAAAATATAACTTGCAATGCAAGTTTAAAACCACCAGCAGTTAATCCAAAAAGAGTGTTTTCTGATCTTATGCCTAGTAACTGATAGTCTGAGAAGTAGGAGGCAGAACATTATACTTCTGTTTCATTGCTTTTTTCAGTATGTACAATAGACATCTTTATCATAATGATTCTTCCGCAGATGGAAAGTTAGGGATATGTAACAACTCAAGTTTTAAAGTAAATGGATGTACTCAAGGTCTGCGTTTAGACCACAGGGAACTAATGTGGTGAATCTCAATATTTAACTTTTCCCCCCTTTTTTTCTTTTTTCGTAAGCAGAGTCCCTTCATTCTGGGAAAAATGTTTCTCAGGCACCTAAAGATATAGCAAATTGTAACTTGTCTCCTGTTATAAATTTTTGTTGTTTATATCTTTTCCCTTTTCTTTCTTTCAACTTTTATAAGCCGCTGAAGAAAGACATTAGATATTACTAGGCCAAAAGGCATTAGGCTAACTGGAAGAATAAAACTGTCTTTTTTTTAACACCCTGAGACTGTCTCTCCTCTACATCACTTGCCTTTAAAGCCATAAACAGCTTGGGATCCTAATATTTGTAGAAGCATTTGCCAGATGTCTTATGCTTTAAGACAGGATTTCTCTAGGTGTGACTAACAACTGGGTTCAAGCCACTATGTAGAATGTTCTTCTGTTAGACATTAGCACCCTCAAAATATTCTTTGTTTCTGACAAATGTTAAATATAAATACTAATCCAGGGCCATTTCTACATGAGAAGGGAGGAGTGGTTCACTGTGTGTCAAGAGCCGTGTTTTTATACTCCAATTCACAGAAATTCAGAAACTGTGCTGTCTGCACCCACCCACCCCCATTTACATCATACTACTTCAGAGAACAGCGGTTGCTGCATCTGCAACAGCAAGTTCCTGGCCACTCCTGTTCCCCTCCCTCACCCCATCCCACCATCGGTGATTGGTCTGTTTTTTTAAAAAAATGCATACATTTTTAACACATTTCTGCATTGCTACATTTGTGCACAGGTATGTATGCTCGTTGATACATGGAAAAAAACACATCTTAACAGTCCATTACCAAATCCACTCTCTTCCTGCTGTCCATTTAACACATGAAGCCAGTAATGGTGGCAGCCTGTCCTTTGATGGGCAGAGAGAGATAGGGATGGAAATGATTTAAGGGACAGCCTGGGAACGCCCATAGCTTGCCACTTCTGCGATGTGAATAGATGCTACGTTTCTGCATGTAGACAAAAACTGAAGCAGAACCGGTTTGGGAGATTTACGCTGGAGTTTTTCCATTTTTCACATACAGCAATTTCTCATCGCAGTGAACCACAGTGAACTGTTCTAGGAACTGAAAATGTGTAGAACCATGAGGAAAACTACAAAGCTAAAATGGTTCAACGTGCAGATGGGAAGGTAAGAATTCGAGGTGACTACAACGTATTGATCTCGTGCGGAAATGGCCTAGGTAAGTCCTTTCCTATTAAGTCCAACCTGACGTCTTTTTCTTGGACCTCTTAAGGTATATATATTAATTTGTGAATTTATTTATTATGTATATTATGTATGTTTTGTTGATGTATGCCATTTAGAAAATTTTGGATATAAGCAATCTATAAATACTTCCAAATAATTAAGTAATTAAAAAATAAACGTGTAAATAAAGGAGAGAGCTTTCTCTGACACCCTATCTATGGAATAGCCTTCCCATGGAGGTGTGACCAACACCAGCAGAGCAATTTTTCTGGTAAACAGTTCAAAACCTTTTTGTTTGCAAAGAGATTTTGATTGCCAGTCCTGCTCATTTTACTGTACCTCCTGATCTTCTTTGTATTATTATGCTGGCATTTTATTTTATTTTGTAATTTGATGTACATCTTTTTAATTTTAACTTTATTTGTGCCCTGCCCAAGTATTTGTAAGAACAAAGGATGGTTTTGGAATGATTAAAAAAAAAATAGCAAAGAAAAAGAAGGAATCTATCAACAAGTACAACTTAAAAGTAAATAGAACTTCTGTGTCCAGAGACAGTATACCTTGGGAAGCCAGACAGCTGACTGGGGAGAATATTGCCTTCATGGGCATCCCAGACACATCTAGCTGGCCACTGTTGGAGACAAGACATTGGACTAAATGAATATTTGGTCTAATCCAGCAAAATCTTGATTTGCACAACTTGAGGCAAAATCAGCAGGGTCCTTAGCAGACTGAAACTTCACAGTAGGAAAGATTGTTTGGGGACATAAAATCCAAGCTGATATAAAATACAAGCCCTCCCCCTTTGTTTTGCCTTATGGAAATACTAAATCAGAATTATCTTTTACAATAACTGCTTGCCTGAAGTTTTGTCCAGACTAAATGAAAGTTTTTGAAAAATCACAGGTGCAGAGCAGAGTACAATTTTAAGGGCATGGGGGTGGAGCAGAGGGACCTTAAAGTGTGTGTGTGTGTGTGTGTGTGTGTGTGTGATTGTTTCAGGCCAGTCTATGTTGTTGACAAAAAGTATACCAGCTTACACAAATAACTTTTGACCTTTGCCTTTTTCACTGCTGTCCCAGTTTTGTTCCAAAACCCATTTGTTTTCAGCTGCCTTGCACAATCACTACCCCTTTTTGTGTGCATGCCAAGGTTGCATGGCTATGGGACTGTTTCAATGCAGATGCACTATCACTTCCTTTGTGATTCCTGTTTTCAAATGCAAAGGAAGAGAATGGATGATGTGACTGCCATGAAAAGAAAGTGAATGTTCTCCTAGCAGCCCTGCAAAATCTTTGCACAAGACTGACTGGTCTCTTTATTTCCCCCCACCCTCCATCCCCAAAGACATAGATTTTTTTAAAATTGATTTGACAACTGAACATCTGGAAGTTTCAAGGGAGCTTCAGAATAGTCAGGTGTTATGAGCTTGGGACATGTCATGTACCCAGTGCCATGTTACCTATAGAGCTCTGTCCCAAATCTTCTTTCTACAGAGATACGAGTTTCCAGATCTTGTCATTTTTTTCTCTGATGAGCAAGAAATGAAACCCAATGTGACACAATGCCAGTGAAGATATTGGCCAGCATAGCTAAGGGCAGGCAATTCTCCTGTGAAAATTCTGTATTCACAATAAGCAAATTACAGACTTGGAGTTGCCATCCAGAATATCATTTAGAAACAGAGCTTGGAAACATGCCTTGTGAAACTAATTAGTCATTATTATAGTTTTGAGGTGCTGAAAATGTAATTAATTACCATTATAGCTACAGTTTGGAAGAGTAACTATTTTCTCATCTCTCAAATTAAGTAGAGTAGATACCCTTTGGAACAAAATACATTCCCTTCCTGTTCACTAACATTATCACCTCAACATTTATAAGAGAGCACAGCACCAAACAGCTGTTTGATTCTCCCCAACTCCCTAATTTTTACACTGTAGTGCCTGATGCAGAGGCCTGGAGGAGCTGATATGCTTTTATTTAGGGACCACATGGCAGTGTTATTTTTAAATTTGAATTATTTGATATTCCTCTTCTACCATTACATGAGGCCACATGCCTATGAAATGATGAATGTAATCAAGAACTTACAGTTAGACCAAAAAAGAGTGAAATCACCCCTTCTTAAGGTACAAGTGTGACTTAATACACTCAAAACTTTGTTACTAGAAAAAGGAATTGGCCACAAATAGCCAATAATTTATAAATAAGGTCTGTAAATGTAATACCTCACTTTTTCTACTCATTATCTCTAATGAAATGATTGTTGCCATTATATGAATATAATATGAATATAAAAGTACATTGCCGGGTTATTTGAAGAACCAATCATCCACCATCTTGTTTCTATCTTCAGTGAAATAAACATTTCCAGGAAGCCAGAAGGCAAGTCCCAAGTGGTCTTCACCTGTCATCTGTCCCACAGCTGCACATCGTCTAATTTATATGGTTGTTGAATTCCATGTGTATGAATAAGGTGGAGGTTGGAAAGATAGCTTTTAAAAACAATTTTCAGGGACCTCAAAAGTGATTATTTTAATTTGGAACTTTTTGGAAGATTACGATTTTGAAAACTCTTGGATGACTATAGATTTCTAAATCCATTTAATCCAGATTTTAGACAAACACTGTCTTAGTTGCTATCTGTGATCATTTCTGCTTTTTCATTTGGGATTTTTTAAAAGGGAGATGCTATTCTTATTACTATTTTATTGTAATAATTTGTTTTTGTTGTGTGCCTTCAAGTCAGAATTTTCTTACTTAATGGTGAACCTAAGGTGAACCTATTGCAGGATTTTCTGGGGCTGAGAGTGTGTGATGTGTCCAGGGTCACCCAGCTGGTTTCCATGGCTGAGTGGGGAATCAAACTCTGGTCTCAATGGTCATAGTCCAATGCTCAAACCACTACGCCACTCTGGTTCTTATTGTAATAAAACAATAATATTATTGTACTATTATTGGCAGACAAGGAAGTTGGACTTTTGAGAGGATCAACGCTGGCAAATTTCATAAGCGTTGCAGAAGGTTTACCCAGCAGCAGAATTTACAGTATGAGTGTTTCCATAAAAGGAAGCACTTGTCCCTCTAGGTTTCTTTTTTCAGGGAGACAATGGTTATGAAAATAGAGTGAGCCCTAGTTGACAAACCTGCAGAGTTTCATGAAGACAGGCAAAGAGTTCAGTAGAAGTGGCAGTTTTCGAATGTGAGGGAACAGTGGCTTGCCTCCTCCCCTACCCTCACTGTGAGATTCTTGTCCATATGTATGAAAATAGTGTATGCTATAGAAATGACTCTATATTAGAAAACTACAAAATTTCAGGGTAGATGCAGAGTCTGGGAAGGTGGGGTGAAGGGAATACAACTAAGAGTTATTGTTGTTGTTGTTGTTGTTGTTGTTGTTGTTTTCTTTTCAAATGGCAGCAGCATCACTAAACTGTAATAGGAGATGGCAGAGCTTTCCAAACTATGTGTCATGACATGTTAGTGTGTCAGCTGCAGTGTGTAAGTGTGTCACATGAACATAATGGGTGGAGGGGCTGCCTCTGCTGCCACTGCCCCGAGCCAAGGAAGACCCTGATGAGGGCAGTGGTAGCAGGTCAGGTCCGGATAGAGGGGCTGCCTCTCCTGTTATCACGGTTATGATATGTCAGGTGAGAGCACTAGATATCCTTTTGATATCAAATAATTTGGCCTTTGCTTGACCTTTCTCTGCCACCCTACCCTACGTGTTTGCAGAGGTCCACCGGACAAGCACGTATTGGGCACGGCCATTAATGGTTGTACATTCCAAAACCTCATTCAGGCAGGCAACTTAAGCCTCTCCAATGCTTTAGGGAAAAACCTCCCTGCAAACCGGCTTTGCTCGGTGTGTATCTTCACAAAGCCGCACGGCCAAGAGCCGAGCCATTCCTTTATGTTGGGCCATCAGTGTACTGGCCATACTATTGTCATCCAGCATTAAGCTCATCATGCAAAACCTGACCTTTTCCAACTCCTTTGTCCAGCTCCAAAATTCCTTTGTTCTCACCGAGCATGGCATAGCCCATAGGTAAAATCCACGCTATAAAAGGTCCCCACTTTTGGGACTCCTTGGATCACTTGCTTGAATCACCCTGGATTTCCATCCAGCCTTGCTGCCGCTCCGTCCAGTGAAGTTGTCCCCTCAGCGAGCCGCGTTGAGCTTCCTTCCCCTCAACCTCATCTTCTCTCCAGGACTACGAGACCAGGTGTCGTATTACCCATCCCCCAAAAGCTCTCCATTTCTATTTCTAGTTAGTTGTGTGCATGTGGTGTCTTTCATGTTACTTGTCCTCAATAAATGTTATTTTTGTTACTTTAAAACTTGTCTGGCTACACTCTCTGACCTGAAGCCGTAGACATAGGGTACAAGATCCTAGCTGAAGTTACCCTGCCTCTCGTTAGCTTAAGAGAGTGCTCGAGCTTAATTTCCCCAACTTGTGTTTTTATTTGGTTATTTGGGTGCCTCCCCCGGGACCCCCAACATACAGGGTAACACTCCCGCCACCGCTGCCCCAGGCTGAGAAAGACCCCGGTGAGGGTTGCATCAGCATGCCAGGCTCAGATGGAGGGGCTGCCTCTACTTACTGAATTACTCGCTGAACTATTGTGTCATGAAATGATGCATGTCCAAAACATATGTCAACAATATGAAAAGTTTGGAAAGCTTTGGGATATGGAGTGGACACTGGATGCAGAGAGTGTTGTGCCACAGGGAGAAATTCTGAACATTCAGCTTTTTCCAAGCAAACACTCAATGCAACGCACATCAAATCCCACAAACTCCATGAATCCACTTTTAATCTTCCTCCTCTTATAAAAGAAATACTCTAAGAAAAAACAGCCATTCTATATGTTAGCTTTTCCCCTGAAAAACAGTGAAATTGGAGAGCCCTATTAAAACCATTTCCTTAGATGAGCTGCCGGTCAAAAAACTACATTCCCCCTCCTCTCCTTCCCCTCTCTCCTTATCCCAGTGTAGTTTTCCTGTGGAGATCTTGAGAGGAAATATATCATTTCTGAGATACATTGTGCCTTTGCCTTCTGAATCCAAAATGCTAGAATATTTTCAGAAGGGTTTATATTCAGATTTGGTCCAGTCTGAATAAGTGTCACTTGTCTGAACAGCTCTCAAAGTCTTTCTGCCTGAGCTTAGTTCAGTTCAGGTTTCAGAATTCATCTAAACTGAAGCACTTCCGTGTGCCAACACCACAGCATGTTATGAAGTAGTCTAAGGATTTTGATAAAGCTAGGTTCAGGATATGTTGGAGCAAAATGGCTTGTTTTGCTATTTTTAAACATTTATCCATTTACATTTTGTAACATTTAAAACATTCCCATTCTTTGCACAAAATTAGTTTCTGCAGCCTAGTTCCTCAAGCTGGCAAAAGTCAGAGTTGCCCCTGAAGGTAGCTATGCAAATATTGCTAACTGAGAGTCGCACCATATACGTTTTGTGTAAAAGGATCCTTATTGTTTCTCTGACTTCATGAGGGTTTGAAAATCCACTGATGTAATGTGATATTACCTGGGCAGCTGCAGCGTCCCTCTTCAAAAATGTAGCAGGAGATTGTGAAAGCTGTGGAGAGTTTCTTTGGTGGACACAGCTGCCAGTGCACTTTGAACCAAAAGGCAACAAAAGCTTTAGAGCACAGATATTGTTCTAGGTTTTCAATGGGCAGAATATGTGGAGAAAACACAAAGACTCTTGTATGTCACAGCTGCTCTTATGTGTCAAAATAGACCAGGACAATAATATCCTTTATTGCAAATAGATAAGTGGATTCTATTGATAGACACTCTTATGAGCCAAGTTGGCAAGGTATCAATCCCAGAAATAAATATGTAAGATAGTAATACTACACATATACTGTGAATATGAATATATGTATAGTTAACACCTGTGCATGTTTTTTAAAAAATGAATAGAGTCATTTCATTATAAAAACTCAATCCATAGGAGAGTTCTCCTATGTGTATCTCAGTGTTCTTCTTGATGGGTTCCATCCATTTTAGTGGGACTTGTTCAGGATAATTAATACTTTGGTGTGTTGTGCCTGAATGCTCAGTTCCACATAATGTATCAGAGCAACAGGGAACTCTGTAGGTGTGCAAATGTGGGTACGTACAGTAGGCATTATTGGCTGATACAATGCTATTTCAAAGTTTCTATTATGTGTCTGAAGCTGAAGAGGCATTAGAATTGTCATCCTCTTGATACAATAAGATCAAGACCAACGACTTGTTGTAAGAGACATGGAACTGCTATTTCACTTTGTGTCCTCTCCTCTTTATAACTTCTAGCACAAATTACTACTAGATCCTTGCCAGTCGGGGATGTACAGTGTGTGGAGAGCTGAAACACATAACACAATGGCATCATAAGATATCTTGCTTGCATTAGACTTTGACCCTTTCCACACCTTACCTTTGTCCAGTGCCGGGGTGCAGGGATCACACAAACAGCCTCTTGCGAGAGGTTCTTGCATCCCTGCTGCTTCAGCTCCGTAGGAGCTCAACATGAGGGCTCCACCTCTTCCTTCTGCAGCGCAGCTGGGTTTTTTCCCAGGCTGCACTGGGGAAGGAAGTGTGAGGGCCACAGCTCCAGAGCTCCGCACGCAAGGTAAGTGGGCGTGGGACCCCAGAGCAATGTGCGATCGCACACCATTTTCAGCTACAAGCCAAAAATGAAATAGTGCGCGATTGGTGCCTGCCGTCGTCGAAATGCTCCTCACAATCGTGCGACGCTCCAGAGGCCCTTTTGCATGGCAAATGCTATACAAAAAGGGCCTTTACAAGGAAGAGAAGGTGAGAAGAGATGGAGATTGGTGGCAACTTTGGCCCTTTCCGCACGTGGGAAAGGAACCGCGCAAAAACGGGACTCACCGGACTTCTTCAGCGTCCGGATAAATCTGTCGGGATGAGGAGCAGTGCGAGCTCGTCACTCCGCACTGCTCTGGTGTCCAAAATGGCAGCTTCAGGTTGGTGGAGGCTCTCCATCAACTGGAGAAGCTCTCCAGCCTAAAGCCTGCCCCCAGCAGATCTGCAGGCACACACTAGTGCGCACCTGCAAATCTGCACTGGAGCGCAGCGATGGAGTGACACGGGGTTTTTAAAAAGAGGTTTTTAAAAAACACACTGCATGACCAGTTCCAGTCGCTCCGGAGTGGACTGAGGTGCGGAACTACAAAAAGTGGTCCGCCCCAGTCCACTCCACAGTGCAGAAGACCTCCGTTGGAGGTCGCTCTGTACCATTTTAATAGGCCGGTGTGGAAAGGGCCTTTGGGTTAAATTCTTCTATCATTTGGTTTCTCCCACAGAACCTGTTACATAAGTGTGCTTGCTTAACTACACTGGTGTAGGCTGTCTAACTGAGGTTGGTTACAGAGATCATACAACTGCCTTGCCGCAACAACTCCACTGATTGCCAGGAAACAGTAACTGTAACTAGACATAATTCAAAATGGTTATGACATATAAAGCCATGCATGACTTAGGGCCGCGCTACCTGACATATTGACCTCCCTATATGAGCCTTCCTAAACCCTGACTTCCCCAGGAGAGGCCCTTCTTTCAGTCCTACCGATCTACTCACAGGCCTGATTAGTGAGGATGCACTAAAGGGCCTTCTTGGTGGCATCCCCTACATTCCCTAACTCCCTTCCTAGGGAGGCCAGAATTAGCCCTCCTGATCCTTGTTCTGTCAGCAGATAAAGTCTTCTTTAGCCTGACAGGCCTTTAAGAAGTGATTGGGGGAAAAAACACCAAGAAAGTACTGTACCATTTTAATTGTACTATTTTAAACTGATTTTTGATATTCTAATTGCATGTTTTACATCATTTTAAATGTTATTTATAGTTCAATTCTATTTTACTGTTGATCTGTTGTATTTTTAACTATACTACATTTTCTTCAATTTGTAATCTACTCTGAAGGCAGGATAAAAATAAAGATAGTGGTGGCGGCGGCGGCGATTATGATAATGATAGGCTGCAGCATAAGTTTAGTGGTTGTGGTTGCCAAAAAGCTGCGGGTGCAAGGCTGTGGAAGAAGGGATGGCAGATTTTTCATGGGTATCAGGAATTTAAGATTTTTGGTTCCAAGCACCTTGTTTCTCCACTACTAGACTGAGAGAGAGCCAATGTGGTGTAGTGGCTTAAGCATTGGGCTTTGGCTCAGGACACCAGGGTTTGATTCCCCGCTCAGCCATGGAAACCCACTGGGTGACCTTTGGCATATCATACACTCTTGGCCCCAGAAAACCCTGTGGTAGGTCACCTTAGGATCACCATTAATTGGAAATGACTTGAATGCACACACCAACAACAAGACTTTGAAGGAGTTTGTTAAAATCCAAACTTAAAAGCTAACATCCACCTAGAACAGCTGGCTTGTCAAATTCCCTGTCCTATATTACACATAGATCAGAACTGCAACACACCTGGGATTCAGTATCATCTACATTAGTAAGAATAAACTAAAAAGTGAGAGTGGACTAGACTCAAGGGAGGCTGTCAGAAGGGGTGGAGAAGAGAACCAGACTAGGCCCAACCAGAGGAGGTCACCTTAGCTTTTTTCTTTTCCCCACTTACTTCATCCAGTGCATGGTATCCAGAGTTCATCAGAGTTTACAACAAAGGTGGATAAAGCATTGGGGTTATATGTGCCCTCCAAGCCTATGTTCACAGCTCTTGCACCCCTCCAGTCTCCCCAGAGCACCTGTTTTTCTGGCCAGGGTGAACTGCTGCCCATGGAGCCCTCCCACAGCAGCATCCCACTTTTAAAACAGGTTGCAGGAACCCCCATTTGTGTTGGTTGAACATCAAAAAATCAGCAGTTTTTCAAAACCAGAAGTAGACATCTGGCAATATTTGATTTTGCTTTATTGTTTCTCTTTTTGGCCATTTTGGGCTGTCCATTTGACCCCTATAGGGTTCTAAGGCTGAAAATTGCCCCCTGGGCCCACCACCACTGTCCACCTCTAGTTTACAAATGTGTAACTCCATTGCCCTTAACATTTGGTCTCTGTCTTCCTAACCAAACGATTTCCCACTGAAACTAAAATCACAAAGGTTTCTTTTTTGTTCTTTTTTTTATAATCATTTTATTCAAATTTCCAATATAAAACAAACATTTGTAAATGTAGTTTACATGAATTATTGTTGATCTTCCACACTGATCTAGATTTCATTTTCAATATCTCTTAACATGCTTACATTATTGTACCACAATCTACTGCTAATATTACATGTTGGTTCTTGCATTTCCCTCTCCACTTCCCACTTCATGATATATTTCTGTTCTTTGTGTGGTTCTTTTCAAAAGACCAAGGCAGATAAAATCCAGGTGTGCTCACCATAAAGATGTTGGTTCTACCCAGTGGTGAGCTATTATACTGAAAACAGACTGACTAAGGAAGAATCGACAGAGGAAACTCCCCTAAAAGAAGGACTGTGGATAGAAATAACTCTCCATGCAAACAGCTCCATCCCACTGTCTTATCTCTTATTACTATAAGCTGTTAAATGACATATAATTGGACATTTTACATTCCTTTGCAGTGGGGACTGCTATACATTCAAATAAACAGGTAAATATTGGCCTAAATTTTTGTTTACAGTTGATTTGCTATGCTACTGTATGCAGAAGGATAAGACAGTTTAAATCTACCCTTTTATAAGCAGAAGAGGTGTCAAGGTCAGAGTGGTGAACTAGGACCAAGGAAATGTATGTTCAGTGGGTGACCTTGGGCCACACACACTCTGTGAGCCTAATATATCTCACAAGCTGGTTTTGAAGATTAAAAAGAAAAAAATGTGTAAGCCACCCAAGCTCCTTGGAGGAATGGTGGATAAAAAGGGATCTAAATAACCCAAAGAATGTAAGGGAAAAATCCTGCAATTCTCTCCTCCCCTACAAATTAACATACTCCAGAAACTAAAGGTCTGATCTTGGGATTCTGTCTAGAAGGAATTTTGCAAAGTGGTCTATAGGAGGGGTGAGGAATCTGTTGATTTGTACATGTTGTACTCCAGTTCCCATCTGCCCTAGCCAGCATGGCTGTCTTATATTTGCATGCTGATGTCATCCTCACTGCTTCTCTTGAGCTTTTTGACGGCTTATTTATACTGTACATTTACATTTTGTTGTTCATCAGTCACAGCTTTTGACAAGGAATCTCAGGAATATTAGGGTGGTGCTACTGGTGAGAATAATTGCTACAAGACTCCATCATTTCCTAGAAAGACAGCATCAATGTAACGGCAGCTGGAAGTTTAGCCCTGTCGAAAAACCCATATCTTTTTCTTTTTCTTCCTCTAAAAGAAAATGAAACTTCAGCAGCAACAAGAATAAACCCAAGAGAATGGTGCTGCAACTGTTGATATTTTTATGATAATGGTATAGAATTTTGGATCTATTTCATGGTAGTCCTTATAGAATCACTCCTAAGGCAAGTACAAAAAAGCAGACAACTGTGTTGATCAATCTGTCTGTCTGTCTGTTTATCTGAATACATTTCTCATTTTCCCCAGGAGCTGCTCTTTTGTAAAGCTAATAGGTCTTGCCCACTCAAAACCAAGCCAACCCCAAATACAAAGACAGACCATAACAATATGTCAGTGTGAAAGCCCATTTCCTGTCCATAGGGAGCACAGCTAAACTCATGGAGAACAAGAAAGTCCAAGGAGAGTGGCTGATGATGTTAAGAGTCCCTCTGAATCAAAAAGTCCTGAGGCTTCAGTCAGGCAAGCCCTGGGTTAGGATGACCACTAGCTAGGATGACTACAGGTTGCTCTCAAGTCCTTGAAAAACCACAGAACTGCCTAACAAGCAAGCAATATAGAACGGCCTGTCATTTTGCAAAGAACTAGAAATGAGCAGAATGAGCAATCCCGTTCTCATGTGTACAGACTGAAAATCTATACAAGTTTTCCATGGATGCAAACCAGTGGAGGCTGATGGCTTCTGTGTCATTTGGGTGGCAAACCCACTCCATGTTTGAACTGCCTCTAAAGGAGCTCTCCAAGGAGCTTATCCTATTTAGAAGTAGAGTTCAGCAGTGTGGACAGCTCCTTGCTTAAAACCTGCACTGAATTCACTGCCCCATTGACAAAGTAGTCACCAGCTGCCATTGATATACCAGTAATTGTAATTTGCCAGGATTGAGTGTGCTCAGGAATCCACCACCATCTTTCCATTATGACAATACTGTGTGTGTATCTCCCATCTTCTCTTCTTCCATCACCCCTTTCTCAGCCACAGCTCTGAGAATGACCACATAAAATTATTTACATAGTACTAGAAAGTAAAAATTATTTCATAAAAGTCAGACCTGTTTGATATTTTGAGCCTTTGAACACAGTGAAACAGCATTGTGCAATTATGCTGTGCTTAATACTCAGATTATGGAACAATGAAAGATGTGTGTTTGCATTTTGTAAAATTAAACTGTATGCAGTTATTTATCTTTCACCTTAATTGTTTGAGCTTGTTTCTAATGTAAACTGTTGTAATTTTAAATAAATATAATAGAAAAAACTTTCCTAGGTATCAGAAATCCAGAGCAAATTTACTTTGCAAATAGGCTTTGTAGGTCTGCTTTATGTCGAGGATCTTAAACTGACACTTCCATTCAAAAAAAAATATTTTGAATAACTTGACTGTACTGCAAACAGCTTCTGAAGGAGCTGGGTAGTGATTTTTGACAATGAATTGTATGCAAATTCAATGTCTTTTACAGCTGAAATCGACATCAGTACCAAAAGCAGAAGTCACCACTCAGCTGCAGGAGAACATCACTCTGGTCCTTTTCTCATGGCATCTGCCATGCGAAAGAGGGCCTGGAGCCTCGCGCAATTGTGAGGAGCGATCTGTATGAGGCCCTCCAGGGGCTGGCGGGCAATGATTGCACACCTTTGCATTTTTGGCTTTAAGCCGAAAATGCTGTATGATTGCACATTGCTCCTGAGCCCCGCGTGCACTTACCTGGAGCGAGGAGCCTTGGGACCCAGGCTGGTCACACTTCCGGTCTCAGTGCAGCCTGGGAAGGTCCCAGGCCGCACTGCGAAAGGAAGAGGTGGGGCTCTCACGTGAGCAGGAAGCTTGTGTGGAACTGAAGAAAGCTGGACGGGAGGGCCTCTCACAAGAGGCTGCTCGCATGAGCACCGCACTCCAGCGCTGAGAAGAGCTAGGATGAGAAAAGGGCCTCTGATTCCACCAATTTAAACTTGGAAAATTAAGCATGTGTTAGAACTTTCCCACTGGACATGTCACACACTCTTAGCCCCCAGAACACCTCCTGATAGGTTCACCTTAGAGTCACCATAAGTTGGAAACTACTTGAGATTGTCCACCTTTTCTAGGGTTATACTGCCTCAGTCAGAAATAACTTGCCATACATTGCTAATTATTGTAAAATATTACTCTCAATTACAAAAGATATACTGGTAACTATGTTACTTGATGATGCCCTTTAACAAGTGATAATTTCCTTCCTATTGTGTTGTGACTCTATTTTTGTTTAGTTACGAAGTTTGTGCTCACTAAGTGGAGATGGGATAATATCATATGGTTCAGATGCTTATGATTTGTGCTGTGCTTTCTATTGTGGTCTGGGATTCTGTTATAATACAAGACAGACTGGGAAAAGAATGTGTTTTGTACTACAGGTCAGTGGCTTACAGCATTCAAATGTTCCTGAAGGGCACTAAAGAAATTTTTTTCACTTATTGGGTTGGGAATGGAAAATAAAGCATCAGGAAAAGTTTTTGAGACTGTAACTTTAATGGCAACTAATTCTTTTTGAAGAGCATAGAGCTGGAATTCTGTTGGTGCCTTATGCTGGCTTAGTGTACCGCACTTTTTTTGGAGTAGTGTGCCAGCAGCAAAGGCCATCTCTGTAATCAAGAAAGTTGCCCTGCCAAGCTGTCACCTTTCTCACCTGACAGAGAAGGCTTTTGCTGCTGCCTCCCCTCTCCTTGTCAGAATTCCAATGGCCATTTTACTCCTGCCTTCCCCGACCATTTACATTAACACACTGCCCCAGTTAGGCTAGCCAGCAGGATCACTGCCTAGAATTATAACTGTATCTAATTACTCTCTAAAAGTAAATTCACTAAAATCTCTGGAGCGTTATAGTCCTTGACTGCCTTTGAAGTTGCTCTGAAGAATTTTGTTATATTCTATTTGTTCTTTGCTTGAATAATTTTTACCTGTAGTCTATCAGATGAATGTGCAGGAAGGGCACAAGCATTTTAAATATGTAAAAAAAAATGTTAAAAACCATCAAAAGAGTTGAAGTCACCAAGAAATGAGTGTGCATGTGTGAATAAGCTTCTTGGTGCCATAGGTTCAGTTTAAATCTCAAGTGACTGAAAAACCATTGACCTGTGTAGGTATTCTTGGGCTTCATTGATGGACAAGAAGGCATTTGTGTTCCTGGAAAACAATGCAACAGGCTGTGACCCTTTTCAACCTGATTTTAGCTATATAGTCTGCCTAAGTGCTGTTAAGCAAACATTACAAAGCCCACATTCCGTTTAATCAGCCCTTGTTCTCTCTTATCTCTATAATTCTGGACAATGCAAACAGTGGTCCCTAGCATGGCATAGCATGTGGTCATGACGCTTGTGGTGCTGGTGATTATGTTTATTAAAAATAACCATGCATTGAGCAATTTCCCAAGTCCAGAGTCTAATAAAGTTACCTAATTGCCCTGAGGGTATAAGATCTTGTCTGATCTTGGAAACAAAGCTGAGTCAAGCCTAGTTAGTGTATGAATTCAGGACTGCCAAGGAATCTCAGGCGCTGTAGGGTATATTTCAGAGGAAAGCAATGGCAAACCATCTCTGAGGATTCCTTGCCTAAAAACACTATATGAAATTCAGAGTCACCATAAGTTTGCAGGTGTCTTGATGGCACAAATTTCACTTTACTGTACTGTACTGTGCTTTTGAATCTAACAAAAGTAATAATACTATCATTCTCAGAGGAGACAGGGCCAGTCCAATACATTCTGCTTGAAGTAGAAAATCCTGCAAGCATTTTCCTCTCTCTCCTTGGCAATAAAAGTACAGTGGCCCCTCCACTTTCACAAGGGTTCAGGGTGCAGAACCCTTATGAAAGATGAAAAACTGTGAATAATCCCCCCCACGCTCCCCCTTCCATTCCTTTCCCTTTTGCCCTGGCATGTGAGTCTTCCTTCTCCACACCTAGGCAAAAGGCAAGGGAAGGGGAAGGGGGAGCAGCTCAGGTGGCAAAGGAAGGTGTGTGCATGTGCCTTCCCCATTCTCTTGCCTTTTGCCTCTGCACACATTCTCCGCACTGGGCAAAGCAAGTGAATGGGAAGGGGGAGCCTGGGAGGCAGAGAAGGAAGTCATGTGCATGCCTCCTCCACCCCGCATTCCCTTGTCTTTTGCCTCAGTGCATGTTCTCCATGCCTGAGAAAAGGGCAAAAGAATGGGAGAGGGGAGCACCATATGTGGAGAAGGAAAGTGCACATGTGCCTTCCTCCTCATTCCCTTGCCTTTTGCCTCAACCCACATTCTCTGCACTGAGACCAACAGCAAGGGAATAGGGGGGAGCACCAGAGGCAGAGAAGGAAGGCACATGCATGCCCTCCCATCTCCCCATTTCCTTCTCTTTTGCCTCAGCACACATTCTCCACACCCAGGAAAAAGGAAAGGGAATGGGAGAGGGAGCACCATGCATAGAGACAGAAGGTGTGTGCATACCTTCTCACCCTCATTCCCTTGCCTTTTGCCCAGATGCACTTCCTTCAAAATGCAAAGGAATGGAAGAAGGAGAATGGGCGGAAAGGCACATGCGTGGCTCATGAATAATCAAATTCATGGTGGTCAAAGCTCCCACAAATGTGGAGGGACAACTGTACATTAAATAAATAGCCATTTCCTGACCTTCCATTAAACTTAAATCAGTCATTTAAAATGGCCGGCAGATGTCTTACCCTGTCAAATGGTAGGGTCAGTCTTGTTGATAGGCCACTTCAGGGGGGCAGTAGCTGGAATCCTGTGAGTGACACACACTTTCATAACTTGAAATGACACAAGACATTTCCTTTTTCTTTTCTTTTTCCTTTTTCCTTTTCTTTCTTTTTTTAAATTGATGTTGCAGAAGAAGGTATTCAAGACCTCTTTGTAAAATGTCCCTCCCATTCTATCCCACCCTCTGCAAGGAAGCTTCGATGTACTGCTGTATGCTAATATAGCAATTTTAATAAATGTAAAAAGTAGTGGCAGTGCTTTCCACTATTTGAAAGCTGGAGTTGTGGGAGGGAGAGAGGGAAGAGACACAAAACTGTGTGGGTAGATCATCACACTCCTCCTGCACAATATAGGATCTCTCAAAATTTTTGATGTTCACAGTTGCCTGAAACCAAACTAGGCATCACATTTTCCAAAGTCACACTCTCCAGGAGCCCATTCATACTACAGAATTATAACACTATGATTCCACTTTAGCTGCTAAGCCTGCATCCTATGGAATCCTGGGGTATGTAGTTTGATCAAAGGCACCAAAGAAGCTTTCCGGCTGAGAATTCTAAGTTCTTTTCCCTTGTCTATAAATTCGAGGATTCCACAGAACTGAAACACAGTTGTTAAAGTGAATTCATAGCACTATAATTGGGGTGTGAATAGGTCTCAACTGAAGACTGAAGGAACATGATAAAGAAGTACCTTAGTATATCATCTACCTTAGTGAGCTAGGTTTGCAATTCATACTGCATTATCCCCAGCCCAGTCTCCTGCAGCTCCTGAAGTCTGAAGAAGCTCCTAAGGCCTGGTTTCAAATAGCTGATGGTGCTGTTTCTTTCAAACTTGGCTGCTGATCCCAAATGGAACAAGCAACACTCACACATACCTTCAGCCATGAGTTCCTGCTCTGAGGACAACATAGAATATAGAGAAGGTGGTAAACTCAGTTGAAATGGCCACATAGAACCTTGCAGGGAAACAGGGGGTCCTAGACCACTGCTATGGAATAATCCATCATCCTAATTCCATCATCTCCCAGATTGTGTCCCAGCCCTGACCTGGTAAAAGATAAGTTTGGGGGCTGCAACTGCTCAAATGCCTCAGCTGGCCATGTTGGATGGGGGCTCCTGAGAGTGTAGACTGAAAAAGTGACTTTTCCAAGATCCCACTATCTTCATTAGAGAGCAATTCTGTGAGCAGGCTCTGGCATGCCTTCCAGCTGCTATCAGAGATCTTAAAAACCCATGACTTTACTCACAGGCAGAGCATACCAGTCATGTGACAGTGTTAAAGATAACAGGAGAGCACATCCATCATCATGCTGTCTGCAAATCAAAATATTTCTGTAAGAGAAACTATCTTCATTTTTTTTGCTGTATTTTAAAGACTTTCCATGCTAAGCCATCAATGCTGAGCAAAGAAGCAAGTATAGCTGTTGACACAGCCCAAAGGGGCTATTATAAAAATGTGTCTGTTTATTCTACTAGTAATAAAACACAAGAGGCAAATAAAGAAAGTGCATTGGTATGAAAAGTAATTGAAGTGATTAACGACACATACATGCCCAGCACAGTGTCTTTCCCTTGAAGTGGTCCCACTAGTGCAACACTGAGCAAAAGTAGAAAGGGAATATGGCAGCTTCACAAAAGCTGGTGCCCTCCAGATGTTTTGGACTGCATCTTTCATCATCCACAGCAAATTTTCTTTATACCAGTGGGTAATGGGTATTGTAAAAGGCTGGTCTATGGAAGAAGGAGGAGGAGGAGGAGGAATGTATATAAATGAACAGCTTTTAAAATGATAGCAATCAAGAGGGAGAAAAGGAGATTCTGAAGTGGTCAAAATAATTACATTTTGAAAAGATGCTTCAGATTAGGTAGTACATTTGCACACCCACTCAGTAATAAAGGGACAGATAACAGTGATAGGATAAACGAAGATAAACTAAATTTATTGATATTCAGATCTCCCCAAAACCTGCAGTGGGGCCTACTAAGTGCTGAAAACAGCCAGGACCAAGGATCCTTCCTGTCTACCTCTTCAGCTGAATATGGGCGAGCACCAAAGCTCCCCCCGCCATGTTCCCATGGGTAGACATTGGCCGGACAGCCAGTCTGACCAAAAAGATCCTTTGAGTTAATCCCTCTCCCAAGCCCTGTGTCTGGAATTCTGGGGAGGGATCAGGCAGGGTTGGCCCCAAAGTTGATTCCTCCACTCACACCTGAACCTCAAACAATCCAGAGTATAAGCCAAGGAACCTCCTTTCACTCAGACACTCAGGAGTGCTCATCACAAACCCAAACATTCTTCTTTTCCACACTATCCTGCCCCCCAGAGGGGCGAGGCTTACCTTAGCCCCTGGGTGCTATAAAGCTGCCTAAAGTGGCCTTAAGATGCACCCCTTTACTGTGATATAATTCCAGCTGGCCATACCTGATTTTCAAATGTGGCAAAAAAAATAATCCCAAGCCCCTAACCATGACATTCTTCATTTCCCTATTGACTTTATACCTTGTCCTATCCAAATACCTCGGTCCCCTTCCCCCTCAAGTCCTCTTAGGAAGGAGGACTGACTAAACCAAGACCACCACAGGCCATCTAGGCTGTAGCTCAGCCAAGTCCTCTCTTTTTCCTAGTTAATAAGGGCCTTCCCTTTGACCAAAGTGAGGTCATCGCCCCCAGGGTGCAAAATAAGTATACCAGGTGCCATACAATTCCTTTCCTGAAGTAATAGCGAGAGGAAGCCCGACCACTTCAAACCACACCAGCTCAACCATTCAATTGTGGTAGTCAATGGCCCTTTTCACACGCAGTTTCTGTTCCAAGAGGGCCCCTTGAGCGTGGCATGAATGGGAGCGTTGGTCCATATGATGCACTCCCATTCACGCGACGCTCACAAGCTGGACGCAGAGCGGACACGCACCTTTTTATTTTTGGCTTTAAGCCAAAAATGGTGCACAGTCGCACAATGCTCCCAGGGCCCTCGTGCACTTACCTACTGTGCGGTGCATCAGACGAGCCGGGCCGGTCGCGCTTCCTCCCTCAGCGCAGCCTACAGCTCCCAGGCTGCACTGCGGAAGGAAGGCGTGGGGCGCTAGTATGACGGTCCAGCGACCAGGAAGTGAGCTGCGGGACGAAGCAGCAGGGAAGCGGCAGCATTCCTAGTGAGGTTCGCGCGAGATGCTCCCCCAGCTGCGCAAACGGGTACGTGAGAAAAGGGCCAAAGACACCTCCAGCTGGGGACCAAATAGCCAACCAATACATATAGTTGTGGCTGCAAATGATGACCCAGACACACTCCACCTAACATTTCAAACCTGAAAGAGAGAATATTGAACTATGTACATTAATAAGAATATACTATCTAGTTAGAGGGGCAGACATACATGCTAAAAGACTGTGATTTCCACCTGCTAATCTTCATGTTCTGAGCTGGGATGCCCATATAGGATGTCGTGGAAGTAGTCCCAATCTTGAACAAGTGGGACCCAAATTTCATATCCCCCAAACCTATCATCTTAAGGGCCTTACAAGTTACTGTCCCAAACTGGAATTTTTTCAATGATATGCCATCCGCATAACCAAACAAGCTACTCCATCCTCCATCCTTATGGCCAGATATTGTGAAACTGTCTCTACTGGGCAAAGTCCTTCATCATGATATTGCCCAATAACTATATTGGCATCCTTGCCTAATTGGTCCATCTTCAAGTGGTGAAGCCTAATCTTCCCAGATACCTCTCCCAGCCTTCAATCATCTTTTGCAGCCTAAAATGTTTCCCCTTGTCTCATCCCCCAACCATGAGACTTCACTTCAAACGTTAGAGTCAAAAGCCTGGCCATGATAGAACAGTGGTGGGAGAGGCCTCAGCCTCTCAATGAGACACAGAAATGGATCAGGTATGATATCCTGGTATGGGCCATGCTAAAGTGGGGCTATGCTGTATGTGAAAGGACCAGAATTTGCTTACTTATGTTGTGTAAGCTACTTTGGTGCTAGGATGGCCTATTTAGCCTTATCTTGCTAATCTCCCACAGACCCGGAGGGATCTTCTCCCTAATTTCCCTCATGCTGGGAGTGAGCTGCCTGAATCTGTACATCTGGTCTCATAACAAAGCATCAGTGATTCCATTATCATTTTGGGGACATGTCAGGCCACAAATAGAGAGATGAATGATAGACAGTCTAGCATAAAGTTTCACACCAGCTCCATAACTTTGGCTTAGATGTCAGTGAACTGATCACCTAGGCAGAGGACTGGTTGTCGCAGCAAAAGAGGACTGAAGAGTTAGCCAACTCCACAGTCCATAGCCAAATTGTGACTAGTATTGAAAAAAATCCAGGAATGTAAGGTCTCTAGTAATACCAGTTTTCCTCCATTCTTCAGGCCACAACTCAGAATACCAATGACCACCAAAATACACCCCAAAGCCTGTAATCCCAGTCAGCATTCAACTGAAAGTGGAACTGGGCTTCTAGCCCCCTATCCTCCCTCTAGAAGGAAATCTCAATTTAATACAACCGAAATTTCTGCCAGACCTGTAGGTCCTCCCTCTTCTCAGCTGTGAGCCTACACCTGTGCTGTAGTGCCAGTGGGCCTCTCATGACTTCCCACAGGCAGTACAAAAAGACCCTGCCTAACAACAACAGGACAGGCAAAGTTCAAGTGCCTCACCAACTCCTCAAGCTCCCCAAGTGTGACCTTCCTACATCCCAGAAAGATATCAACTCTAGATTGCAGCTTGACCAGTTTTAACTCAGGAAGATGACAAAACTGGCCTATATTGTGATAGATGACTGTTCAACCATCAATGTGCAATTGATTGTTTCAGAAACAGAGCCAGTGATAGACCAAACTATCCTGGAAACAACCCCATCAGCTGAAAGACAAGCTGAGACTGAGTTGCTGCAACCAGTGCCAGTGGGAAGAGGGACGAGCAATGATTTAGAGGAATTTTATCCATCTTTGCTCCCCAGCCCCATCATGAAGGAGACAGAAACAAGCAGCTCAGAGGGAAGCTGTTTTAGCAAGAATGAAGAAACAGAACAATGATGAGTAACACCAGTTTTTGTCAGCTTATAAGTCTGTCAGCGTAGCTTGCTGTTTTTTTGTAGCAAATTGCTACTCAAACTGCCATGACTCTTGTATTCTGGTTCTCTTGACCCTTTTTGGACAAACCTTTGACAGTCTGGACCTTTTGGATTTGATCTTGACTTCAGCTCGGCTCAACATTTGATTGTTTGCCTCCTTTTCTTGTGCAAGTACTATCACCTTGCTGGCAGAGAGGCATGGGCAGGGAGCTGAACTCTGACACACATGTCAGTTTCAATACTTAAGATGACTAATGTGGGAGTGGGTCCTCTATCTTCACTAAAGGAAGCCCCTAAATCCTGTGTGAGGCATGCAAATGTGTCCATAACATATTGACATTGTCTACTACCTCTGGAGCCTGCCAGAAGTAAATCATCTAAATAACATGCTGTGGACCTTAACCCAGAAGCTTACCTGAAGGTCAATTCAAATAAGCTGAATTTCTCAAAAGCTGAGAATGATACTAAGCATCCCATAGGCACAGCACAGTCCATATAGAAGCTGCCCTCATACTCAAAGCCCAGGACCTCAAAGTCCTCTGGGTGGACAGGTAAGAAATGGAAAGCAGATTTTATATCACACTTCCTGAGCTCAGCTCTCACCCTACACCAGTGCATCACCTGAACTGTGTCATCAAATGATATGTACCAAACTGAGTATACAGGATCATGGATGTGATTGTCTACTGAATTACCCTTGGAAAATGGTACATGATGTATGAGGTGATACTCACCTGAGGCCTTCTTGGGAACAATAACCAGAAGGGAAACTTTCAGGTCGTGGCCCCTGAAGAGATGCCTAACACTTTCAAACATAATACAGAAACCAACATGAAACTCCAAACGCAAGTACTGAGCGTCATCTCTCCTGGGATAACACTCTAACTGCCGACATAGCTATCTTAACTTAGTTGGACTGGCTTCCTTTTCCAGATGTGGTTCTGTCCCGCCTCCCTTTCTAGCCTGGTTGTCACTCCTTCTGCCTCTGCTACATGCACTAGCACAGGCTGTAAATGCATGGGATTCACCACAGAGAGGACATTCATGCTTGTATCTGCAGGGCTGCCTGTTATGCATGCCCTGCATACCAAACTCCTAAAACAGAAGGTAGGGTTGAACTGGCAACTTCATCATAGAGTGGAGACCCAAGGATGGGAGTTGATGGTTGATTAAATGTTCTCTATCCAAATACCGCCCCCCCCCAGCTTAGTCTGGCTTGTGTCATGACTTGAAGTCAAAGCTGTGGCTGCTACTTATCCCATGTAAGTAAAGAATTAATAGCCACTGTGATCCAAAAATCCTGATCATATTGCATCCAGGCTGGTCCCATGAAATCAACATATGCCCTGTAAATTATGCCGATATATTAAAATAGGGCTGTGCAGCACCAGTGCTGTGCCTTGACTAATACACCAGCATAAATGAGAAAAACTGGGAGCCGTTCCTTCAATTCTTGTCTGCCTTCTGCTTCCAGAGCTTCTCCTTGTTCCTGTTCCCATCCTTGTCCTTATAATTCCCTTCAACTTCCCTGTTTAACAAGCTGAAGACTTGTTAAACTCTTTCCAAATAAGTCCCGTGGTAAGGCCAACTGCAAGAAAAAACCCCCCTGAGGTCTAAAAATATCTGATGGGCAGGTTGCTGGATTCCTGAATAGATCTACTACACACATTACACACCCTCAGATACCTTCAATGCCCTATAGGCTCTCCCCACCATGAGTCAATGAAAGGCTACCAGGTCTGCTTACAAGGCTTCCCATGGCTACTTCAGCCAAAGCAACTAGGCAAAATGACTTCCTAAAGCTCAATGATTATAAAGTACCCAAGGCCAGCCAAGCCCCCAACATCACACGTGTACTTCATGTTTGAGGTGAGGTGCGCTGATCACATCACCAGGTCAAGAGCTCTCTGGGCAGCAGGCAGCCAACCTGACCAACTTGAGCTGCTCCCCTCAACTTCTTACTCTTGGCAAAGGTGGGAAACCGCTTCTCTATTATTTATCTTGCTTAATGCTGCTGCACCAAGTCAAGCTGCTACTTCCTGCTGGTTCCAAAGTTGCAACCTCCTCATCTGAGCATATAGCAAAGAAAGAGACTAAGCCAGGGGTGGCTGAGGCTTATATTGCTTCCATCTCCACCCCAACATTGGTGCAAAGTGATAGAATGTTGCTCACCAGTTCTGCTTCTTCCAGGGGTATGCAACTCCACTCTGCAGCTGCAGATCATAGAGCTGGGGTGGCAGGGCAGTAATTCTTCATACAAGAATGCTTGCATTTCTTTGTTATTGCCATTGTTGCCGTTGTCATTTTTAAATTACTTCAACTCTAAGCTGAACCATAGTTACCCTGTCAAAGGTGGGAGGTTGGCAAAATTGATTCAGAGACAGTTCACCATTGCATTTATTTATTGCTTACAAAAGATTAGAGATGTGGTGTATGGAGGAACAGCTTGTATATTACAGGGGCTCAGGGAAAGGTGGCATGCAATGCATCTCTTTGCAGAGACACTTTATATGCTTCTGCAGGATCCATATCCATGATAGGGTTTTAGAGTATGTTTGGCCCTCACTGCAACTTCAGTGCACCCCCTAAATGTAGAGGGTTGCAATGTCCAACTCCATTGTTTATTTCTCCCTCCATAGGCCATTTCCACACTACACTGTTATTGTGCTATTATTCCACTTCCAACATCCTGTGAAATTCTGGACTTTGTAGTGTACTGAGGCCAAAGAGCTCCCTGGCTGAGAATTCTAAATGCCCCTCCCTAAATTGCAAATACCAGGATTCCACAGAATGTTAAAAGTGGAACAATAGCATTATAATAGGGTAGTGCAGAAATGGCTGTAGCAAACATTCAATGCTGTTGGGGAAAAGTGGGGAGGGGGACTTGGGGTGCCACTGCTGCTATGAAGAATCCATCCTGTTTCTATATGTGTGTATGTATGCATCAGCCCCTTGCTGTCACCCTGGACATACTACTGTATGGTGAAATGTTGAACACTGCCTTTTATAGAAATAATTTTCTGAACAACTGAAGGCAGTAACAATAAACTTTGAAAGGAAAAGATTGAAAGACAACGAAACACTGAAATGAATGATGTAGATAACTGACTGAGACAAAGGAAGGCAGAATCTGAAAAAGATAAGCAAGAAAAGAAAAGAACAAAGTAAAACCAACCTTATGTGAGAGGAACATAGCCAGCCTGGTGAAAACAACGTCTGTAATAAGATTAACCAAAAATGCCACTGACATATGCAGAGTTTTGCATTTTGTAAAATCTTCATCAGGTTAAGTGGTAGAAAAAGATTAGGAGCTGGATAAGAAACAGAAAAATCCAAAAATTAGGCCACATGTCATGTCACCCAGGCCCTTTCGACAGCTTACCTTTTAATGCTGCTGGAGTGTGGGCCTCACGTGAGAAACCTGGGCAGGAAGGCTATCACAAGCCTCCTGCTTCCCTGCTGCTCGGGCTTCACCGCTCCTTCCTGCAAGAGTCGCACCCTGTCCCTTCCTTCCACAGTGCAGCCTGGGAGTTGGAGGCTGCATTGAGGAGAGGATGCGCGACCAGCCTGGCTCCAGAGGCTCTGCACCATAGGTAAGTGCAGCCCAAGCCCGTGAGCCTTGTGCAAGCGCAGGTTATTTTCGACTAAAAGCTGAAAATAAGAAAATGCGTATTTGCTGTGCATGCAGGCTTTGAGTGTGGCAGAAATGGGAATGTGTCATGCAGACCACTCCTCACATTTATGCGACATTCAAGGGGCCCTTTTGCTTGCAAACTACCATGTGAAAAGGGCCCCACAGCTAAACTTGATTCCAAGATGGAGGCTGCTGATTGAACTGATCACTAGCAATGCATTTTGGAATGAAGAACTTGTGGCTATTCGCCATGTCTGTAAGAACAAAGGCTGGCTGTAACTTGGAGACCTGTCTACTTCCTTGGATAAAATGCACAAGTTCCTTAGTCAATGCAGAGCAGAAACAAAGAGCAACAGCAGAGAGTTTCGTCAAGAAAGAAGTAGATTAAATTAAGGGAACATGCTGCCTAAAAAGTGTACTGGAACCAATTTGTAATATTCCAAGTACTTTGCCATAATTGTGTGCCAAGAAAACACATATCCCAGATGCCCTCCAATAACTCATACTTTGCTGACTGCTGTGACTTGTAGGAGCTGTTGATTGTGGAGGGTGGACATGCAGCTTCTGGCCAAAAGCCATTGGGCATTGTTCCACTCCCCAATAGTAGCAGTTTCAATGACTGTTACAGGGCCAGTGGACATCCTAGAATTTGCCAGATCTTGACCTCCTGCAGTAGTAAAAAGACCAGTGAAGAAACATCTTGGATTTTGTTTATTACTCCAAAGTACTATGTTGAGCCATGTTTCCCTGTTGAGCAGCACTTATGATGGAGCAATTTCTTATCTGATACACTGATTTTGAAGCCATATTTCCTATTATGCTTGGTTCTACGAACTCTCCACTAATATGCACAGAACATTAAGGGACTATCCATGCTACATGTCTGGTGGATGTCTAAAAATTGGTATGAGTGCTGGCAATCTTCTGGTGTTTTTGGAGAATATCCAAAGACTCAGAGATCCATCAGTAAATACTAGCAGTCCCCTTAATGAGACTGCCAGCATTTATCAAAATAGTTTAAGAAGCAGCAACATATACCAGTGATTTTTGCCATTCAAAAAATCTGTTGGGGATCATCAGCATTCATATCTGAATGCCAATATGTATTGTTTTCCAGACATTCATGATATCATGCATTTCTGGAATGAGGCTGTGCCTGAAATGTGGAAAAATCCAGAAGACTAAAATAGGAATATTTCATGTAACATTTGATAAAACATTACATCAATCCCATTTGTGATTGCAGGAATTATATCACTTTCTTCCCCTTAGATGGCACCATTCCACCATTCTGCAGCATTCAGTGCAACTTGTCTCCCCTCCATCACAATTAGTATTCATTGTACAAAGAACAGAAAATTCCTTTGTTACACCAGGACCCAGAAGCACCCAGAGAATTGAGATGGTGTCAGCATTTCCATTAGAAGTAATATTGTTTTCATCGAGTGGCTGTTATATCCTTGTTAATGAACACTTCTAAGGCCACAACAAGTCTTCAAAAATACTATCATGTCTATAAAGGCTGTTGTATGAGAAATGTAAGAAACCCATGAAACAACTGAGTAGGTGTATTCTCAAAAAGCACTGAAATCCATAAAGATTTGCAGAAATCTGTAGACCTGAACTGAGTATATAAACATGGCCCTAAGGACTGGTTCACACATGCACACACATTTCTCAGCATTTTATCACTGCATTATGTACATGGCACATCCTAGGAATTACAATTGCCTGTGTGAACTTCCCCATTGGAAAAAAGAAAAAACAACATTCCAAAGTAACACAAAAGGAATTCTCTGTCTGTGATGCTTGCTCAGCCTTACATATTTGAGCCGTCACATGAAAGGAAGATAGAACACTGCCAGAGATAGGAAAGTTAGTGGGAAAGAGCTAATGTGTTTAGGTAATCATTAACAAGTTTTTTTTTTAAAAAAAAAATCTATTTCAATTTCATTTATGTTAGAAAGTGGGAAAATTAACTATTGCAGTTAGATGAAATTGCTTGTGCATTTAATTTAAAAGTCTGCACTGAAATCATTAAAGAATGCAGCTGAAACGTGCCTTCTGTTATTTTGACTGCTCTCCTCCCTTTGCCCCTGTCTTGAGCTTGGAAAAAGAAGAAACAGCTGCATGACTTTTTGGAAAAAACTCTGGCCTTACTATATATTAGTTTAATATCTTTTAATCTTGGAATTAACTAATCCATCATACTGTAACCATAGTTGAAAATAAACAAAGATTCCTGTAGCTATTTGCGTTTGCAGTAGTTTGACTATTGCAACCTAGAAAATATAACTCTCCACTGTACAAAACATTTTAGGTGAAGGACTTAGGAAAAGTAAGGAATATTTCTTTTTAAAAAAATATCCCAGAGAACTAAATTTTGGTCAAAGAACCATTCAGGAAAGATCAGTCTTGTTGGTTCTTTAGCATGGTTTCTCATTTAACTAATAAGTAACTTAACTAAAAACTTAATTCTGAAATTAAGTTAACATGAAATTCTGACTTAATTAAATCAACCAAGGTAACAATAAATCTAATTAAGTTGTCCCTATATGTTAGAAAATGTCTAATTTAATGAATTTGGTTGATTCTGATGGGTTATCTCTTTTCACTGTTCACTGTCTTATACAGTCCTCTGATTCATTTGGGCTTAGGATGTTTGACATTGTCTGACAACAGTCTTCCAAAATCTCAGAGAGGAATCTTTCCTTATCTAATTGGAGATGCCAGGGACTCATCCTAAGACCACTGTATCTGAACTTGGAATGTTATTTTTAAATATTAATGTGCAAATGTTACTATTTTATAAATGTACTACCTGTATCATTACAAATATGTGTTAGTCAGAAAAAAAATGCATTGCTAATACATCATTTTACAATTATTTTTCAAAAAATTAACATCCCAAAAATAAAAGATGGCCTAACATGTCCAAATATCCCCCCAATCACCCTCCCCTTGTGCCATCCATTGCACCAAAAATATAACAATGTTAAGAGTTATTTTATTATATTGAAAAAGTATATCAGTACTTCTTTGTTTTTACAATAGATAACATGTCGCAGAGTAACATTACTTGTAAGGTATTACTACCAAGCTTCCAAGCTCAATTCTGTAGAGAAAGTAAGTGCTTAACCACAAAGCTTGAAGAACAGAAGGAAAACAGCAAGGAAAGAGAGCAGGACTAGAATGTGAAAGACTGAAATGAATTTGTTTCTCTGAATTCTCCTCTATGAATTTTACTGGTAAATACAGGCACTGTGGTAAAATGCATTGCTGATGTGTGTAATTGTATGGGAGAATTTCCATTATATTATTTCTAGTACTGATAATACTTGGTAGCATTAGAAAGAAATGATTCCTTCCTGTGATATCTCTATATTCCGGTTTCTATTACAAAATCATGAATCTTATAGAATCTCACAGCAATTTGGGGGGCAGGGGAGACATTTTTAAAGTTTTAGTTTCCCCTCATTGACTCTAACACAATCAATTGATTCTGACATCAAGGTGAAATCTCAACATTAAACCATAAACGAACAGACATTTTTCATCATTCCAAAATTTGATTTAACTCAGTGTCATCAGCATGATAATATTTATTTTCAATAACTTCTTTAGGTTAAGCTGTTATGTGGGATTTAGTTTGATACCTGCTTATTAAACCAATAATATTCTTTCAGTAATGTCCCCTACAATTTAATGGAAGCACCTATCCACTTATTGTAATTTCAGCACATAGATTTTAATGTGCATTTAATTTAATTTAATTTAATTTAATTTAATTTAATTGGAGTTATATGTCATTATGTCTTCAATTATATCAGTCATCTTACATTAATAGCATTAACACAGAAAAATTATTACTTTTTTCCCAACTAGATCCTCCGATATTAAAATTTCTTGCTCTGTTTAAGTCTTGTTCCCATTTTATGCATTGTTTGAAAAAAATGGCCAATTGGTTTTCAAGAAACATGCATCCAAATTCTATTGACATAAAACAGCATTGGTAAGAAGAAAGATAGATTTGAAAATTCTCATATTCTAATCTAATATCAGAATTTCAGGGCCATATTAAATGTATGCACCTTTATTAAATGCTTAATTGCCCATTTACATATACAGATGAGGGGAAAGTATCAACATAAGAATGCATTTAAAAGAAAGGGTTAGGAAATCTGTCCCTTCTTCACTTTGCTTTGCTGTAGTTTTAATAGTGCAGTCCTATACATGTCTAGTCAAAAGTAAATCACAGAGGATTCAATGGGACCTACTCCCAGGTAAGCATGCATAGAATTGCATCCAAAGTCCAGGATCCAATTGAGTCCTTAGAAGAAGCCCATCTATACATCTCAGAAGTGGAACATTACTACTTCCCCCATGAATACTCCATCCACTCACAGTATCTGTCCTCTTCTAGGGCTGTGAAAGCCCCCAGAGAAAAATTTCCAGTGGCACAGAATGCAAGGGGTGGTGGTGGTGGCCTGTCCAGGATCTGCTGACAGTTGGCTTCTTCCAACGACACAATGACCCAGGTCAGTCCTGTCCTAAGCCATGATTTCCTAGATTTGGTGGTAGAAGTGAGCTTGGACTGTGGGGAAAACTACTAAAAGTGCTCAACCATAGGGAGATATGATAGGGGAGATGGTATGTTTTACTCCCTTCCCTCATGTACTCATGTTGGACTCAAAAGTAGACACAAACATTCACATCTTGCTACATGTCAGTGTGTTAGACTCAGTGCATGTTTAGTAATCACACACATAACTGTAAAAGGCTCGACACACTGATCTTCCAAAGATCCATGTCAGGAACTGAATGGCAGTAAAAGACATGCTATGGACAGGATTAGCAAAGTTAAACATGAGTGCTGAAAGTGGCATGGGTTCTGTATTTGATCCTGCTTAGAAGATACCTGAGGAAGGAAACCTGCACCTCTCAGGTATTCCCAAGGCCCTCTGAAGATTAAAAAAGAAAAAAGAATTACAATATCTTTCCCTAGGGAAGCTGGCTGCAGTTCCTATTTTGGGTTTTGGAGGTTTACAGATTTTGGATTTGCAAAAAAAGGAGGCTCAACTTGTAAGATAGAACATTGCAAGCCTGTGGTCCTTTTTTTCATTTGCTGTTTTTATTTCAGCCCTCAGAGCCTGGGAAAGTTACTTTTCAGACTAAGGACATTTCTGCACTATACTGTTATAGTGTTATTATTCCACTTTGAACATCCTATGGAATTCTGGGGATTGTAGTTTACCGAGGCCAAAGCTAAGAATGCTAAATGCCCCTCCGTAAGCTACACACCCCAGAATTCCACAGGATGTTGAAAGTGGAAGAATAGCACTATAATAGTGTAGCGAGGAAATGGCCTAAGACAATTCCTAGCCATTATAGCAATAGCCATGCTGGCTGGGAACTTCTGGGAGCTATAATCCTGCAAAAATCAGTTTCCCCAAGTTGTACATATTCTGTGGTTTTTCTACACAACCAATCAATCTTTTTAAATGGAACCCCAGATTCTCATGACTTTCTAAAGATGGAATAAAAAAAACCCTGTTGCTAGGACAATATAGTCTCTTATGGTATAGTGATTTGAGTGTTGGAGTAGGGCTCCAGGAAATCAGGGTTCAAGTCTCCACCCAGATGTGGAAAAATACTGGACAACTTTGGGCAGATTGTACTCTTTCAGCCTCTGAGGATGGCAAAGGAAAACTCTCTCTGAACAAATTTTGCCAAGAACAGCCAATGATGGAGTTGCCATAAGCTGGAATTGGCTTGACGGCAGATAACAGCAGCAGCAACAACAACTCTATCCTCATTGTGTCCCGTATATACACCTGCCCTTCTATGGGATCTGCTTCACCATGGAGGTCTCCTCTGGTGCTGTGGATATGTGTGGCTACTACAGTTGTGCAGGCCTGGTCAACTGCATAGATCTTTCCTCACCTAGTCCTTGCTGTCTGATCTGGCAGAGCAGTAATTGACTGGGAAAGATCACAGATATGGTTGCTGTACCCACACACATACCACATCTACATCAGCCTGCACCATGAAAATAGCAGCTCCTGGTGTGTATGAAAGAGTGCCCAACCAAAAAGATTCCTTCACTGAAGAATGCTCTTCTGTGCAGTTTTCTTAAATATTTTTGTGATGACTCAAAATTTACACCTCCAGTTGGATCAATGAGGCCATTCCACTCCTGGAATTAATATAACATTAAAAAGCATCTAAGAATCAGAATCAGAAGGCTTGCCAGTTCAATGGCTGCAGTGGTCTGATCCCTGGTGGTACAGTGGTTAAATGCTGGTACTGCAGCCACAAGGTTGTGAGTTCGATCCTTCCAGGTTCCAGATTGACTCAGCCTTCCATCCTTCAGCAGGTCAGTAAAATGAGTACCCAGCTTGTTGGGAGCAATTAGCTAACACATTGTAAACCGCTTAGAGAGCATTTAACTAATAAGCAGTATAGAAATACACATGCTATTGCTGGAATGTGGCCACTGAAATAGTACTCCCAAGAGAAGCTGATTTGAAACAGAGAAGACAGGAAGCAAATGTAGAACAATAGACCACAGTGGACTTCCTGATCTGAACCTCCCATCTATAACAGTCCAGAGAAGAAATGAGAGTTTATGCAAGCTGAAACCTTGGAGAAGCCAAGTTTTCCCCCATACACACATTGTGTAATGTACAGTAGCAGTCTTGGATTGTTATTTCCACTCATTCATTCCCTTGCAATTTCTGTCCATCCCTACATTAGACCAAACACATGTGTTTAAGTCACTGTGGTTCCTGGTCTACAGTAAACAGACCTAAATATATGCATAGTAGACTGAGGTGCCAACATCAAAATAAAATGCAACTATTAGGCCATTTCTGTACTAGACTGTTATAGTGCTATTATTCCACTTTCAACATCCTGTGGAATCCTTGGGTTTGCAGTTTAGGGAGGGTCCCAGGATTCCATAGGGTGTTGAAAGTGGAATAATAGCACTATAACAATTAAGTGCGGAAATGGCCTATGACTCTGATGACCAGGGTCTGAATCACTGCTCAGACATGGAAACCCACAGGGTGACCTTAGGCAAGTCATACTCTCTCAGCCTTAGAAGAAAGCAAAAGGAAAAACCTTCTGAACAAATCTTGCCAAAAAACTTTGTGATAGAATTGCCCTAGAGTTGCCATAAATCACAAATAACTTGAAGGCAAACAGCAACAATAGACCATATGTTAGTAGCCAATGGCTATTGCCACATTTTGTGTCAGTAGATTATGTGGTTGTTGTGTGAAACAGTATTTCTCTCACCCACCTTGAAACTGCTGCTAACAAATAGTAGACAGAGTAGGACAACTGTTGTTGGACTGTATACTTCAAACTGCAGGCAAGGGACTACTTCACTGAAGCACCCTCCTGATTTTTTTTTAAATCTGATATCAAAATATTGACATCAGGAAAGAAGGCCAGCCAAAATTTCTCTGCCAGGTCCCAGCCATGGGAAAGCATTCTACCACTCAAATGTTATTTGCCATTTGAAGTGGTCCAGGAATACTTCTGTCCACTTGAAATTGGATCCATAGTATGTCATCTTGCCAAATGGTAAACTTTATTTCAATACAGATGTAGATCTGGGGTGAAATAGTCGTCCCACCATTCAAACACTGGCCCTTCTGCAGGACATTGTCATCCCACACTGGGGACAGGAGAAGGATGGGATGCAGATGACGGTTCTGCATGACATCGTCTGAGTCCCGTCCTTCTCCCATCTCCAGGTGATGCAATTACATAGTAAATTGTTGACAGATTTTCCCTGTCAATGACTGGCAATCGCCCCACCATCCTGCCGCCCACCTACCCTTACCTGGTGTGTGGAGGTCCTGGAAGTGCATGTGCTTCCTGGAACAGCCATGTGCTTCCTGCTCCAGTGCAGCCTGGGACAGTACCTGACCGAACTGCAGAAGGAAGAGGTGGCACCATCATGCTTCCTCCATTCATGGAGGCAGCTTGTGCAGAGAGGAGCAGAGACAATACCGGGACCCGCGCTGGGTGTCTCCAGAACACAGTAAGCTGTGGAAAAGGCTACAAGCACAGGGATGGAGAAAGTGGGGCCCATATGACACATGCAGGGCCCCAATTTGCAGCCCCTATAAAGTTCTCAGCCTCTCCTCCATTTTTTAAAAACAATGGGCATTTTTTCACTCAAATCTCCAGTGGCTCAAAACCAGTGCAAAACATGGCAGTTTTGTTCCCATAGACCCCAGGCTCCCATGCATACCTTAACTAGCCCCCCTCAAAAAAGAAATCACAGAAAAAAATCAGTTGAAAATGAACTAGAAGTGATGCATCAGGCATGCTAGGATAGCACTGGAGTTTTGGAAGAATAATGCTGCATGTTAACACTCTGATCTTGGCCTCTTGAGACTCAAGACTCATGTGGCTATTAAATTCCTGTCATGGACCAGTAAAGTCACTTTAGTAAAAACAATTCAAATATCAAGTCCAGTTTGAAAAGGCTTAGTTTGGGTAGTAATTTTGAATCATAGTTCTGAAGGTCAAGTGGTGCAGATGGGCTTATGGCAGAAGACATTAAATGTATATGTGATTGATTAACTGTGACAATTTAGCATGTACAAAATCAGTTTGAATGCTGATGAAGAAAAAGTGTCTGTAGGTTGCAGGAGGGGGTGTATTTCCATTTAGCTGGACTAGGGGAGCATCATATGATACCAGCGTATCATAGGAAACATCTCCTCCCCATGACCTCTCAACACATGTATGTTGCCATGTGCAAGAGCTCACATTAGCTGAAGTTGGACCTCTGTGGGACTACTGTAAACAAGAGAATGTAAGACCAGGAAAATATGCTTAGGATTTTGGAGAAATCAGCTAACCACCATGATATGATTTGCCAGGGTTTACACATATTCCGCGCAAAACACTTGAAAAAGGACATGCATCACCAAAAAAAGAGAACTAAAAGATTAATTTGCATAAAATTTCATCTGTTCATTTGTACGTAGAGATGCAAAATTAGAAAAGGTTTTTATAATTTAAAGAGAATTAATATTCATCTCCCCTGAGTGAGGATAATGGTGACCAGGCAACCTGTGTTCCTTCTAAGGCCATTTCCTCACTGGACTGTTATAGCACTATTATTCCACTTGCAACATTCTATGGAGTCCTGGAGTTTGCATTTTGGGAGGGGCCGAGCAGCCCCTCCTGAAACTGCAAACCCCAGGTTTCCATAGGATGTTGCAAAAAAATTCAGTGTCTCTGGCCTTCCATCTCATGGCACATGATCTCTAAATCGGACTGACCCCATCAAACAGAGGACATCTTTTCCCCCAAACCCCCCCCAATCAGAAAAACGGGGGGGAGCCCTTCAAACAGCCCCTCTCTTTTACACTGTAAAGGAGAGCACAGGGCCATTACAAGCATGTATACATTTAGGTGCCCAGTTGCTCAGACAGGTAACATAGTACCAGGAAATGAAAACCTCAAGGAGGCACACTTCCTTTTTTCGCAATATGTCTTGTGATTTGCCATTAGTTCTTCCTTTAAATGAGAAGATCCAACCAAGAAGACAAACATATCCATTTCTTGAATAAAATGTAACCTTGTTTCCTTTTTGGACAGCACATTGTTGTTGTGTGCCTTCTAGTCACTTCTGACTTATGGCAATTCCAAGGCAAACCTATCACAGGGTTTTCTGGGGCTGAGAGTGTGTGATGTGCCCATGGTCACCCAGTGGGTTTCCACTGCCAAGAGGGCAATCAAACCCTAGTCTCCAGGATCATGGCCTAATGCTTAGACCACTATACCAGCATAGATGGTTTTATGTTTAAGAAACAGCACCATATAGAGATGTCTAAACTTGAGATTATTTAGTAACACCTTCTGGAATGTAGAAGCAACATTTACAGTAACTTTAAGGAAATATAACAGTGAACTGCATAGCACCAGGATGGTCTTGGCATATTAAGAGATGCTGCAGGCCACATCTCCTCCGATTGATTCCTGCCCCAAGCTGAAAGCCTTCCCTCCTATTCCTACCTTGAGATCAGTTTGCACAGAGGGCGTCTGGATTTGCAACTTAAAGAGGCAATGCACAAAGCTTTCCATCTGCTTTTGAAAAAAATACAATTATTTTATTTTCTTTGAGTGTGGGATAAGAATTTTCTTTTTTGTTTTTTGCTTGTTTCTTTGTTTGTTTTGAGTAATTTCAGATCTTAGCCTTTTAAAGAACTAATGGGCTAGATCCAGCACAACGCATATGTAGCCATTTGAAAAATCCAAAATCTCTTCTGTCAGCTCTTTGGCAATGTAACGAAAACTGAGGGGCAGTGGGGTACAGCTCTAAGACTTCCCATTCTGAACCAGTGCTCAGCAGGTCTGTAGATTTTTGAAAAGGGCACTGCACATACATCCAGTTGGACTGGGAACTGTATGCAGCACCCAACTGGTTTGTGATTCCCTGTCCAGAAAGGAAAATGCATAGAAGCTTGTTTCCATGCTCCTATGGCCCCAAGCTTTATAAGGCCAATTGTTTCATCCCTTCTTTTGTAATTGGGGTCAGAGGGTCAAATGGTAACAAAGAACAAGCTAAGTTTTCTAAGAGATAAGTTTCCTTAAAAGGAAGTATGTTTTTACTTAAAAGAAACATTCTTAGGAAAAAAATTATTTTGCTTTTGTATTTCTTATCTGGAAAAATTGGGATACTTTTTTAACATTTAATTTGCTAAACTCATCATCACCTTCTTCTTCATCATTACTATCAGCAACAACATCGTAAGTGATAATTGTGCTGGTCTGTGGGAGAAAAACCTAATGAGTATAAAATTTATAATTGTATATTCATAGACCTCAGTCCCTTTTATTACATGTATGAATCATTGGACTCTAGTTCCACAAATCTTGTGCCAAAATAGCATTGTTAGCCTCTGAGGTTATTTCTACTCTATTAGTTGATCATTATAGGTGCAATGCAATCCAAGCAGGTTGCCATTAATTTCCATAGGCCTTTGAGTTCCCTTCCTAAATTGCAAACTCCAGGATTCCACAGGATGTTGAAAATGGAATAATAGCACTATAACAGTCCAGTGCAGAAATGGCCTCTGAATTCAGTGGGACTTGAAAAGTGCTCATTTGTCCCAATCAGACCTTGGAAATACACCACCATTAACACTGGCCATTGCCGCACCACATCATAATGCCATTATTCCACTTTCAACATCCTGTGGAATTCTGGGGTTTGTAGTTTACTGAGGCCCAAGAGCTCTCTGGCTGAGAATTCTAAATGCCCCCCCCAAACTGCAAACCCCAGGATTCCATAGGGTGTTGAAAGTGGAATAACAGCACAATAACAGTAAAGTGTGGAAAGGCCCTCATGTCAAAGTAGTGTGCTAAATTATTCATTTCTACATTTTATTTGTTGGGTTTTCTTTCTTTTTTTTAAAGAAAATCAACGAAAGATTTTAAAGCTTCCTCTCTCAAAGTAGATTACTCATTACTCCAAAAATGCACAATTAATGTTCTTGATTTTAAAGGATTAAAAATGCTGCCATGGGCCATCATTAGACAAAAGAAGGAAGAAGTAATTGTGCTACTTTTAATTACTTACTTCCAAGACTTCATTTGTGTTGTGTGTGCACCAACAATGCTTACCACTTACATTTTTCAGCAGTGGTATTTTCACTGTTTCAATCAATCTTGATTTATATGTAGTTTTTCTGTAATATTTCTTGGATAACTTTGGATATATTGTTTTAGTGTTTGCATGGTGCTTGCTGTCTGGTATGTTTTTTACAGGAAGATGAACAAAAATTTTGGAATGAATAAATAAATACAGCAATTTTTCAGACTTCAAATTACTGTACATATATTGGCTCAAATCCTATTGGCAAGTACCAACCAAGGGAGACCCACAGAAAGCAATGGTTACATAAATGTTGAATCACCATTCAGCAACTGATTCAATGGGTCTACTTCAGTTGAAATTACCAATAAGATTCAAGCTGATGATCTCAGTCACAATGAAAAGAATAAATATTACAGGAGTGATACTTACTGTCATGGATGGCTTTGAGGACTCCCTAGGCTCACACAATGCACTCGCAATTGTGCAACGCTCCAGGGGCTGGCGGGTGCCAATCGTGCACTATTTCATTTTCAGTTTTGAGCTGAAAATGGTGTGCAATTGTGCATCACTCTGGGGCCCCGCATGCACTTGCCGTGCGTGCGGAGCTCCGGAGCTGCAGTGGTCACGCTTCCTGCCCCAGTGCAGTCTGGGAAAATCCCAGGCTGCACTGCAGAGGGAAGAGGAGGGGCTCTCACGCTAGCTGCTCGCAAGCAGGCAGCAGCTGTAGAGCTGAAGCAATGGGGACGCGAGAGCCTCTCACAAGAGGCTGCTGACGTGATCCCCACGACCCAGCTCCACAAAAAGGTGAGTTGTGGAAGGGGCCCCTAGTCAGGAAGCTTTCTTGCCCCTTTTAAACTAAATGAAACAGGAAACTTGACTCTACTCAGATACTTGCTAAATCCAGTGCACTGTAGTGACTAAACCAAACAATTATACTATCACACAGTTGTAGAACAGGAAGCCAGTTCAGACTTATAACTACAGAAATTTGTAGAAACAGCTTGTAAAATGCCTCCAGTATTTTTGTATAGTGCTAACAGTATTAAAATGAATACTCTACAAACAGTGTGGCACTTTTATTTTGGGTAAGTTAAGCATTTTGTGTCCCAATAGCCCCAAGGTTTCAAGTCTTTCTCCTTCCAGTCTTTGAGACATGAAAGAATTTAGCTTGGACTGAATCATGCTCCTTTGTAATTATCAAGAGATTTGAAGCCTATAACAGCAAAATCAGATGTCACTATCTTACGTTGGCCTCCTGATTAAAGAAACTATTTCTGAGGTAAGCGCTTTTTAAAAAATGATAACACATACAAGAATTTCTTTTCAGAATTTATCACAGCGATTTTGTCTCGGCGCCCCTGCTGTCTAACCCTGTTTGCTGAGTTGCCCAGGGTTTACTGACAAGTTCTACTTGAGTAAATTGTATTTAGACAACAATATATTTCATTCAAGCCTCTTGCAGTGACTGGGCCAAGGTCAGTTTTATATTCTGCTGAAATCATAAAGTGACACTCGAGATAAACAGAATGTTTACTCTCTCCATGTGAGCTGGAGCTGATATGTAAATTTATCCTTATTCTTTCATCAAATTTGCATTTACCCTCTTAGTCAAACACTACAGGGCTCCAAATCAAACAGTTTTAATGGTGGTCAACTCTTTATGACCGATTGCTGTATCGAAGGGAAAAGAAGCAGCAATTTAGATTAAAACGGAAAGAATAACATGACACAGTGAGCGTCATCCGGTTTGCAATAATTGGATAAACTTTCCAGAGAAGTGAATGGGTTTGGATGCTTGGTTGCCTGAAAAGCCACTGCTGTATTCTCAGGTTTAAAATGTATTTATTATGATGATTATGCTCTCTTTATCTGCAACAAACAGGCCATGCTCACCTGTCATTGTTATTTTCGCTCTGATCAAACAAGTCAAGTGCTACTAAACAAATTCCTTTCCCTCATCCCTTTTTAAGTCTGCATAAAAGAAGCACACTTCGATCCACAAGGAAAATGATCTATATCCCTCTATCTGTTGTGTTCAGGATACAGCAGCTATTGTCCAGAAAACCTCAGAATGGGAAAAGGACATCGATGGGCAGGTTGGTGTATTTAGTGCAACTTCAAAGAATGTAGGCTAGTGTTCATATCAACAAAGACTGTATATTTCCTCAGACTGTGGGTTGAGAAAGCATTTTGTACCTTAAGGATGGAGACAGGCAATCATTTTTAGGAAAATGGTTCGAGGGATATGGTTCATTTCCCATGGTGCAGTTACACACACTTTTGTCTGTATTTCTTTTGTTCTGCTGTTGTCTTCAGTCAAACAGGGCTTTTTTTCTTAAATAAGAAATTTCACCAAACCTGTTTATAAAATATGAAAAGTGGGATCATTTATACACACCAGGAGCAGCAATTCTTATTTTAAGCTGCTTTAATCACTATGGAAAAAAACCAATATTTTCAGGCAAAAAGAGCCACCCAGCTATCAAAGAAATGAGCATTAGGCAGATTGAATAAATGTGAAACACTAACACATCCACAGAATAGAATTCAAGTGTTTGTTTTTGGGCTGTATACTGACATGAACAAAGACCTGTGTCCACACAGAGCAAACTCATAGATGATCTGACTTAGATGCAAATATTAGTTGTATCCATGCTCCTTGATCCACCGTTCCGGCCCTAGTTTAAGAGCAAAAGAATTGTGTTCTCAATGATATTTATCTGTGATAATTGGTTGAACATGTGGTCAAAAGTTTGGTTTATATTATCACAAACAGTGTGAGACAGATTGGAAAGAAAATATTGTTCTCTTTCTCTCTCACAGACAACAATAGAACTTGTTTTTTCCAGACAAGAAGGACAGAGTAGACTGATACCAGGAAGTACTTCTACACACTGGCATGTAATTGTTTCATTGAATCCACTGTCACCAGATGTAGCAGTAGCTATTAGCTTACAACACACAACTAAGTATATTTACTCAGAAACAAGTCCCTAAAGCAAGGATGGATAGATCAAGTTTCTTTTTTTTTTTTTGGTTCATGCCAGTTTTGCATGTATTGATTTATAAGTCTATTCTTCCCTTTTTGCTGTCAAAATCTGGAAATTAAGCAGACACAAAGGAACACACTTGCATTATTTTTAGTCTACTCCTTTTCACAATTACATATTGTACATGCATTTTTTTATGATTTGGAGCTGAGAACCGTATTGCAAAGCTTGAAGAACTGTGTTCTGATCCAGGTATTATTTCAGGATATGCAAATCAGGCTGATTTGCTTGCTTTTAAAAATGCAAATGAATGAAAGTCCTGCTCAATCATTTATTTAATTTTATTAATTTTAAATGGTTCTGTACAACACCTCCATTCCACACAGAACTTCAGGATAATTGATTTAAACATTAAAACTTAAGTACAATGAAAAAAAGCTTGAATTGCTCTCCAATATGTACAGAATTGCTATTTCAGATGCCTTTTTCTAAGATTAGGCACATTCATGGAAGAGAAATCTATCCATGTAGATATTAGCCTACATGGATGGAAGCAATATATTTTCCAGTTCTACATGCTGTGGATTAGCAAGCCTGTTTGTGAGTGCCCAGTAGTGTCTAGCTAGCCATTCGAGGAAAAGGAACGCTGGGTTAAAAGAGACCTTTGTCTGATCCAGCTAAACCGCTTGCTGCAACTAGAGAGTCCCTAGTTCAAATGTCACCTTAATCATGAACCCCTTAGATGTCCTTAAGTAAGCAACCACTAGCTGTGCAACAAGACAATAATAACATTGGCCTATCTCTTTAGAGCTTTTGTAAAGATTACCAAAGCAATGATGATATTTATATTGTTGTCACAAATAGGAGGAGTGATAATGGGCACTCCTGCCTATTCCTCTATAGAAATTACATTTTTGTGGATCTAACACATTAAGTATGATGACAGCTTTAGACCCTTCATATAGTGTCTTAATAGATGATACAAAGCTTTCCCTCATATTCATCTTATTCAACAATCCAAACATGTATAGCTATTCCAAGTGATCAAATGTTTCAAGGGCATCCAGTGAAAGTACTGCTGCTATTTAGTACATTGAGCCATCTCTTCTATAAAGACTATTTATTTATATTATTTGGTGATGGTGGTGGTAGAAAGCTAGAGTGACAAATGAAGCAAAGACTATGCGTCTAATATCATTCATAAGATCAGTGGCATTCAAAGTAGTGGTCCATGGATCAGTACTTGCCCTCAAGCCATAAGCTGCCAGTCCCTGAAAAATGGGAGGGGAAAGAAACAAATTAATTGCACAAGTATGGTTCCAGTGCCTGGCACACTAGGGAGAAAAAAGTTGCCAGACTTGTACTTTAGATAGCTTATGATGGTCTGCACTAGGTGACAGCGTAACCCATCTGTACTGAAAATATGTGCTTCTGCAAGAGCAGAGGCTTTCCTTCCAGAGAATTTTGGGAGACCAGAGTATAATCATGAAAACAGGAAAATTTAAAAGGCAAGTGAAAATTCAGAAGTGCTTATGCGGATGCCCAGGCATGCCTCCCTGAAAGACAGGAAAATGAAGGCCTAGATCCAGCTGCAGAAACAGGCAACTACCCGCACATGAAGGCTTGTGGCTGTGTGGGTTTCAAGCACCACTGACCCATGATTTGAACAGGGGATTTCTTCCTCCATTCCTACAGGATGAGGAACTTCCTCTGCCTGGACCATAAGTCATCAGCAGTTTCCAGTAAACATTATCCATCCCAATCAGAAATGGACACAAAAGACTGCTTTCATATGCACAAGTGTTCACATGCTTTGCTCTTTCCTATTGGATCTGTTCTATTAGAAACTTGTACAAGGATATGGCTAGCGTTTATTGGACATGCTGTACAATTTTCAGTAAGCTTGCTGGTCTCATAACAAAGGGCACCATCTAGCTGGGAATTCAAGGGAATGAGCCCTATGAATTTTACACACTTGTGGTGGATCCCATCCATCTTCCAAGAAGATTAGTGCAGCATAGCTGGGGTTATCCCTTTACATTCATATGATAACCCTGTGAGGTAGGATGCTAAAACAGCAAGAAACGAGCATCATGGCTGAAAAAGGATCACCCCTCCCTGACCTAAACCATCTAACACTTTATTTTGTATTGACTTCTCATTTCACTAGAGTTTATATAGCAGAACTTCCAAATGGATAAGTCCCAATAGTTTATTAAACTATTTAAAGGGCAAGTATGTTTTATTGGTTTATGCTCCTTCTCTAGATTAAAAAAAAAATTAACCAGAAGCTTTTTTTTTTAAAAGCTAAGACCAGAATTCCCCCTTTCAGTGTGGGCTGTCAAATGGCTATCTAATAGTGGCAGGACTGTAGCTGGAGAGATATCTGCCTTTCTCTGGAGCCTGCAAGTATTTCTGCCATTCACAAAGCCAAAGGGATGCCACCCACATGGTGTTTGCTCAACATAAGCAAACAGATTGTAAACTGGCTGATAATTTTTGTCCTGACAATGTCATTTACTGCTGTCAGCCTTTTGTCTGCCATGTTTGCTTTATTCAAATATGAACCAAGTGGACCTCCCTTCCAGCGCTTTCTTCTGCATTAAAATCACATCAATTCCCTTCCATTCTCTCTTATCTAAAATTCATTGGAGGCCAATCACTTGGATGAATGCTTTGGTGTTTCCATGGAGGCTAGAAGTCTAGTGTGGACTTCAGGGGATTAGGAAGTTTCACATTTAAAGCCTTGAAGTGCACGAGGCTTTTTTTTTTAATTGTTTTGTTCTTCCCTCCCCCTTCAGTTCTTTCTTTCATAGTGATGGAGGAAAGTGAACCAAGCATTGCAATATCATTTTTTCCTCTCTCTCTCTAAAAAGTGACTTCATTGCAAACATTTTCGTCCTGGGGTTGTGAATGTGTGTGTGTGTGTGTGTGAGAGAGAGAGAGAGAGAGATCACAATACTGAAGACAATTTATGACTGACTTCTTACTGTCTTGGCTGGCCAAGTGCTGTACTGGAATGCATTCCTTTGGATTGTCTTTAACAGCAATTTTCCCTGTATAATAAATTCTAGCACATCTTCAATAAGCTTGACTCAGATCCAGCTGCTTCCCAGGGTGCTTGTCCACAGGTCTTGAAGCATCTCCCTTTGTTAATAGAGGTCAAGGCACTTTGTGTTAAATAATTCACATCAGACATGTCTGTGTGTAGTCTGGAAGCAGCTGCAGATGTTGCCAGTTTGTTAGGCTGTCCAAGGCAGAATGATTAAATTTTAGGATCACCGACCATGTAGCCAAGAGTTCAGGGGCACATTTCATTTTCTGCAGTGTATTTTATAATTATAACAATCATTATTTATCTATTACTGATAGCAATGTATCCAAAAGTCAGAATACATAGGTGTAAATTTTAATGGAGTGATATCAATTTATACCAGCTCAAAACATGGCATCGGGAACATTCATCTCCCCAATGTTACAAATTGGCACACACAGACATGAAAAGGGAAAGAATCTTCATGTAGCACTATGTAAAAAGTTTATCTTTTTTTTCCTTTTAAAAAACAAAGAAGCAACTGTTGTACTTATAAAATCAATATATTGTTACATTTCAAACTACCATCCAAAAATACAATATTTGAGATTTACATACGCATTTGGTTGGACTTGCTGTTGTTCATCCTCGCCTTCGGAAAAGAACCCCAAAAATAATATCAATAATACCAATAAAGTACAGGATAAATAAATTACAGAGCTCCAGGCCATTCAAGTACATACAAACAGAAGACCGTGAAGTTTCTGATCAAGTAAAAGAAGTTGGCAAAATTCTGGTGATCTGTTATTTGGTGAGAAAGACAGAGGGTGATGAAATACAGCATCGGGTCCCTTCTGAACAGCTGATCAGCAAGAATCAGCATTTTCTTCATTGTGGGCTCATAGCCCTGACCAAAGAATTGTATCTACAGTACCCATTTGAATATATTGCCCCACTCACGCAGGGACACACAACAAGTAGTTATTTTCATGCACTGATAGTTCCTACCTGGACTGGGACCTGTATCAGTCACAAAAAAAGTAAACACTAGTTTTAAAAAAAATTAAAAGGAACAAAGAAGAAGGAAGAGAGAGGTTAAAGAGGTGAGGAAAGAAGGGAGCATAAAAGAGGCAGACTCTACAAATCCTACGTGGGTTGTCATCAGCAACTAGGTCATGCCCTGTGACCTGCAATGAGCCGTGTTACCAACATCACCACCAGTTTTTGCCATTGTTTCTAAATTTTTTTAAGGAGAAACTGGGTAAAATGAGAGCAAGAAAAAGGTGAACAGAGAATGTGGAAGACAGAAGAGAAGAAAAGAGAAGGAGAATTAAAATTATTTAAGCCATGTAATAACAGAAGAAGGGGCATTTATACCAATCAATGTATAAATAAAACATATCCTCCCACTGTCCTAATTTGGCAAGAAGGGTCCTGTTTAATCCTCTGTTGTCCCATTTTTTTCCAGCTGCTTTTAAAGTTGTGCTTTCTCTTTCCTCCTCCCACTTCTCCCTTTGTCCTCAACTTACTTCTTTTGTAGGAAACTGAGTTCAAAGTGCAAAAGTAGTTTGCACTCAATTCAGAATGTGAGAGAGGACAAGAGGGGGTGGAATTTTACCCTACCCAGTAGGCTGAGGCAAAAGCAAACTGCTGCAGCCTCTCCTAGCTTGTGTCTTCTTCTTTGCTAATAACTTTTGCTCTCTTGACCACAACCTGATGTTGCTTGCCCAAGTGCATCCCTTTTCATCTGTGAAATGCTGGTCTCTAATCACTGTCTTGCATACTGTGCCTTGAACAACTTTCTTTACCATCCTGATGGCCACTTGTGCCAGGATTCATTGTCCTTGCTCCATTAGAAGCTGCTGCAAGCGCAATTAGGAGACACACAATCCTCCTCCCTCCTGCACCTTAAAAACTTTTAAAAACTGCTCCACAGGGCCAGAAACTTCTCTAGGGGAGGTTTCAACAGGAAAGAAAGCGGGGGGGGCAGAAATCCTGACACAAAATTGGCTTTATTGTATTTAGGCCTCAGACTTTTTATTCTCAACTGTACTTTTGCCTTCTATATTCTCAGCTGCTTTTTTCTGTTGCTATTTTCAGTTTTTCCTCTTTGTAGAGTAATTTAATACATGCTGTTGCTATTCATCTTGAGGCTGGAGCAATAAAGTGGGGCAAAAAAATCAGAATGAAAGAAAACAAATAATTACGCGGATAACTAGGTTCATTGAAAGGTTTTAAAATGTATCTTTATGTGGCTTAGGTGTATGGCCAGCAGCTATACTTGATTTCATGCTCACTGTTTTAAAATGCTTGCTGTTATTCACTTTTTACCAAGAATCCCAATGACCTCATTACTCACTTGTTCCCTCTCAGCCATTGTTTTCTGTGTTGTTCCTCTGCCACACCAGTGATTTTTCTTTTTCAGTTGAAAAGTCCGCTACAGTGCTAGTCTCTCTAATATAGGCTGGTAAAGCACCATTGGGGCTTCTTAGTTTAGTTAACAGTCCTATCCAACCTCTATAATGAAGTAATAATCAAAGTAGCTTATAGTAAGAAAAAAACATAACAAAAATTAAAATAAAAGTGCATAATTAAAACAACAAAGTCATTAAAACAGCAGGAAATAAAACAAGAAAACTAAAACATTAGCAAAGGCATCATAAAGTAGCAGATTATAATTCAAACTCTTAGTTTTTTTTTAAAAAAAAGTTTTGCCATTCACCAAAGCATGATAAGTCATGAAGAAGGCTCTGTTCCTTGGCTCGATCTACTTGATTTGAGATATTCTGCACTACACTCTTATAGTGCGATTATTCCACTTTCAACATCCAATGGAATCCTGGGGTTTACAGTTTCGGGAGGGGCCGGACGGTAGTGCGGAAATAGACAAGGCACATAGCCTAGTTTCCTTGAACATCTCAGTAGGCTGGTTTATGTGGAAGCAGATCACTTCTGAGGACTTTTGAGCATTGTTGTTGTTGTTCTGTGCCTTCAAGTCGAACCTATCTCCAGAGTTTCTGGAGCTGAGTGCATATGAGACGCCCAAGACCACCTAGCAGAGAATCAAACTCTGGCCTCCAGGATTGAAACATACTGAACCTTTAATTAGAAGTTACTTCCATGCAACTTTGCATTCTCTTTCTCGTGACTTTAGTGGGGAATTGCCTCTTAAATAGTCAATTCATATTTTTTTCAGGTGTGATAAATGTTTCCTTCTCATGCTTTATTTCTCTTTTAACAGAGGTTTTTTTTTTAATGAGTTTTATTGCTAAGGGGTTTTGTTGTAGTAGCCTTTACTGCTCAAATGTTGCTTTCGTTATTTTATGGATTATGTCTAGCGCCATAATGTTTCTAGCCACAATGATAGTAAGCACTTTTAGAATGCCTGTACACCCTCCAACATTTCGCAGATGAAAAGGGGGACACATTCTGCCAAGCAGCATCTGAATGTGGTCAAGATGGCAACAGGTATCAGTGAGGAAAAAGACACAGGCTAGAAGAGGCTGAAGTAGTTTGCTTTTGCCTGAACCTTCTAGAAAGGGCAAGATTCCACCTTTCTATCCTCTCCCCTATACTGTTGCTGATTTAACTGAGTTCAAACTAGTTTTTATTTTGTCCAAATACCCTAAAGGTACCAGATCCTGTCTGATCTTGGTAGCTAAGCAGGGTCAGCCCTGCTTAGTACTTGGATCAGAAACCATAAATTAATACCAGGTGCTGTAAGCTATGGCCCTTTCCACACCACCCTCCTAACCCACCATGGAGAGACGAGAAAGGCGAGACCACAATGACATTTCTGCATGACATCATCACAGTCTTGTCTTTCTCCCACCCCCAGGCAGTGCAATCACAGATTAAATCACTGACAAGTTTTCTCCATCAATGACCTGTGATTGTGCCACCATCATGGACTTACCTGTCCTGCAGAAGCCCAGGAAGCACAATGACTGTACTTCCTGCCCCAGAGCAGCCTGGTGATATACCCAGTTGCACTGCAGAAGAAGAAGGCATGGCTATTGTGCTTCCTTCACTACAGAGCCAGCTGGTACAGGAGCCAGCTCCTGTCATGCTCCTCTCCCGGCAGAGCCCATGCAGGGACCCCCACAGGAGGACTCCACAGAAAGGTACGGTGCAGAAAAGGCCTATGTTTCAGAGGAAGGGACTAGCAAAACCACCTCTTAGTATTTCTTGTCTAAGAAAACTCTATGAAATTCCTGCAATCGCCATACATTGAAAGTTACTTGAAGGCACATACACACAAACTACTTTTTCACTTTGAACTCAGTTTGCAGCAATGGAAGTAAACTGAGGACAAAGGGAGGAGGAGAGAGAAACTGGAACTTTTTAAAAAGCAGCTGAAAATGGGTGACAGCCGAGGATCAATCAGGACTGTCCCTGCCAGATTTAGACTGTTGGAGAGTATGCATGTGACCAAGCCTCTGATGCTATGAACGTTTGATCTGTGATGATAGCTCATTTAGGCAAACCTACATTAATCTGAATCACAATTTGCATTTTTATCATCTAATCACAGAACATGAATTTGTGCACAAAGTTGTTACTACTCTGACTCTGCAATCTTCTGGCAATTTACAAGAAAATTTCATGTGTAAGTCTCTATGACATCCCATTCTACCCATTCCTCCTTCTTGCCAGTTGATGGGCAAACAACAACATTAAAATAATAGCCAATGGTAAGAAGACAACATTATATGGGCTGGATCCAAGTTGTTTGATGAACGAATGGTATATTTTCTGTTTAGGGGAGCTGCATTCTTTTTTTTTCTTTTCTTTTTTTTTATTTTGCTTCTGTTTGATCCAACCCTATCTCAGAAATCTAAAAGACAATTATGTCAGTTGTCTAACTGGTCCATCTGTATTTGTCTTCTGCTTTTTGAGCTTTGAAAAGAATACACCAAACAGAGTAGTAAAACCATAGATACATTAAGGTGAAAGGAAACACCCATACATGCACCAAACAAAAACAAGAAACACCCATACAGATACAAAACAAAAAAACAAGAAAGCCGTGAAAAAGTTTCATGTCAGTGAAGAATAATTTTACATATGTTTTACTGTTCTGACCCACTGACAGCATGATTTAGCTCTGAAGGGCTTTGTACTGTTGACATGACAACTGTTGAATATGTCATAAATATTCTTGCAGCAAGACATCAATAGTATGTTTGCATTGCCAGTCTTGTATTATGTGACATACAGCCTGTTGTGTTTCTTCTGACAGTGCATTTGGGCAGATTCCCGCCCCCCAAGATGTCCTTCTTTTAAACTGAAATTTGCTTGCACAGTCATCATCATGACCTTAATTACAAAACTGGTAAATGTTACTTTTCAGGCAACAACTCCCAGAATACCCTGGAGGAGCTGTAGACTAATAAAGCAACTTTGTAAAGCTCACCTTATCTATAGCTAGACATGCTCAGGGCTGAGATGTCTCTCAAATTTATTCTTCTGTTATTAAAGGATGAAATACCTTATGAACTAGCATTAAAAATAAAAAAAATAATCACACAATTCTTTTGCTGGACAGAGCAGGGAAATGGCAGAGTTAATCAGAAGCAATGTTCTATGACTTTCACATCCTATTTTTTGAGTTGTGGATTGTTAAAAAAAATAACATTTTGGAAAATTGTGGCTAACAATTCCTTCCACTTTCAAGTGAAGTTGTGATGCTGGGGAGGGGCTAGTTTGGTTTATTTTGTTAATTTTCTTTTGCTTGCACAGAATGACCAAGTGTGTGTAGAATCTGACAGTTCATTGTAAGATTTTCACTTTCAAAAGCAGATCCATGGAAAGAATTCCTTTTGCTTAACTTGCAAAAAAAAAAAAAAAGGCAGCTTCCAAATTCACTGTGAATCCTGCCTCAGTTGAAAAACAGGAACTCCTAGCAATTGTAAAAACCCCTTTCCCCAACTGTCATTTTGCTTGTTGCTGCACATCTTCAAATCATTTCTGGCTCATAGCAACCCTAAGGCAAACCTATCATGGGATTTTCTTGGCAAAATTTTTTTGAGGGGAATTGCCCTTGCCTTCTTTTGAGGCAGGTTTGTTTGGCCAAGTAGAAATTCCATTCCTCTTCTTCTGGTCTCCTAGGTCAACACTTTACCTTGTTGGAAAATTCTTTTCCTACCGTGGTATTTTCTCTGTGTTGTCTTGAAAATACACTCCCTAATTTGCTTTATTTTTAATTCAATATATTTAAGTATTTGTTTATCATTTCTCAGTCCACTGAGCTTCCCAAGGCTACATATAGCAAACAACAACAGATGGAACAAGCAAAAACACTCATTAAAAACAGACTATAGGAACGTCAAAGGCTTTCACGGTCGGAATCCATAGATTGTTGTGAGTTTTCCAGGCTTTGAGGCCGTGTTCTATTAGTATTTTCTCCTGATGTTTCACCTGCATCTGTGGCTGGCATCTTCAGAGGATCCTCTGAAGATGCCAGCCACAGATGCAAGCGAAACATCAGGAGAAAATACTAATAAAACACGGCCTCAAAGCCCAGAAACCCACAACAACCAGACTAAAGGAACATTTTTAAAAACACACAGTTAAAACAACCAGAAAAGCAACCCCAGTTCTAAGGACTAACGGCTATATAAAAGAAGACTATCTTGGCTGCCTGCTAGAAGCTCAACAGCAGAGATGGGCAACTGTTGGGGTTACAGGGCAGCATTATGCTTCCAGGGGATGTTTTAAAAAAAAAATTAGAAAAAAATGTTTCCCCCACATCCCCTGTCCCTAGCGGGCATGGGGGAGCAAACTTGCCATCTTTTCAGCTTTCTCTGGATTGTTTTAATCCAGAGATATACATATTCTACTATTTTTGTCCTTGCAAGTGTGTATAATTTCCACATTTTTCCAGCTGTAGAGAAAATAATTCTGCATTGTTCTTGACAACTATTCACACATCCCAAAGTTTTTGCCAGAATTATTCTGTGCAGAAATAAATATGTGTCTGGGGGTGGTTCGTTGTTGTTGTTGTTATTGTGTTTTTGTGCAAACTGTCTGGGTTTTCTGCCTATCTGGAATGGGGAGGGGGTTGCTCCAAAACTGGCTTTTGCACAGATCCCCACAATTATTACACAAAAATCCATATGTATTCCTGTGCGATATTTAGCAATATTTATTTCTTGAAAATTATGTAAGAAGCACGCAAAAACTCTGCAAAATTCTCACCACTAGGAAACAAACAACGGTGGATATTCTTAACATCTCTGCTTTAGGCTGAGAGCCCTTTTTCCAACAGATCAGGTCAGTAGGCCTCTACTGCACCTAGAAGGGGGTGAAAAACATGGTAAAATTGATTGTTCCCAGCCTTATGTGGGTACTTAGGGCATCAGGGGCAAAAATTCAAATTAAATCAAAATAAAATTTTGGGAGGCAAGGGAAGCACAAAAACAGCCCTGCAGGTGGTAATTCCTCCCCATCCCTGCTCAAGAGGAATGGAAGTGGCTTGACTTCCCTCGGGAGGGTGTTCCACAGTCTGTGTGCCGCAATACAGATTGGCCTATTTCATGTACTAACCAGCTTTGCCTCTGATGAAGCTCTAAGTTTAGGGATTCCAAAAGCAGATTTGAGGAAGCACACTAGCCCCACTTTCTCTTTCACAGCTTCTCGTGTGGCAGGCAGCTTGTTGGAAAGGAAAGGTTCCTGTATGCACAGAGAGTTTCTATGCAGTATGGAACCCTTATTTTCCAGAGTTTCAGATCATTAAAATGAGGTCCCCATGAGAGGAGAACAGTGACAAAGGGGGTACAGCTAGCCTGTTCCCCCTCCTCATGAGTTTATTCTATTTTTAGAACACCAGGTAAGACTTTGGTCTGAAGCAAAGCCTTGTGACAACCTAAGAATGCAGGGCATGATTCTGCCTAGTTTGACATAGCGCCTGACATTTTTAAAAGGTCAGAAACATCAGAATGTCATTCAGGCAGTTCAGAGGATTCACAGCTAGAGAAGGTTCATAGCACATATGAATGGGGAGGTTAACCAAGTTGTCCAAATTAAATTCTGATGCTTTTGACCTGAAATTCACTGCAATCATAACAGCAGTGGGAGGGGGGGATGCAGGATGGATTTTTCTGAGCAATATCATATTGACTAGCATCCTGTTCAGTAACTCTGCTGTCTTAAGATTGCCTTCACCATCACAGGCCCTTTCCGCATGAGGAGGCTGCACTGCTGTGGGGCCAGGATGGCAGCAATTGGCTGGTCATGCTTCAGCACTAAAACCCTTTCTGCATTCTACCTTTTCTCGGTGCTGGCGTGCGGTGCTCACGCAAGCAGCCTCTTGTGAGAGGCCCTCGCATCCAGGTTTCTTCAGCTCCATACAAGCTTCCTGCTCGCGCGAGAGCCCTGCATCTTCCGTTCGCAGTGCAACCTGGGACCTTCCCAGGCTGCACTGAGACAGGAAGCGCAACCAGCCCGGCTCCCAAGTCTCCGCATGCAAGGTAAGTGCACATGGGGCCTGGGAGCAATGCGCGACTGCACACCATTTTTGGCTTAAAGCCAAAAACGAAAAAGTGTGCAAGTAGTGCCTGCCAGGCCCTGGAGTGTCGTGCAAATGTGAGTGCGTCGTGTGGACCACTCCTCACATTTGTGCGATGCTCGAGGGGCCCTTTCACATGGAAAATGCCGTGCGAAAAGGGCCTATGTCGCAGGTCCGCCACCATCTTGCTCCCAACCAGCCCATGTGTGTGTGGTATTTGCAAAATGGAAAAAATCCATTTTACGCCTACCATTGCACAGTGCTGTCACCCTTCTGGCCATGCAGAAGGGCAGAAGTGTACTGGCGATGCCTCCCTCCCTAGCACAGCAATGGCAAGTGCCCTCCTGCACTGCGGAAGGGAAGAGGCAAGGCTAGCATGCACCTCTCCACAGCAACCTGGCAAGGTGCAGAGGGAAGCATTGGAAGGGCTTCGCAGAACCCCATAGTGTGGAAATGACCATTTTTATGGTCATTTCACATGCAGTGACCAAAAGTGTCCCCAAACATTTCAGCAGCATAGTTTACCCCTGAGTCATTTCTGTGTTTCCAGAGAGCAAGGGGATGAACAAAGATGCATGTAGCTTTCTTCCTGTAATTGGACACACTGTGACAGGTACCTCATCCCCCTGCTTTCCAGCAACATGGAAATGGCTGTGTTATGGGTGATGCTGTGCTGCTGGAAAAGTAGGTTTGTATAGCACTGGGAGATGTAACAACAGGAATGTAGCTCTGTCTCCATAGCTGTGTCTCCTGAAGCAAGGTCTTGGCCATCACTGTGAACTTTCCCATTTGCAGTGGAGTAATGTTAGGGGTAGCTTGGTGCTCAATTAAAATTAAAACCCTTTGGCTTTACAAAAACCATGCTCCTGGTACAGATGAAAACTATTAGAACTGGTTTGTTCTTCTGATACCACTGATTACAGTACTATATCCAACTGAGCTGGCTCTGTGGAATGAAGGTAGGAGGCCGCACTGTGTTAACAGTAGTTCTGCTCTCACCTACAGAGTTAGTTTCCGAGACAGCATTGGGGAATGCCTGCTCATCTATCCCCATGGCTATTAAGCTGTGGGATGCTGCAGACTTCCATCTCATTACTTATACTTTTTAAAATGTATATGAAGCAACTGCGATCATTAGGGGTAGGGAGGCTGGATGATATCATATGCTGATGGCACTCAGCTATATTTCTCCTTGTCATTGGGATCAACTGAGTCTGTGCAGGTGCTGGACCAGTTTCTGGATGCTATAATGGACTGGATATGAGTCAATAACTCTAAGATAAATCTCAATAAGGTGAACACTGGTGAGTCCCAGTTTGGGAACTTGTTGAGTGCCCTGCCCTGAATGGACTTGTACTTCCCAAGAGGGAGCAGGTACATAGCTTGGGAATGCTTCTAGATCCATCTCTGTAACTAGAAACCCAGGTGGCTCAGACTGCTTGAGGCCAGTGTTGACTGACCCATCAGTCGTCTCCTTTCCTAGACAGAGATCAGCTAGCCTCAGTTGTCCATACATTGATAACTTCCTAGTTGGAATACTGCAATGTGCTCTGCATGGGACTGCCCTTGAAAACTACTCAAAAGCTGTAGCTAGTGCAAAATGCAAAGGTAGATGCTGGTGTTATTTGTTTTTGTGTGCTTTGAAGTGGTTTCTGATTTATGGCAACCTTAAGACAAACATATCATGGAGATTTTTGGGAAGATTTGTTCAGAGGGGGCTTGTCTTTGCCTTCCTCAAAGGCTGAGAGAGTGTGACTTGCCCAAGGTCATCCAAAGTTTTCATGGCTTTCAGGCATTCAAATCCTGATCTCCCAAGTCATAATCCAATGCTCAAACCACCATACCACACTGACTCTCCACAAAGTAACTTATGGAAACCATAAAATATCAGTTTTAAAAGGATTGCACTGGCTGCCATTACATTTCCAGTGTGAGTTCAAAGTGCTATTAATGATGGTTAAAATCCTAAATGGCTTGTGGGCCTCAGTATTTTATATAGCAGCTCTCCCTATGCATGCCTACCAGAGTATTCAGATTTCCTGGCGGATCCCTCCTCTGTGTGCCACCAACGAGGGCAATACACTGTGTGAAGATGTGGGAGGTGGCCTTTTCCACTTTGGCATCCCACTTGGGGAATGGGCCCTTTCGCTTGGAGGTCTGACTGGTGTCAACATTGGTTTCATTGCAGTGGCAGGTTAAATTTAGGCTTTTTATGAAAAGCCTTAGACATTTTCATCCAAATTGGTATATCTATATGATTTAAGACTGTTTTAAATTATTCAGTTGTTTAATATGTTATTAGAATGTTTACATTACTTTATTCTTTTAAATTTAAAATTGTTTAAAAATTGATTTTACTGATTTTTTCATAATTGATTTTATTTTTATCTACACAGAGATTAAGAGATAATGATGGTGGTGGTAGTGGTGGTGGTGGTGTGAGTGATGATGATGATGACACACCATTCCTTTCCTATCATCTATTCTATTATCTATCCTAATAAGAGGTGGGAGCTTGCATTCAGGTTGGGATGTCATGGCAGGCTCATGAGATGCATTCCCTCATCTTTCTGCACAGAATATTTGCTTAGTATTGAAGTCCTGCTGTGGAGGAACAGGGATGAGAGCAAAGTTGGAATCATTCCTGCCAAATGTTCCTTCTATGGCTCTTCAGTTCAGTCCGTCCGTTCTTATACACAGTCGTAAGCATCCCAGGCTGTACTCATGCTTCCCTATCCAAGGGAGAGTAATGCTGTGCTGGGAGAAACCCAGAAGGTCAAGCAAGTCACAGGGAGGAACTGACTTCTAATGTTTGGCAAAGCAGTGGGAAACTCTGGCTTTCTGCACATCATTCTTCCTAGCCCATTACAATTTGAGGCCATTGTTTTTCAGCATGCAAGTTGACATGGCTGAGGATCTGTCAGTGGACATAGCTTTTGATCATCTTTTCCACAGATTAGTGCTTTGGATTTGTGTCACTCAGGCAGAAAAGAACCACACTGTTTTGTTTAGCCAGTTGTGACTTTGAGTAAGATTATCTGCACTGAAAGTGCCAGTGATGAATTGACTGGAGGCAGCGCTTCTTGGGCTTGGATATAAATAAACCAAGAAGAAGCAAGAAGTTTTAACTACGAGGAAGGCTTGAAAATCAGATCAGAAAATGTCCCACCCCAGCAGGGCTCCCCAGCAGTTTCCTTTGTGTCCTGGCTGGGGGCACAGAGAGCATCACAGACCTCATCACACCCCTGTTGACTTAGGGAACAATCAGTAATGTATGAATAATAATGGCACGTTCTGACTATGACTAATTGAATCACAGCATGCCAGAGAGGAGATGAGAAGGTTTTGCTCGCTGCTAGTCTATCAGTGTTGTTTTTCAAGCAGCAACAAACAATGACTGATGGGTGCCTCTGGATTTTCAAGCAAATTGTCTTGAATATTGCAGCATGGGTTTCTAGGAGCCTGCAGTTTGGAAAAAAAAACACCCATAAAGTAATTGCCTGAATGAAACCTTCAAAAGAAGGAAACAGTGGCAGTGAAAAAAATTGGTTCACATTGGTATTCAGGGCTGGCTTCAGCATCCTGGCAGAGCTCAACCTTGGGCTTTCCTTAATTTCTTTTGTTGATCTGGCACTTAAGCAGAGCATTTATTTCCCACAATGCCCATGGCTTAGCATCACTCTGCAGCACTGTGGGAAATTTTAAAGCTGACTAGATCCAGCAGTCTCGTGCTTCTCAGAGCACTGACACTGCAACCAGAAAATATGTAATATAGCTTCTGGGGTCCAGTGGCATGTAAGGAGGAACAACCAAAAGAAAATTTGCCCAGGACATCCATAAAATCTGGCTTTAACTTTTTAGACTTGTTAAAACTTCTAGTTCCACAACAGATAGACAGTTCAGAGGACCAACATTGACACTGTCAGTTTTCTTATGGTGAAGTAACCCTGGAAATTTCTGGTGTACTTCTGGTGTACTTCTGGTGTAAATTTCTGGTGTACTTCTGGTGTAAATTTGCCAACACATGTGTTGAAAAAAGGAAAATAGGTTCCAAGACACTTCATATAGCCACCTAAGTGAAGCTAAGCAGATCTGAGACTAGCTACTGCCACAGGATGGGAGAATGACTGGGAACTCCATTCCTATGTATCATACCTGACATTTTAAGACAGACAAATGGTGGTGTATAGAAAGTTGAAAGCAAAACAGGAGACAAAGCTCCATGTGCTGATAGATGGTCACTTGTTTTATTTGTTTTAAAAATCCCAACACATTTTGGCCTGTATTGAAGTTGGCCTTCCTGAGAAATATCATTCCATTTAATCCATTAACAAAGACAAAACAAAATGAATTATGACCTCTAAAAGCACATTATTCTACATAACAAAGGGCATATACATATCTTTACACAGAAATTTCTGGAAGCAGTCAGAAGGAAAAAAAATGGTTTCTCTGGAACTGGTCACAGGAATATCTGATGCAATTACACTAAATGTTACCTCAGTTTACTTTTATCTTTCACAGTCATCTTTTTCTTAAAGAGTGTAAATTCAAATCTTCATTTAGACCTGTAGGCTCTAATGATTTTAATCTTAAAGTCCATTCTATCTCTTTCTTCTTAAGAGTATCTTCATTGTGATGATGAATTTTCTTCAGAATTGTTCTAGGCCTTGAGATTTTATGTCCCAAACCTGAGTCCTAGGTATGATCCCTTGTGATGTCAAAGAGGGCAGGTACTAGTGATGTCATTAAGCAGGATACCTTAAGCATCAACCACAGTTGCACACAGTACACCAGTAGTTCTTAAACTTGAGGTCCATGGAACCCTCACAGGGAGTCTGTGAAGCCCTGCTGCTAGACATCAACTGTTACCTCAAAATGTGGGTGACTTAGGGGTCCACCCATGGTGCCAGTACCTCCATGTGACAATAGGGAATTAATTACCTCAGTTAGGAGGTCTGAGATCTTTCCAGTAAAGTTTATGGAGTCTTGCAGGAAAGAACCAGACAGAGATTCTAATAGAGTATATCATTGCCGGAAAAACTCCATCAATGACCCCTGATCACACAAGCCTTCCCTTGCAGCCACCATGAAGAAGAGTCAGAAGTGTGATCATGTGCTTCCTTCCCCACTGCAGCATGGGAAGAAGGCTGGCTAAACTGTGGAATAAAGGGGGGTGTCCCTCATGCTCCCTTCCACAGGGAGCTGGTTGGGTGTGGAGAGGACTGCTGGAGACACACTCCCATCCCGGCAAAGGCAATGCTGAGATTGCAATGGTATGACATGCAAGAGCACTGCCCTATGGAAAAGGCCTCAGAGTGACATGGCAGTGACCAGCAAGTAAAGTACCACATCTGACTCCTCAGTACTGAGGGTTTTTACACACTATTTCCCTCCCTGAAGGCATATGAGTTAATTGCTTTCTGGCAGAGTAAACAGAAGTGGTCTGGAATGCACTGGTTGTTTCAATGTCTTGATTGGGTCATGTGACTGGGGAAGGTTTCAGTAGGAAATGCACACAACAGGGGTGCTTGTCTGCTGCACCTGACCTTGACTATTATTTTCTGAGATTGGACAGTTGAGAGGCTTGGTGTCATGCCTTGCTTCCAGAGCATGGACTCTGACTCAGAGTCTGAAACAGATGGCATGCCAGAGACTGAGACAGGAGGTGTGCCAGAGGCTGAAACAGGGGGGATGCCAGGACCTGTACAGAGAGTGGTTACAGGGCTAGAAACAGAACAGGCGATGGTGCCAGCTCCAATAGAGAGTCCTGCCTTTTCAGATATAGAAGAACAGTTACTCGTACCCAGCTTTGCAGAGAGCAGGCAGCAAAGAGAGACCCAGCGTTGCTCTCTCAGGATTTATAACTGGCAACAATCAATCAAGTCACAGCTGCGCTAGGCTTCAGACCTATTTAGCATACATCCTTCCCCTGCAGAAGTTGTCAGAGCTTATCTGACCTTCTACCTTGCTGGATGCCTTGACAAATGCTCAGATTGACCTTGGACACTCCCTTGCCTTGGAATCCCTTTGGACTTTGTTTACATTGAACTTTATTTATGACTCCATGCTTACTGCCTGAAAGTAAGTAATGAGCCAGGAGTTATTCAGTTTGTTTTATCAGCTGTGCCAGGACTGAGATAGGACACTTATCTTAGAGCCATTAAGTCAGGCTTTCCCAGCTAATCCACAGTGAACTTATGACCTGGCCATGCTGAAGTCACCTCTGACCTACTTTTGGACATCTTCCCAGTCAGTGTCCTTTCTCCATATGGCCTTTCAGCCATAAGTGTGTATAACTTAATTTCATGCCAATTAATGTCATTTAGATCATAACAAAGCTTGGGGATGGGCAGCTGCTAATATAACAATAGCAACAACAGAGATGCAGCAGTTGAGAGGTGCAGATCTGAAAACTTATTCCTCATTTGCAAATGAGGGAACAGTTTGGGTTCCTGCGGACACCTTCTACCAGGTATCTCTGCACCACACCTCCTGCTGCTGTGTCCCTGACAAAAGGCACGCAGCAGGAAGCATGTGTGCATGCCCAAACTGCTTTCTCATTTGCAAACAAAGTAGTTTTGGCATTCCACTCCCACCCCTGCTGCCATGTTCCTGACAAAAGGGACACAGCAGCAGGCATGTGCGCATGCCCAAACTTTTACTCTGAAGACCAGGATTTGAATCCCCACTTGGCCATGGAAATCCACTGGGGAGACTAGGATTCAAATCCCTGCTCAGACACTGGGTGACCTTGGGCAAGTCACATTCTCTCATCGTTAGAGGAAGGGAAAGGCAACCCCCTTCTGAACAAATCTTGGCAAAAAAAAAAAAACTGTGATGGGTTCACCTTAGGGTTGCCATAAGTCAGAAGTGACTTGAAGGCACACAACAACAAAGTGTCGCTGATGGTGAGGAGGTTCTTTCTAGCCATCATCTCTCTCCTCTTTGAAAATTGACCAATGGTGAACTTATGACAGTGTTTTCTCCACAAGATTTGTTTGGTGGGGGCACATCTTTGCCTTCCTCTGAGACTGAGAGAATGTGACTTGTCCAAGGTCACCCAGTGTCTGAGCAGGGATTTGAATTCTAGTCTCCAGGAGACCTAAATAAATAAATAAATAAATAAATAAATAAATAAATAAATACTTGAATATTTGAATCTAAATTTAATTATTTAAATCTTGAGTTAAATCTTGAGGCTCCCAAGCAACAGATTATATTTACAGGGGGTTTCCAGTAAAGAAAAGGTGAAGAACCACTGCAGTTCACAATTCAGATTTTTTAAAAGGCCAATAAATGAGGAAAACATAGATATATGCCAACACTTTTCAAGGTTGTGCTCTCACCCTAAGATTCATCCTCCTGCCACATGGACAGGAGAAGAAGGGCTAGGCCCTAAGAACCAGTGACAGATATTGAAATCTGACAGCATTAGGCTCAGCTAAATCCTTGACTTAAAACAGTGTGTTAGACTTGATAATCCTGTGAATTCTCATCATGATCCCACCAGCGCCACTGCCAGGATAGACACAGGACCCAAATGCTCTCCTCTGTACCCTGGCATCTTCCAGCTGATGGGTAGCATTTGGGACATGCGCCTTCTTTTCACAGTGCAGCCAGCCTCTTCCTGTGCTGCACTGAGGAAGAAAGCTCTTGATTGTGCTTCCGCCCTTCCCCCACGGCTGCCAGCAATGCAATTGTTGCATGATGGGAGGCCATTAACGGATTTTTTCCAGTAATGGTATACCGCGCAATCATGAAGGTTGAGGATGTGATAGGAGCAGGATCGCAACAACATTGTGTGATGGCACATGTCACAGACTGGCTTCAATGCTTCCTCATGCCGGGATGGTGATGTTATATGGAAATGGCCTTTAAGGTACCATCTGTGTCTTCAAAGCAAAGCCATACTTTTGCTGGTGCCTCCCCAAGACTCTGTCTTGTCAGTCAGCTACAAATCAGTTTCTCTCTCATTCATTTTCTATATTCCACTCTTCCATTTCAACTCCAGCCCAAATGTGTGGAGCATGGCTGGTGCTTAGTATCAAAGGAAAGACAAAAACTGTAAATTAACAGAATAATTGAATTAGGTGAACCATTGATGGAGGAATGTTTCACAGGATCATAAGACAGACAGATTTCACCTTCAATAAGAGAGTGTTGAGATAGGGTTATGATTCATGATGTAAAGAACTGATTGCATAATATGTGTTTTGCTATCCTGTGTTGTTTCTGTCAGAGTCTATGACCTTTACACTTCTTTCTTTTCTTTTTCTCCTCCTTTTTTAAAAGTATGAACAGAGCTGAGATATGCAAGCACTTTCCTCACACATTGAAAACGTTGGCTTAAGTTGTTTGGATTGGCACCTATTCTGGCTGGAAGCTCAGGCTGTCTTTTATTTTATCTAAGCTATTTACACATTCCTAATCCCCCTTGTTGGCATTCTAGAAATGGAGACTAAAGTCAGAATGAGTAGAGAAATGAATTGACCCAGGCACCTTTGGAGAGGGAATCCAGATCCAATCTTCAAAAACCAATAAAATTGTTAAGTAGATCTCCTTTTCCAGAACAGTGAAATCTTCAAAACATTTTATGGATGAGCTAGAAAGCATACCATAACAATTTTGTGCATATATTTAATTAAAATATAATGTCATTTGAATTACAGGAATTATTTGAAGCAGTCATTTCCACATTCCAAGAAAGCCTTTCCATTGCTAAGGAACTGTGAAAATAAATTTTAGGGCTGTGTTTCTTTTAAGCAGGGATTTTTTCCCCCCTAATGTTCCAAGAGTTGCACCATTTTTGTGCAAATTGTCTACAACAGTTTCTTGCTTTTCTGGAAATTCATCATGGACCAGCAGCTAATAGGTTGCAGACCTGGCACTAGTACATAGACAACCAGCTGAGTAGCATTCTGCTAGGTGATAAAAAGTGTTCACTTGGGGCCCTGATTAGTAATAATAAAGCCACTGAAATCAGAAATATGAACCTCAGGGCCAACACCCTCCAACATTTTACAGGTGAACCTGTAATACATGTGGCTAAGCAACACCAGAGTGTGGTCAACTGATGTGACCAGGCTTATAAGTTATAAGAGGCTATAAGTTATTATTGATGAAGAACCACACACAACTACTATTCTGAGTAGAGAAATCTTGGACTTTATGTACTGAGTTTATGAAAGCCTGAAAAAATCACAATTTTTTAAAAAATATATCATGTGCACACACTCTGTGCATGTGCATATGTGTACACAGCACGATTAATAATAAATGTAATTTTGTAAAATCAAGGTGCCCTTATCAGAGCTGTGCAAACTTAACAGTTTTCTCTCAGATCCACTGTATGAACTCTGTTCATATAGGAGTGTAGGTGGGGAACAATAATGTGCGGTACTTTTAGCCTTAGGACATACATGGAATTAAGTGAGTTAAGAAAGATATACTTGGAAAAAACATGATTTGCCATAGAAATGCATGCATTCCATAGCGTTCCAATTCCAGTTTTAGAATGTCAAGGCTACAATACTTCACTAAGGAGTAAGTTCCACTAACTCATTGGAACTTACTTCGGAGTAAATATCTGTATGATTGTACTGTTAGTGTAAATGAAATATTGCTTTGTGGTGTGGGGGTGGGGAATCTCTGTAGAAGAAAGTAGAAAATAACATCTAGCTACTTTCCTGTGGTACTGGGTAGCTCTGGAGATCATTAATAAAATCAAAAGGTGATTTTACTAAGGCCCTTTCTACACCTTACCATTTTGCATCATCATTCCATTGTGACACCAGCAGTGCTGGAATGGGACTGTGGCCCGAACACTCCCCTCGGCACCAGTCCATCTGCCTGTGGAAGCATAGCACAAGAGACATGCTCCTTTCTTCCACGGTGCAGCAGGCCACTTCCTGTGCTTCACTGGGGAAAGAAGCACATAGGTTGCACTTCTGCCATTGCTGCATGGCCCCTGGTGATGACAGCGTCGCACAATCTGGGGTCATTACTGGATTTTTTCCGGTAATGGACTATCCTGTGATTGCGAGAGCTGGGGACATGTGGGCAGTGGGACCGCGATGACATTGTGTGAAAGCATGACTCACAGACCAACAGCAATGCATCCTGATCCTGGGACACTGCTGTCATGCGGAAGTGGCCTAATAGAAGGAAAACAGTACAGCTAGATCTTAAAATATAAAGTTTATTCAAGTCTCGAGGGGAAAAAAACAGAACTGAAGGGAGGAGAAAAAATAATTTCAAATCAGGAATGGTACTCTGCAGCATTGAACTTGTTTTAGGAAAACTAGAGGTAGAGGGGAATTAGTGTGTCTGTGAGAAAGAGATTGAGAGAGCAGCCAATGCACTTTTTCAGGGGTATGGTAATTGAAAGGGGAGCTTGTCAAGGAAAACTTTTCCTAACTGGCAGGGCTGTCCCCTTCCACTGTTTTTTACAAGGTGTGTTTATTCCTTTTGCTCACCCAAAGAAGCAATATGGAGTCACACAGCACAGAATGTTGTGTTACAAAGTCCTGAGAGGCTGCAATAGTTTCCCTGAGCTTACTGGGAAGGGCAAGACATGGCCCTCCTCTTTTCCTCTACCTCCTTCTGAGTTGAGTACAGATTACTTTTGAACTTTGAATTCAGTTTGCATCCACTGAAGTAAACAAAGATGAATGGGGAAATCAGGAGGAGAAGGGAGGAACCAGGGCATTTTAACAGCAGCCATGAGAGTGGGATAACAGAGGATTAGCCAGGGCCATCCTTCCCAAACTAGAACAGTTGGAGGGTAGGCAGGACCCATAAGGCTCCTCTCAAATATAGGCAAAGCACTACAAGCGCACAGTTCTCTAGCAAAACTGTAAGGAATTCAAGGCGTTCCATTTTCCCTCTCATCCAGACATGATTCTCCCTATCCACCACTTCCATCTACCCATTTTTCTGGCTTCAGGCTTGAGCTGCAGGAGGTCTTACCACTACCAATCCATTCTAATACTCAGAGAAATGTAAATCAGGGAAATGCAATTTTTTTCATTTTCTGAAGGCCTATGTACATCTATTACAGCTCTTTGGAAATCACAATTTTTATGGCATGCAGCAGGATGAAGTGTGAAGAATTGTGGGTGGATGGATGCTGAAGCAGAGAGTACACTTGTGGAGGTGATGGATGAAGGCTTGGAGGCTCATAAGAGAGTGGAGATGAGCAGAAACGAGCCCTTGTCAGGAAAAAAATAGGATCCAAACCAATATGGCTAATAATCTGTCTCATTGCCTCAAATAAATGTGCAAGGAATTCTAGAATCCCATGGGGAATCAAGGATGTTTTCCTTTTTGCAAAACAGAGGGCCCAGGGGGCCACAAGAACAATCATGGGAGAATGCATGCAGACTACAAGTTGGATTTTGCCCACGCAAATATAGAAATACCTGCAGGAGGGTTCACATAACAACTTACCCCCCATAACAGATGTTATGTTCATGTTTCTAATGTTTCTCTCTCTTTTTTTTCTTATGGTTTTCTCTTTTGCTTTTCCCAAGATTTTTCCTGTTCTAACCCACAATGGATCCTATGATGAAACATGATGGTCATCGGACAGACAGCATTTGCCCACTTCTGACCTGCAGTGAGAGGCACACATCAGAGTTGCTGCCAGCCATGTGGTTCCAAAGATGGAGACACACCATTTTGCCTTCAACTTTGTAGGTATTTCTAGGTGCTTGGGTGATACTTACATACCTACCAGTGATTCATCAAGCTTGCACTTTCCATCTTGGCAATCAATGTAACCAGAGAATCATGGCTTAAAACAAATAGGGCCTTTCCACACTTCACTGTTACAGTGCTATTATTCTACTTTCAACAGCCTATGGAATCCTGGGGTTTATAGTTTAGAGATTGGCATTTGGAATTCTCAGCTAGAAAGTTCTTTGGTTTAAGTAAACTACAAACCCCAGAATTCCACAGGATGTTGAAAGTTGAATAATAGCATTATAACAGTATAGGGTGGAAAGGCCCCTAGTCAAATTTTGGGCCATCTTTGTTTCTTTCCCACCCCTATTTTCTTACAGCATAGTTTGAGAAAGAGTACTTCAGAACTTAAATTGTAGTTGGTCCTAATAAAGCAGATATTGGACTCATGCACTGCCTGCATGTGACCCTTTAGCCAGAGTTTTCATACCAAAATTAAATCGTTTATCACTCTTGAACTCAAAAGAAACAACTCTTAATGTCTGTGGCTGAATTAGAATTCTGATGATGATGAAAGCCCAGAAGAGTTGTAGAAGAAACAGAAATGGAAAACAAAGATAACAAGATGGATCAAGTCTGGTCCAAGCATCTGCAACAGCAGTAGGTATTTCTCAGGAGCTAAGAGGCCACATTTTTCACCATCACCACTAGGGGAACTTTGAGGGCTGCACTTCCTTTTCCTCCACCTATAAATTTGTTTTAAAAAACAGTCTCTAGTGCCCACTAAGTAAGATGTGGCAGGGGGAGAGAGAATTTGCTATGTTTTGGAGAACCGAGGCCATTTTAGGCCTTTTTTCCCATAGGGACATTTTTAGAAGAAAAAAAAGAGAGGGGCCCTGGGGCACTTAAAAACACATAGTCTTGGAATCACAGTTAGGAGTGTAATTCTTTGTTATTTTTGTTCCCACAGTAAACAGTGAGTAATTTTAGCAGTTTTCTTCCCATTGTTAGAAAATCTAAAAGAAAGCTTTGAAAAACATCTACAGTTGAGGATTTATTTTGCACAAGATTTGCTCATGCTATGTTTGTACAGAAAACAGCATTTCAACACATTCTCAAATTATGGCCCTTTCCGTACTTTACCGTTTTCCAGCGCTGGGGTGCGGGGATCGTGCGAGCAGCCTCCGGCGAGAGGCTCTCTCGTCTGCAGTCCTTCAGCTCCGCACGAGCTGCCTGCTCATGGGAGAGCCCCACCTCTTCCTTCCACAGCACAACCTGGGATTTTCCCAGGCTATGCTGGAGCAGGAAGTGTGACCGGCACAGCTCTGGAGGCTCCACATGCCAGGTAAGTGAGCGCAGGGCCCGGGAGCAATGCATGATCACGCACCATTTTCGGCTTCTAGCCGAAAATGAAAAGGTGCGTGATAAGCTCCTGCCAGCCCCTGGAGCATGGCGCGATTGTGAGTGTGTCATGCAGGTCATTCCTCACAATCGCTTGACGCTCCAGGCCCTCTTTCACATAGAAAATGCTGTGCAAATACAGCCTATGAAGATTTTCATTAGTATCATATCCTACTCCTCAGGATTTCACAATGATCAAGAAACAATTGTTTTAACCATCTTTTTGAATATCTTTGAATACTTTTTCCACTCCTGGGACACATGAAACCTACAGACCACACTCAACTCCTGATATACAGATATCTCACTTGTCCTATGAAAATAGTTTGAAGAATGCATCTGATAAGTGCTTGCTTAGCATGACTTTTAAAGGAAGGAGCTGTGACCCAAGAGGACGTAAATTTGAATCTCACAACAGACATAAAATTTAATGGTTAGCCTTAGACAAGCTGCGGTCTTTCAGGCATATTGCCAATAATACAACCCAGATATGAATATAGGTCTGACTCACAGAATTGTCATAAGAACTCTGAGATAATCTTGCTGAAGTATTTTGATTACTTGGAGAAAGGATCATACAAATTCCTAATCCCCCTTGATTTTCAGTGGGAGAGATTTAAGCAGGCACTCAATTCAATGGGACTTGAAAGTGCTTCAGTAAAGCAGAATCTTTCCATGCATATCATTTTCTTCTTCTCAGTCTCTTTCAGAAGCCAGCACAAGGTGTTATAGTTTGTCCCTGGAGACTCTGATTCAGTGACTCTAATGAGATCCATGACATAAGGCACAATATGCTTAACAGTTCTTGAAATTGGCACACTGTGCAAGGGCACCAATTCAGCATCAGCCTGCTGTGAGGGTGATATTTTATTTGATTAAGAATAGGATAGGAAGTTCACTAAATTCTGTGTAAATCCTTTCTTTCTCAATACTATTAAGGGCAACCATTGTGATTTATTCCCTCTTTGTGCACTCATGATTGTCAGCACAGAGGTGCCAGCCACTGGAATCTGGTCCAAAACAGCCAGCACAAGTCTGGGGTATAAGTCAACAGAAACTTTGTTTATATAGTGGAAGCCAAATGAAAATCCTGCCTGCTCTGGACCAGATTTAACTGACCGTTTCTCAGCAAGGAAACTGTGCCTGGTCAGAGTCTACTATCGATCTTCTGTTCATCTGTCTGTAAAATATAGCAGCTGGCAGTGTGGCTTAAACAATCACCTGGAGCAGCAAAAGGCCTCAGGAGAGGAGGCTAGGTTTTGCTATGGCCTTTGGCTAGTTGAGCCAGTAGGTGGTCCATCCAAGGATTTAATGAAAGCATAACTCCAGTCAAGCATTCTATTTTCAATCCATGTTGCAGTGATGTGTTTAAGGCCCTTTTCGCATTGAGGCTTCTCGCTCGAGCGGGGGAGGGCGGCTCGCGCGAGAAGGCTCCTCCGGGAGGCTGCCATTTCCCCCCTCCTTCCTTCCACAGGCGAAGGAATGAGGGGGAAGCGGCACCGGAGGAGGCTTCTCGCGCAAGCCACCCTCCCCCCCAGGCAAAGCAGGAGGCTCTCGCGTCCGTCCCCCCTGCGCACGCGCGAAGCAGGAGGTGTCACGTCCGTCCCCCCGCACGCGTGAAGCAGGAGGTGTCGCGTCCATCGCGCTAGCGCCCCTTCCTTCCTTCCGCAGGGGTGGAGGGAAGGAAGCGTGACCTGGCCGCCTCCCCGAGGCTCCGCACAGGAGGTAAGTGCGCCTGGGCGCCGGGAGCGTTGTGCGAGCGCGGGTGATTTTCGCTTTGAGGCGAAAATAAAAAAAACCCGCGATCGCACCGCTGCAGCCCCGTGAGCGCGGCGGAAGTAGGAGTGCATCGTGCAGAGCGACGCTCCCACTCCTGCGAGGCTCACGGGGCTGTCGCGCGACAGAAAGCCCGTGCGAAAAGGGCCTAAGTCTTTTACTCCAAGTCTCAAGTCAAGTCTCAAGTCCTTGAAGATACTTTCAAGACAAGTCTCAAATCTGGGAGCCAACTTTAAACCCCAACCAATATTCCAGAATGGCTGGACAAGGTTGAATAAGATCAGTTTTAACAATTTAAGCAGAATTGGACCTCCACATTTGTGATTTTGCCATCTACAGCTTCAGAGGTGAATAATAGGATCCTTCTTACTCCCCTTTCCTGAAGCTGGAGGCTTTTGTGCCAATGGGCATAAAAGACTCTGCAGCTTTGAATGTGGGGAATAGGATCCTTCTTCTCATTTCCAAAGCTGGAGGATTTTTCAGAAGCAGGGAATAGGATCCTTCTTACTGTCCATTACTGAAGCTTCAAAAGCTGTAGAAGGAAGGATCCTTCCTCCTCAAGCCCACTGCCTAACACACTTGCTGTTCTTTGAGAAACATGTCCTATGTTTTGGGGAAAAGTCTTCCCTTCTGCTCTTAGGAAAAGTTTTAGAAGGCTCCTCCAATATGCAGTGGGGACAGGCTGCTGAGTAGACCTCAAGCCCATTGCCTAACCTGTTTGCTTTTCCCCTGTGAGAAATGTGCCCACACTCTGGGCTTGAGACAGATTGCCATGTGACCAGTAGGCAAAAAGAGATATGAGTGTTTTTCAAAGTCATCAGGTCTCTGGTTGAATGTGTTATGTTACTGAACTAAGGGCAGAAAGTCAATCACTAAAAAGTTTGCAGGTCTTGAGTCGAATTGAGTCAATGAATCTTTGTTGCCAAGTTGAGTCTGAGTCGAGTCATTGAGGTACCTTAAGTCCAACTTGAGTCCAAGTCAGTTGACTTGAGTCTACATCACTGCCATGTTGAGGAGGCCAGGAGATTCATGATTCAGTCCACTCTTTCCCCTAACCATGCCCTATTTTTCCTTCCTGAATCAAAAAAACTGGAGGGCCTATTCATCCCACTATCTGAGAAGGAAGAGAGTGAAAAGGGGTGGCAGAGAGGGAGGGCTTTCAAACCATACAATTACAGCACTATGCTTCCACTTTAACTTTTATGATAACATCCCGTGGAATCCTAGGGCTTGTAGTTTGGTGAACACAAGACATCTCTGGCCAAGAACTCTAAATGCCCCATCCTTCCCTAAGCTGAAAATCCCAGGATTCCATAGGATGGCACCATGTCTGTTAAAGTGATAGCAGAGTGCTATAACTGTAGAGTGAAAGGGTAGCTTCACCCAGCTTTGAATTTCCCCCTAACCACTACATTTGGCTTTGTTCCCTCTTCCCAATAGAATAGTTTGGGGGGAAAAGAATGATCACATTCCAATGATCACATTCTCAATTAGACAGAAGCCTGAAACATGCACTAAACAATGTGCTGATTCTTACTGGCTCTTACTCTTGTTGTTGTGTGCCTTCAAGTCATTTCCAACATATGGCAAATCTTATAATGGGGTTTTCTGGGTCTGAGAGTGTGTGATGTGCCCAAAGTCACCCAGTGGGTTTCCATGGCCAAAAGGGGAATCAAATTCTGGTCTCCAGGGTCATAGTCCAACATTCAAACCACCACACCCCATTGGCTCTTGGAATTTCTTCTACCATATGCTAAAAGTGTGGGGAGGGAAGCTTTGCGATGGAGGACTGTTTTTGAACTACTTTAGAATATATTAAATTCAGCTGTCCCAAAGGAATTTAATAAAAATGAAAGGAATTAAGTTGTCAATAAAATATTAAGTCATCCTATCCAGCCACCACCCAAAGAAAAGGATTGTGCTTGCATCTTTCCATTTCTCTTTCTAGATTTTTTTCAGAATTATCATCCATTAAAAATGATGTCAAAGATTCCAAATGTAACCTCTGCATATTAGTTGGGAAACAAAACCCTATAAGAATAGCTTAGGAAGCTGAGGAAATTTAACCTGGGGAAGAGAAGGCTGAGAAGTGACATGATATCTTTAAATATCTGAAGAGATGTCATGTAGAAGATGAAGCAGACTTGCAAGTTTGTTTTCTGCTGTTCCACAGACTAAAATATGAACCAATGGATTCAGATGACAAGAAAAGAGATTTCACCTAAACATTAGGAAAGACATCTTGAATGTATAAGCTGTTGGACAGTGGAACAGATTGCCTTGGAAGGTGGTAGACTTCCTTTGGAGTCTTTCAACAGATATGAGATGGCCATCTCTCAGGAGTGCTTTATTTGTGTGTTTAGGGGCATGGACTAGGCAGGCTTCGTCATTACTTCCAGCTCTATCATTCTACAAATATTCAAATTAATTGTTGAGTATTTTTGAAATACTTAAGATCTGCATTTCACAACCAAATATATTTTAATCTCCTCCTTATATTTGTTTATTCTTTACTTGTTGCTAAAAGAATAAGGAAAATATGTGATACGTCTCACATAGGTTTGCCTATCTGGAGGACAAATATCTCCATGGCAGCATATAAGCTTTTCATGTAGTTAGGAGGTTCCATATTCAAGCCAAGGAACCTCCCGATGAATAGTTTCTTAGGATATGGAAGAGATGTGAAAGACCTCTGCTCGAACCCTTGAAAAACCACTGCCAATGATAGATGGCTCTATTTGGCTAGATGGGCATATAGCCTGACTCAGCAAAAAATAATATGGGCCTTTCCGCACTACACTGTTATAGTGCTATTTCAACCTCCTGTGGAATTCTGGGGTTCATCGTTTACTGAGGCCAAAGAGCTCTCTGATTGAAAATTCTGAATAATCCTCCCTAAACTGCAAACTCCAGTACCCCTAGGCTGTTGAAAGTGGAATATTAGCACAATAACAGTGCAGTGTGGAAAAGCCCTATATATGTAATACCTGGCGGAAATGGCATTTTGCAATGCTTCTACCCCAATTATGTTAAACAAGCCAACTCCTTGCTTCGTTACTATGTATGTGTAAATCCACTTGGTAGTTGAACCTAGAAGAGACTCATTGAATGATAAATCAACACTTCCAAAAATCACATTATTTCAGTATGTCTACTCTAGTTGGGACTAGCAATTTGATTAAGCCAATACCATCTGCATTCTTGTCAGCGGAGTATAAAACCTAATATCAACAATCAACTCACTTGATTTAGCCAGATTGTTACCTTAAAAATCCATGATAAGGCATGGATCTAGCATCTCTTATGCATTGCACTTGTCGGGAACATGTTGATGGTATTCCTGGGGAAAAAAAGTTGGGAGCAGATTGTTGGGACTCCAATCTGAGCTAGCTCCTTTAAAAGAAAGAAAGAGGAGCTGTGCAAGACCAGGGCAATGCTCAACTCCCCTACTTAAAAGGTGGAGGAGGCATTGCGGAGGTTCATGTCCTTGCTTTGGCAGCTGTGCAAGGGGCCTTTTGCATTGGTTTTAGTCGAGAAACCTCCTTTGTCATTGCATTTGAACATGGCCGTGTTGAAACTCAGGACAGCAGGGCCCTAACATCATCTTGACTATATGTACACTTGGTCAGGCTGTGTAAACTTTGACATGTGGATGTCAATCTTTCTCATATTTGCAGATGGCTTTATCAGAGTGTGATTAGTTTCCAGAACAAATTTGAGCAAAAGAAAACATTACCTACAGTATGTAAGCCAACAAGACCCGCTAGTTTTCAGATTTGTCTATTTACATGGGCACTGGCTGTTTTGCTAAGGCTCTCTAAAAGGGACGGTAATTGAACGGTGCCAGTATGTTCATGGAAGCTGATGAGTTGTAAAGGTTTTATAAACAACCAGGGTGGATTTGGCCATAGCCTTTTTTCCCTTGTAATGTTTGTTAATCCCATCGAGCAAGTCTGCACCTAACGCAGAACAAATACTCTCGAATTTTGAGGTGTCAATAGTGTAACTTTGTTTGTAAAATCATTCTCTGATATCATCAGTAAGTTTACCAAATTTCCCATGGCCAAATATAATAAAAGTGTTAAGTAAGCTCACTTGCAGAGAAACGGAGAGAAACATCTTTGCTATTTTTAGTTTCACTACTGTGTTTGTTAAAGGATCATAGCAGATAAAATGGGACAATGACTAATAAATTCAGTCATTATCCTTATATGTTTGTTGATATGTGTGTGGTTTCCCAATTCGTTTAAAAGATGGAAGGGAATGTATTTACTTTTAATGGGTAGCTCATTCACTTCACTGTAATACGGTGTATAAATGGGTCCAGATTTTTAAGATCCCCTGTAGAATAAGAAAAAAAAAATGTGCTTGGAAACCAACTGCATTTTTTCATTTACAAAGGACCTGAAGAGCATAAGAAAAAAGTATGTGAGAGAAGTATGAGTCCTTGATAAATTAAAGGGGTGTGACTTTAAATAGTCTCTAATTATGGTGGTCACATTGTATCTTTGTTGCAGCAGTTCAGATTATTAACATGAATGGAGAATCACCAGATTGGCTAAAATAATTAACTATACATAAATAAAACCTGTAAAGGATTATAGAATAATATAAGTGTATTAAAGCAGGGCCAGAAACCTACTGTAGGTTGGTAAGGATAAAAATTAGACACCATCCAGCCAAAATTAAGTACTATTCAAGTCCTTTAAATTACTGTAAGTGAATTAAACATGGTTAGATATCCCTCATAGCAATCAGTGGACTTAAAAGGTGTTAGGTTTGGCTGGATCATGCCCATTATTGATTTGTGTATTTATTTACTACTAGCTGACATTTTACAGAGTTACAAAAGCCCCTCAAAAAGCAGACTCCTGCACTGAGAAGCTGACAATACAAATTTCCACAGTGAAAGAGACTTTCAAAATGGAGGAAGGGGAAAAGCAAGAGCGGAACGTGAATAAACATGATTACATGTACTTAAGCTTCATTATCATTATGGATGAGGACAAAGATGTCAAGCCAAGTGCATCATGGGAAGGGTGACTTTTAAGGGGGAACATGAAAGAAAAGACTAGGGTAGTGCCTAAAGTTCTTGGAGGAAGGTGTAATTGAAGAGAATGGATGCAGTAAGATGAATAGCTGGATCCACATATGAAATGCCCTCCAATGTGTAACAGAAAAAAACTGGACTCTGTGCCACTAAGCAACATCAGGTGGCAAAAGTTACTAACTTGAAGAAACAGACAAGCTAGGAGTGGGTGCAGCAATTTCTTTTGTCTGTGCTGGCTGGAAAGGTCAAGATTCCACTACCTCCTCTCCGCTCCCTGCCCCTGCTAAATTGAGTACAAACTGCTTTTGTGTTTTGAATCCAGTTTGTAGCAATTGAAGTGAGCTTGGGACAAAGAGGGAAAGAGAAAAAGTGGGACAACAGAGGATTAAGTGAGACTGTCCCTGCCAGACTGGGACAAGAAGAGAGTATATAGGGATAAAATTCATTTATGGGCCAGAATCCAGGCAACTCATCTGGGAGCAGACACTGTATGCATGGAGGACTATATGATGACAGCCTTCACTCCCAGGTACATGCAGGTGCATCAAAATTAAATAGGTCTTGCTTCAGGAAACTTTTAAGTCATGTTCCCCAACATTTTGAGGCCACCTTTGGACTCCTCTTGCGGTGGACAAAAATGGCCCAATGGGCTGTATACAGGCCCCAAGGAACCTCAGACAGGAATGATGCCACTATGCCCATGAAATATATTAACTTTTTTAAAAAAAAAAACTAAAGAAGAGTCCTTGCTTCCTTCCAGAATTTAGTGAAAGAGCAATACTACAAAGTTTTGGGCCCTCCATGGAGGCTTTCTTCAAAATGTCAAGTGACTTATGGTTACTTCTCATTTAAAAAAAAACAAAAACTCCTTGGTCTATATGACATAAACATCCTCACCACCACCACCAGCTGACATGGTGGAAGCTATTTCAGTAGATGATGATGATGAAGATGATGATGATGATGATGATGATGATGATGATGATGATTGGGGGATTAAGGAGGCATGGGATATGATGAGCCTTCTCTCCTCACTTCTCATCCAGTGGTATGTGCAGCCTTGGGACCTTATTCACTCCTGGGCTATACAGAGATCTTCAATGAGAAGTCAACACACACTCTCACTCCATGGGTATGCAATTTCCATACAGAACAGTCTCTTGGCTCTCTCCAAGCCATGTAAAGTAACATGAAGAAAACCCTACAGTTCAACTCCTTTAATCATATATTTGCTAATCTCATGTCTCATCATACTTATAACTAATTTTCATTTAAATGCATGGATAGTGCTATATATGTTGTCCTCCTCACGTCAGTGCTTTCTTTACTTTTGTAAAATAATGATGCGTCAAAGAAGAGAAACAACTACTACAAGAAATCAGTGTACTGTAACCAGTCCAGCAGGGAATTGTCTCAAAAATGGCCAGTTGATGTGAATGACAGCTGCCGAAGAGAAACACAAGTAAATTTCTCAGTGGATTTCCCACTGTTTCTCCTTTTCAAAATAAATAAATAAACAGGAACTTGATTTTAAAAATATAAGCATAGTATTTGCTTGGCGAATACATGTGTATGAAGGTGTCGACAACAATGCTGGCACTTGGGGTTAATAAACAGACCCTGCCGTCTGCAGTATTGATGGCAAAAGGAGATGAAATGGCTGTGACATTTAAAGGAGGAATTTGTGAACCACAAATATGAGTGTGAGTGACACAGCATGGCAGCACATAAAATCAATACAAATAACCTAAACCTTAATACCTTGATCCTAGGGAAGAGCACCGCATTATCAGAGATAGGAGAACAGCATCCATCCTGGATTTGACTGTTGTGCGTTATTGACTATCTCATACTAAGAGGCACAGTCCCAATTAGCAATTAGGCTATTGCTTTGTTGAGAGACTGCCCTATCCCTTTGCTTTGAAAGAGAAATCAGTGTGCTATTTGGTAGGTGTGAGGACATTTCACAGTTCCCATCCATCCTCACTATAGAATAATGGCTTTGTTTCCTTATGGAGGATTTACAACAGCTGTCATGTGGCCACCTGCAGATCATATGACCAAAGCCTAACAGGCAGTAGAGGCTAGTAGTTCCAATGTCACTGAAGTAGTGAATCCACTCATGGTTTTATCTAAACTTTGAAGAGCTAGATAGGTTTAACACTTTGAATTGCTCCTTTAAAGTTCAGGCTAAAACCCAGAGCAGATTCACCCCCCCTACTGTCATTGGAGCCCCCAGTACTCATAAGTACAACCGAATCAAATTTAACTATTATATATTCATTTTTCCCCTTGTCAGTTTCTTGTCATATTCCAGCTTCAGGCAGTGGAAGTGCTGTGCAGTAGTGTGCAATTGGTAATGGCCTAGATAGATACCAGTAACTTGAAACTAAACCCAACTGGCTAGACATATAATGTTCAACCTGCTCTGACTGGGGACTGCTCATCTTCCTAATTATCTGACTTGCATCTTGTGATGCTTTTTGATCCAGGCATTACTTTGGATACTCAAGAAGTATATGTGATGGAAATCACTTTTCATCATCAACTTAGACTGGTGGCCCAATGGTGATGCCTAGAAAGAAATGGCCTGGGCACTGTTATTCATACCTTAGCAACTTTCTAGTTGGTATTTAGATGTGTCATATGTGGGGCTGTCTTTGGAAACCACTTGGCAATTTCAATTTGCTGCTCCATGTGCCTCACTTAAGAGGTGAGAAGAGTGGCAAGCAGGCCTAGTACCTCTTGTGGGGAGGTGATTTCCACAGGGACAGTTCATTTCAGAAAAAAAAATTGAAAGCAGTAAATCTGTGGCTGTCATGCCCTTGCCCCAGGACCCAGACTCCCAGGAACTAGAGAGGTCCCTTCCTAGCATCCACATCCCAGAAACATGAAAAGGCAGTCCTTATGAAAGCCAGTGCAGGAGGTAAAGGATGAGCCCAGGCCTTGAGCAGTGCTTGTATGGGAAGGGCTTATTAATTAGGACACAGCTGGCCAGGTCGCTGAGGCTATCTAATCAGAGGCCTCAACAACAGTAGGTTGCTGGAAGCTACTGTTGCTATTGGTAGTGACAGCTGTGATGATTCTTGCATTTTCTACCTGTGTGCCTTGGACCTCAACACTTCACTTGGATTATTGGTTTGGCTTTTGGACTATTCCCTTTCTGGACTGTGTTTGTGTTTTATTGAAAGTTTACTTCAGCCCTGAGCATGTTCTACAGAGCTGCCATTATCTAGCTAATTAGGCAGCTAAGGAACCTTGGCAGGCCACCAAGCTCAGGATATTGGCACCTTATCTTCTCTTCTTAAGATACTTAATGACATTTTGATCACTCATGGATGTGAGTTACTTAAAATATTCTTCTAGGAGTTCAGAAACTTTCATCCCATCATCAATCTATTAAAAATCTGGATGGATTTTTTTTCATCTACTTACAAATCTGTATGGAACTAGTCTAACCTTCCACTGTTGTTTTATTTCCTTGAAGGTTTTATTAACATCTTAAGCAAATAAAGATGGTAATGATGATTTATGGATTGCCAGATGCTGTCCATAATTCATTTGGTTTTGCCTGAGCAATACCCTTGGCACAAAAAAAGTTAGAAAGCATGGTCAAACCTGAATGTATGGCCTAAATTGCTGCTTATTAAATCAATTGTTAATAAAAGTAGTCATGTATACTATAAGGCAGACATGTGCAAACTTTCTAATATTTCACAGATGACAACTGGGATTCATGTGACCAAACAACATCAGGTGGCAAATATTATTAATAAGAAAGAACACACAAACTAGGAAAAGGTGTTTGCTTTTGCCTCAGCCTACTGAGAAGGGCAAGGGCAAGATTCCACTCATTCCTCCCTGCTGAGTTAAATGAGTCCAAACTGATTTTGCATTTTAAACTCATTTTGTGACAATTGAAGTGAGCTGAGGACAAAAGGGAAGGTGGGAGGAGGAGAAAGAAACTGGAATGTTTTTAAAAGCAGCTAAAAAAGTGGGATGACAGATTGAGTCAGGTGTGGGGTATGTATATTGTAAGATACAGCAGAGATCTATCATTCTGTCTGCAAGCACCCTAGTTCTAATATATTATTTAACTAATGTCACATTTACAGCTCTTGTGTAAATTTGATAAACCAATGCCAAAGTGAATGGAGAGAAAGAGTTGCCACATATTCCCATGTTTGATGCCCAGTATGAAAAAATGTAGAAGCCAGAGTTTTGAAATCAGTGAAGCCCAAGCTGGAAGCAGTGGAAAGGTGAAAGCCGCCATCATTGTTTGAGTTCTGTTTGTTAATGTGTGTACAGAGGAACTCTGTTTGTTTGTAGGTCCTTAGTAGAAGTGTGTCTAATGTTGACTTTCAGAGTCTAATATTGTTTGAATTTTCTATCATGAGCCACATCGCCAGAGTGCTCTTTTCCTTTGGTGTTTGTTCATTCATTACATTTTTAAATGTCTGGAAGTAGTAAACAGTTAATTCTCATAGCTATTCCATTGTTAGTGAAAATATGATTACAGACCCTGAGAGAAGATTCCATCTGTGTACCCTTCATAATCAATATTTTGATCATTTAACTCACAAGTCCAGTATAGCATTTAACCCTACTCACAGAATATTAGAAATGTAACAGGAAATGTTACAAGTTGGAAAGGCATTAATAACAAATCTTCAGAGCGGCATTATAAAACGTCAGAGTAAATTAAGAAAAAATAAAGATTTTAAAACTGCCAATCTACTGTGTACATTCTTAATAATTTTCATTATGTATAAATTAGGCTCTTGTATTTTAACTAAAGAATCTTGAAATTTCAATTAAAGTAGTAAAATTAGAGCATTTGGTAGGGGGGAAACACGTGGTAGTGGGCTTTTATTTATTAGTAGTGTTTCTGTAGCATCTTTCACTGACTCAAAGGAGCTTTCATAATAATACAGCAAAATAATATAGAACTATAATTACTTTTTTAAAATCACTGCAACTAAACAGCAAATCTAGCAGCTAGAGTACAGTAGTTTCCAGAAGCCCCTTGAAATAGTTGGGTCTTGTGGCCCTTTCAGAGGGCGGTAAGGGAGGGGAAAGCCACTGAGAGGTCATTTTTGAACCTGGGTACAATTGCAACAAAAAGACCAGTTCCCCACTCTTAAATGGAGTAAGGACTGAGCACAAGTTCTCAATTCTGCCATTTGGGACTCGCCCAGGGAGAATTTTTGAATGGCTTTAAAATGAAGTAAACTTTTTTTCAATTTGTAAACTGCTTTAAGTCCTGGTTTGGGGCAAAAAGTGGGATATAAATAAGGTTAACAACGACAACAGGAATGGTAACAACAACCTTGTAATGTTAAAGCATGAGAAGTTGGGTGCATTTCCTGTACATTTATTATATTCCTATATCATGAGCATTTTGGTCCAGCAAAAGACTACTGTGTCCTTGCCCTTGGAGAGGAATTGAATCTTGTTAGGCATATTAAGAACTTGACATGAATTTAAGACAGCACTATTATTCTCTGATTCACCCTTTGCTGCAATGGTATTTCCAAAGGAGTTCTTGACAGTTCTGTTGGGCAGGGGGAAGCATTAATAATGCTTTATCATGTCAATAATAGGATACTAAGCCTCACCCCACCAACATTTTGTTATTTATGGTGGATTGCCTTCAAGCAAAGCTGGGATTAGATTTGCAGTGTTCCATTTCTTTCTGCCTGAGATATTACATGGAGACAGAAATGCTTGAGAATAGTTGAGATATTTCACCAAACAGATGATAAAAATGGTCAGTGTCTATTACCAATTGAACATTCTTTATTTAGGGTTGTATTTTGAAATGTTAGTAAGCTGTCTAAAAATTCAAAATACATAAGTAATTTAAAAATCACAGCATTTCCTTTAGATGTCATTCATGGCAAGGAACAGAACTGAATTCAGAATCAAGTGATTTATACCATTCTTCTCTACTGCCCTCCCAATGGGTTTAAATATAACTCCTATCATCCTCATCCAGCATGGATGGTAGGGATTGTCAGTCAGTACATCTTGAAGGTACCAGGTTTGGAAAGGTCAAATTCATTAAAATATTTTTCAAATAAGACTTGAAAATATCTGAAAGTTATGTATAATTTGGTTTTCAGAACCCATAGTCCAGCAGTGTCACTGGACAAATTAAGCACGGAGTAAAAAATCAAGCGGAGAATAAATGAGGTGAGATTGGAGCCAGGCAAAACAATGAAAGCCTGCAGAAGGGACTATGAGAGTTTAATATTTTTATTGTACACTTGTAGCCATTGAGCCAACATGGAATAGTGGTTTGAGTGTTGTACTATGGGCCTTTCCACACTACACTGTTATAGGCTCTTTCCGCACTGAGGTTTCTAGCGCAAGTAGGGGAGGCCGGCAAGCGCAAGAAGGCTCGTCCAGAAGGCTGCCTCTTCCCCCCTCCTTCCTTCCGCAGGCGAAGGAACCAGTGGGGAAGCGGCACCGAAGGAGGCTTGCCGCACAAGCCGCCCTCCCCCCGTGCGAAGCGGGAGACCTCGCGTCGGATTCCTCCCCCCCGCGCGCCCGGATTCCTCCCCCCGCGCGCGCCGGATTCCTCCCCCCGCGCGCGCCGGATTCCTCCCCCCGCGCGCGCCGGATTCCTCCCCCCCGCGCGCGCCGGATTCCTCCCCCCGCGCGCGCCGGATTCCTCCCCCCCACGCGCGCGAAGTGGGCGGCGTCGCGTCCCCCCCGCACGCATGCGCAAAGCGGACTTCGTGTCCGTCGCGCTAGCTCCCCACCCCGCTCCTTCCTTCCGCAGGGGCGGAGGGAAGGAAGCGCGACCCGGCTGGCTCCCGGAGGCTCTGCACAAAAGGTAAGTGCGGGTGGGCGCCGGGAGCATTGCGCGAGCGCGGGGTGATTTTTGCTTGGACGCGAAAATCAAAAAACCCACGCTCGCGCCGCTTCAGCCCCGTGAGCCGGGCGGAAGTGGGAGTGCGTCGTGCGGAGCGACGCTCCCACTCCCGCGAGGCTCACGGGGCTGTCGCGCGAGCAAAGGCCCGTGCGAAAAGGGCCATAGTGCTCTTATTCCACTTTCAACATGCTATGGAATTCTGGGGTTTGCAGTTTAGGGAGGGGCATTGAGAATTTTCAGCCAGAGAGCTCTTTGGCCTCAGCAAACTACCAGCCCCAGAATTGTACAGGATATTGAAAGTGGAATAATAGCACTGGTAACAGTGTAGCGCAGAAAGGCCTTACACTCTGGAGATCAGGGTTTGAATCCCCACTCAGCCATGGAAACTCAGTGGGTGACTTTATGCAACTCACACTTTCTCAGCCTCAGAGGAAGGCAAAGACAAACCCACTTGGAACAAATCTGGTGAAGAAAACTCTGTGGTGGGTTTGCCTTAGGGTCACTATAAGTCAGAAATGACTTGAAAGCACATAATGACAGTAAAGACTTTTAACTATTGCTAACTGATGGAGGGAGTGCTACCCTGGCATATAGACAGCTAACCAACAGACACATAAGCTCACATATGTACCTACTGTCTGCATAACCAGCAGGTGTTTATTTTATTCTTGATCATTAATCAAGATCCAACAGATTGCAAAGAACAGGTAATACAGGTACAGCTTTATTGACAACAGTTTGGATCGTATTTCAAAAAGCTCATTCTCATTGTTACTTGGACAGGCTTTGGAACACAATCTACGGTGCCCTTGACCAATTGCGGCAAGTTAGCCATTCCTATTACTTTGCCACCCCTGCTACTTTTTCATCAGACACATTTATCTTAGCTTTTTTTCTGTCTATAGGCTGACTTGCAAAACCATTTCCAGGGCATTTTGTGACCTTGTCGCATTTTGAAACTGTGCAAGCTGTTTTTTTTTTGTTTTTTGTTTTTTGTAAATCCTTTTCCATTGCTGATAGGCCAAAGATCTTTGAAATACAGATTGGGAAGAACAAGGTCACTCAAGATCTGGAGGAAAGTTCAGCTGTGGAATGGGAAAATAAGTAACAGATTTGTTGCCTGGTAGACAGAGCTGATACTGAATTTCTACTCAAAATTGCACTCAAGTGGGCTTTACTGATGTGAAATCATGTTCCAAAATAAGGTCTTCTGATTGTTCCTCCAGGAAATAGTGGGCTGAATTCTACTGCTAGCCCTGACTAAAGTAGACCATTGAATTTGGATTTATCTATATGGTGACTCACCAACTAACAGTTGACTCTGTGGGACTTTTCTAGCTGACAGGATTCAAGCCAATATATTGTTTGTGCAAACTTAATACTATGTTCTGGATCCAATGATGTCACTGCACTAGTGCAAAATCTGTTGTACTAGTAGAAATTAATTTCTAGATTTAACACAAAGGACAGTTGAAGCACTATTCTCCACTGTGCAAATGGCTGCATGATGTGGAATGCATGGGACTATGTCCCTTGCTGTGCTGCTTGCGCAATAGTCCCACTTCTGCTTGGGTTACTTTCAGTGTTTCTCGGCCAACCCCAACCAGCCTGGAGATTAGCACAGGCTTTGGCTGATTCCCAATTTGGAGCTGGGTAGGAATTTTGTTTATCCTTTGGCCTTCACTGGGGCAATGGGGGCAGAGTTTGCCTTTCTTGTAGTGATTCACCATGGTACTGTGGGAAAATTGGTTTTGGGTTGTCCTTTAATTTAAAAAAATGGCTTGAATACTATTTAAGTAGCTTATATTTGAATTTTTTTATTGGAATTAACATTTAATTGTAATAATTAATATTTGGCTGCTTTGAGCAAGTCAATGCAGAAAGTGAAATTGTGGTCAATAACTAGTGAGCACCCATGGGCACCTTTTGGTGAAAGAGCATTCTCTAGACTTCACCATTGAATCATGGGACTCAGGGATAGGAAAGGGAATAACCTTTGAGGCTGGACTTGTTTGCCTTTCCCCTTTAGGGCTCAGGGCTTGAAGGAAAGGTCAACAGATTTAGGCTTCCAGGAAACAGACTGAACAGACACAAGCTAGATTGACTGGTTTGCCCCTGGTATCAGGGGTGGCTCACCCTTTCAACACTAGAAAGGAGGTAAAATTACACCTGCTTCTGCATACAGCATACTAAGCAGCCCTGCTGCGGATCAGAATTAAATAGTTAATAAAGTGGCCCTCATTTAATCTGTACATTCTGTGTGACAGACAGACACACAAAAGTTGTTCGCATGTGTACAAACTGCAGATTGTTCTGTCTTAAGACTACAAAATCCCCAGAATAATGGTTTGAAGAGTGCTGTGGTTTCACGACTATTACAAAATTGCAAGATGAGTGAAGAACCTACAGATCTTCCTCTCATCTTCCTGCAACAATGGTTTGCCATTGCAAGCCATATGTTCAGCCCTGTATGGATCAGCTACTACTATAGTGCACAGAAACAGAGGGCAACATGCAAGGACCTATATGTGCTTACTGTTAGAACAAGTGGTTGGTACTTAAGGAATCAGTAGAATATTATACAAGGGATACCCTAGGTCCAAAAAAAATGATGGAAAACTTTATTTAATTGGGAAGAATTTTAAGTGAAATATGTATATGCCAAGAAAACATTCCAAGTAAACCTATAGTGTGGACTTTTCTTACTGTATACTTCCCACTCTACTGAGTATTATTGGTATTTCTAATGAATCCAATGTCTCATGATATGTCCAAAATATGACAGCTTCAGTTTAATCATTTTGGCTTCTAGTGAGAGTTCAGGCTTATTTCGCCATTGGCCCTGGTTTGGTCTGGCTTTGTTTTGGCAGTCTATTTTATCTGCAGAGCTCTCTCAGCGCCACATTGCAGGTAAGTTGATTCTCTTCCAGTCAACTTCCTTTGTTGTCCAGCTTTCACAACCACACATAGAAATGGAAGAGTCTACGGCATAGATGATTCTAACAGTGGTATTCAATCATATATCTTTACACTGAGGATTTTATCTGGTTCTTTCATAGCTGTTCTTCAACCTCTTAGTCTTCTGATTTCTTGACTACATTCTCCGTTTAGATTACTGACTGTGCCAAGGTAAACAAAATCTTTCCAAGTCACCAGACTAGCATGGTCTTCCATCAGATTCTTGTAGGAATTCCTGTGATAACTCTTAACTGTCATGTTAAGGGAGGCCCTAAAAAGTATTTAATGGATACATCTTGCCCCAGGCATATTACCACCTTCTACAGCCTGCTTAAATACCCTTAAGACACCAGATCCTGTCTTATCTTGGAAGCTAAGCAGAATCAACTCTGGTTAGTATTTGGATAGGAGACCACCAACAAATAATAGGTGCTGTAGAGTATATTTCACAGGAAGGAATTGATAAATCACCTCTGAGTATTCCTTGTCTAAGAAAACCCCATGAAATTCATGGGGTCACTATAATTTGAAAGACAACATGAAGGCACATATGCCTGCACTATGCAGTCCAAAAAATGCACTACCCTCAAATCCTTTGTTGACATTGCCAGACCATAATTTGTGAATCATATGCAGTCAAACAGTGGCAGCCTTGTAGAGTACAAAAGATATTAAAGTAAACACTTCTTAAACTGCGCACACCTTCTTTGGTGCCCCCAAGTATACCTTCTTGTTGCTGCTAGGGCTTCTGCTGCAAGCAACAGCTTGAGTTGACTGTGCCATTGAGCCAGCCCTGGTGCTAGCAATTGCAGTCTATGGGTATCAGCTCAAGTTCACTCATTTCAAGCAGCCAGAGCCAGTGTACTGTAAAGGTTGCTTGTTTGAATACAGAAATGCAGATATCAAGAAAGTAAATACCAGCTGTTCCTGAAGCCATGAAGACTGTAATTATGGTGATGTATTCCTTTTGCCTGGTGCCTTGTCTTTAAGAAAAAAGGATGCAGTTCTGGGGTCATAATGTTGATAATATGTCTCTCAGATTAAGGCAACATGATGGTCAACAGGCCCTTCCATATGAGGTGAGAAGGGATAGCTGAAGCAGGGATAGTGGGAACATGACAGCATTTTCCATTGTGTGCTTAAATGAAACCTGCTGGTTGTAAATTACTGTTGTTAATAAGGGAAGAGCATGAGCTCAGAGAGCAGCTGTCATGTAAAAGCCAATATTTAAAGCCAATATGTTTGCATTATGATTGTATTTACCTTTAACATCTTCTGGGCATTATTAATTTCCTGCATTATTGCCCAGTTTCACATTTTATTTTACATAATGAAGCTTTTTACTTCTCAGTGAACCTGTAATTGCTAATTGCCACAGACAAATCTTGGTGTTGTGGTTGAGAATGGCAGGATCACAAATGCGGCAGGTAATATTTCTTAAGCTCTTTTTAGATACATTTAATTAAATCAAAAGTGTCTAATCCCTTTTGATCCTCTCAGTAAAAAAGTGGAGATGGCTAGTTATAAGACTTTTCTACTTACAGAGTAAGATAGGATTTCCTAGAAGTCTAGATTAGCTTATTGTTTCCAGCATATGCTTCAGCTGGTTGCTGAAATCACAGTTGTGAAAATAGCTATATATCTTGATGTTAAGGACCTCTTAGTATTGGGAAAGTTGTGTCTAGGAAGACCAAGGAAAATGGGGTGGGGTAGGTTCAGAACTCTTGGCCAGGCTGAAATTGAAAAAGGAAAGTTAATGGAAAGTAAGTGGTTGTTGAAAAGGTCCGAGATGAAGGCTCGGTGGAAGCACAAGTATAAATTCTGCATTGAGAGAGTAAATGCAGAGAATTACAGAAAGAACAAACACATACATAACTGAGGATTCATTAACTGGCCTCAACCTATCTTCCATTGGTCAGCTAAGTTCAATTTGATGGGCAGAAGTGTATTTAAGATTCCAAATGTAGGCACACTATAGATTTATATATGACATTACATAATGGCTGTAACATTTTTTGTATCATTCTCTATAATTTCTTAGTACTTTCTTGTTTTTGTTGACTAAATATTGCTTTATTGAGCTATTCACCATGGTCCCAAAGTCTACTTCCTACTTAGACACTTTTGGTTCAAGTTCTACCCAAATCTACTTGACTAGTTTTGTCTCAGAGTTTAACACTTTCAATTATATACAATTACATTTGATTCCCCATTTGCCCAGTGTGGGGAAATCTTTTTGAAGATATGAACAGGCTTGTTGGTGGTTCCACAATATTGGGCACCTTATTTTTCACTTGAAATGTAACCATCTATAAAAATAAAAGACAAAGCATGTCTATCTGATAGAGACACAGCTCCTACTGGAAAGTTACTTATAAGAAAAATGGATAGAATGGCAAGTTGTTCATAAGGAGCAGTGGAAGGATGAAGTCCCTACCACTGCTCAGCTATGGATGACTTCAGCATGTCATTTCGTCTGTAAAATAACTTAAATAGCTTTTGAAGCTTTTGGTAAGGAATAGCCCAGGTCAGTTACAATGGTGTCCCACAGGAAACTCATGGACCAAGCAGTAACATGCCATTTTGGGATGACACCCCTCTGCTTGGTGTTGAAAGCCCCAGGGGGCTTCCTTTTCCCTACTGCTATGGGGCAGCCTTTCTTCACATGTGTGCAGTAAAAATACCTCTTTTTCAAGAGGTATAGCATGGATAGCCCAGAGAAGTCCCAGTACTTGCAGTTTCATTCAGAGAGAGGAGGCACAATACATCCAGCTCTGGCAGCTGCTTATTTTCTGTTAGTCTTCAGTGTATCAAACTAACTTAGTTAGTCTTAGCTTAGGCCCTTTCTGCACCTAACCTTTTTTCAGCGCTAGAGTGCGGGGATCACATGAGCAGCCTTCAGTGAGAGGCTCTCGCGTCCCCGCTGCTTCAGCTCCGCACGAGCTGCCTGCTCCCGAGCAGGTAGCGCAAGAGCCCTGCCTCTTCCTTCCACAGTGCAGTCTGGGAGTTTCCCAGGCTGTGCTGGGGCAAGAAGCACGACTGCTGCAGCTCCGGAGACTCTGCACACACGGCAAATGCGCATGGGGCCCTGGAGCAATATGTGAAAGCCGAAAAAGTGCGTGAGCAGCGCCTGCCCTACCCTGGAGCGTCACGTGATTGTGAGTGCATCATGCAGATCACTCCTCACAATCGCGTGACACTCGAGGGGCCCTTTCACATGGCAAATGCCATGCAAAAAGGTTAGCTTACCATGCAAAACCTGGTAGTTTTCTAGTTTGTGAATGAATGAAATCATTCCACTCCCAATACATATCCTTGGGGGACCCCACTCTTTGCTTCCCTTCATTGTGAGTTTGCAATAAAATAGTTTGTAATAAAACAGAATTATCTTTTGCTACATGTGTTCACATTACAAGAGAACTATGTATTGTACATTTGTGCCATCACTAATTGTTACAAGGTTTATGGGCTTTTTTCCATACATGGTGAAACTTGTCTGCAATCAACTTTGTGTTTTAATGTGACCTTGGATCTTTATTATCTCTCCAAATGGATGCTTCCAGATGGAATGTGTAACATTAATAACCCTGCTAGGCAAATACCCATATGGTTTCACTAACTGCCTTTTGTTTATGGGGACATTTGCTTAATGCAAATTGATCTATAAATGAAGATAGATGGCATTTCTTGGAGATTTTCAGGAAAGTGTTTATATCAAGGAAAGGATCAGTAAATTGCATTTCTTCAGCATTTTCCCCCCAAAGATCATCTCAAATAGAATACAGAAGTTCATTATCACCCATTTGTTCTATGCAGATTTCAGTAATGTCTCAGGCATTAACACTCACACTGTCAGCCCTCAAGGTGAGAAAGTGGGAAAGATTAATTGCCCCCCATTTTTTAATGGAATCATGCTTTCCCTCCTTGAGGGAGAAGCCCAGTGCCATGGCAAGCAAGTATGCTTTTTAAAGAGAGCACCAAAATTCTGGCCAAAGGCAGCCTGAATTATTTTCATTATATGTAGATTAAACACAATGCTTCACTTTGCATTGTTTCCATTATTCAAGTTACTCTGTTTATGTGTACTATTTGGGAGCAATTGTGAGACACTTAAATACCATTCCTGATCAAATGCCTGAGTTATTCTACCACTCTTAAATTCTTGCACAGTTGAGCATGTCTCTGTAGCTACAAACTGACAGTACATTCCACTGGAGCTTTTTGTTTTAATGAAAGCTAATATTATCTATAATAGCAGTGAACAACCGTGTGGAGACTAGAGGCCAATGCTCCCCTGCCGCACACATGCAGACCACTCATCCATTCACTTCTGTTTTAATTCATGATGCCAGAAAGTGATGTCACTTCCTGTTGCCCTTTTGAGATGAACTCTGACACACACAAAAAAGAGATTTGGGGAAGGTGGGCATTTTTGAGAACCTGGAGTGGGGGTGCTGCTTCCCTGTATGCTGGGACCTTTCTTTGTGGGTTTTAGACAAAGGTCACCTGAAAATCACAGCAATGTTTTTATAAAGTGTGTATAGGGGGTTCTTGTAAGAGGTTGCTGTAATCAAGCTTCTTGTAACCACTGATTTGGTATTGTACACTTACTTGAATTACAACATTTGGCGTGTGTATGTACACCAGGGTAGGCACCTTCCAGAAGCCCAGGGCCAAATCTGCTTCTCTTACCAAGAATCTCAGATAGTCATTTCTGGTTTTGAAGGGGTTTTTTTAAGCTTTCACAGGCCTAAGACAGATCAGGGAGAATACATTAAAATGGCCAACCATCTTCACTGTAGGGTTCAATTGGTCATTTGAATTTGGGGCCAAAAACTATTGAATGGTGAGGTGGCTCTGAGTGGGTAGGGCTGCAGGGGTGGAAAGCATGAGTCACACTCTGCCCATCCCTGTTGTAGGCATCTACTAAAATATATTGGGAGGGGGAGGAAGTCCCACTGGGTTAAATTGTAAAGATACTAGTAAACCCCAAGAGATTGTTTTAACAATATGCTTTTAAGCCATATATATATTTCAATTGGTCTTTCAAGCAAGGTATATTTATTTTATTTTATTTTTTATTTATTTTATTTATTTTATTTTATTTATTTAATTATTTATTTGTATCCCGCCTCTCCATATGGATCGAGGCAGTGAACAACTTACAAATAACATGTATATTGAAACATTTTCTATACATGCCCCCAACAAGCTGGGTACTCATTTTACCGACCTGCGAAAGGATGGAAGGCTGAGTCAACCTTGGAGCCGGGCAGGATCGAACTCACAACCTTGTGGCTTGCAGTACTGGCATTTAACCACTGCACCACCAGGGCATTTTCAGAAGAAAATGCCCATATAATTGGATAAATAACAAGAATTTGGAGGTAAGAAAAGGCAAGCAGTCAGTAAATAAAACTGTCTGGGAAAGGAAAGAACATAGGCACAAAATAATGATCTAGATATTCTTTTTTAACGAAAATATAGGAAGAAGTGTATAAATATTTTATTTTTAAGTGAGCATTACAGTCTTCTTTCTTTTTGTGGTAGCTTACAACCTTTAGACATCCTCACTTTGTTATGGCCTTAAGTAGAAGAATACAAATTTTTGGTATCACCATCCACAGGCATATTTCTTCCTCCCCATCTTCTTCCTCTTTCCTCCATGTCTCAGTCATGTGTTCTGCCTTGATTTCTCTGCCATGTTCAGAGAAAAATGAGAGAAAAATTAAATGAAAAAAGTAAAGCCCAAATAAGTGGGATGGCCGGATGTCTTTTTTTGTAGCTGATGTCCAAAAGCATCTTTAAAGGGCTAATTCCATCTTGATTTAGAATGCTTCTGACCATAACAAGTGTTTCACTAACTGGAAGTATATCCCAGACTGAGTCAGACACAGTGGTAGATTAGATGGGCTCTTAGTACATGAGGAACTTTTAGGTATCTCTTGACAGGGACAGCAATGTCATGGAAGAAAGAGTTGTAACTCTACCGCTTGATCAAATTAACTTACACAGCTTTTGTTTGGTGCCAGACAGAAGCTCTGGAAAAGGGGCAACCCCATCAGGACTGTAGCAGGACAAGGGTAAAACTCCTTCTTCCACCAGTGCCAATCAGATCTACCAGTAAAGAATTTAATAAACAAAAGAAAAGCCCTCATGGTATGGGACATTGTGGGAAAGACCCAAAGAGGGACCCTATACAGAGTTATCTTAATCTACTCTCTTCAACAGCAAACAAATGTCACAGACAAAAAGTAATAGATTATATTAATGAGATAAGATTATACATAACCTTTAATTGAGGTTAGACTGCTTGAAGGTATTTTTCATGTTCATATGTAGGGATGTGCAAGATTGTTTTTTCTGTTTTGCTAATCCATTCATTTTCATTATGAAAAATCACATTTGTTTCATTAAAATCACATTCAGTTTTATTTCATTCTATTTTTCTTTTGTTTACTAATGCAACTACATCGGTAGACATGTACTGAGCTGCCAACTTACAGTGGCTAGCAATTTATTTTTCCAGAATATCTCAGGTATTTTAACCTTCTAGGACATTCTGGGGAAAATAATGAGAGCCAACGCAAAAATAACTGGCAGCTTCCCACTAGCAGCCATCATTCCCCTGCTGTCCCCCCAGAATTACTCACTGTATGAAGCATTCTGGGAAAATAATAGGGAGGCTGCCAGGAAGTGGTCACCAAAATCAGCTCCACTGCTGTTACAGAAAAATAAAGACCATAGACATGAGCCTAAAGAATGAAAAGGAAGAAGAAGCTGGTAGCATGTCAAACAAAGTGGTAAAACAAGAACTCTCTTGTTCTTTCTTCCTCTCTATATGTTGGTTGTCTGAGGAATAAGAAGGAACTACATGTATTAGCTGAGCTCTGAGCATAGCAATGCGACCAGTGAAAGGAATCCAGTTCCATCCTTACTGCTAGACAGATTGAAAGCTTAATCCCACAGAGGTATGAGTAAGCTGGGATGATTAGTGAGATAAAGTATTTTCCTGTGGAGACTCCTTTGGCCAACAGATGCATCTTCTTTAACTCTGAGATGATGTCCAAGGGAAAAACTCTTTGTATTTATATACTTTATACTTGTTTCCAACATCCACCAACCTAGCAACAGACTATTGTCTTTCTTTTAATAGAATATCGTTATTTAAGCCTCTCCTGGTTATGAGATCCAGGGAGGAAGGTTCTCATTCACATCAAACGTGCAAGGTCAATTCTCAAGGGAAACCCAATTCTGGGGGTAGGAATAAGTATGAGTTTAACAACTGAGAAATCCAATTACTCTTGTCTTCTCTCTGGGAATAGAGGATAAAGTTTGGCAGATGCTTTACAGGAAGGAGGGCCCCCAACATTTCTCTTTGAGTTCTAGGGGTGCAATCTGTGAAGACGGTGGCAGTGACCAGTCCATAGGCAGAGGAGATCAGTGCCTTGAGGAATCATTAAATTCACTCCCACAAATGCAAGGAAGGGTTTGAAAAAGTTTTGCTGGTTCACTCATTATGCAGTGCAGAATAGTGAATCAGCCTTGACATTTATATAGTCCAGCAGTGCCTATGCTAACTAGTAGAAGCTTTCTAAGATGTCACAGAGAGGTCTTCCATGTCATCTGCGCCTCTTTCACACTACACAGTTTTAGCACAAATGATTCCACTTTAAGTGCCATGGCTCCGTCCCATGGAATCCTGGTTTTTTTGTTTGGTGAAGCAGTAGAGCTATCTGGCTGAGAATTATAAACGCCCCTCCTTGAAATACAAATCCCAGGATCCCATAGGATGAAACTAAGTGGGATCATAAGACAGCATCTGTGTAGTGTGAAAGGACCTTTGTTGCTTGATGCTCTATAACTGGAGATGACAAGAACTGAGGCTACATCTTTTTGCATGAAAAAACATACATTTGGTTTCTGTTTGTCTGTCTGTTGAATTCAGATCCCATCTTTCTCCCGGGATAGGATCCAAGGCAGCTATGTTCTTCCATGTGGGTCCTTCCTACAGCTGTAACTATAGCAATAACTCAAGCAAATCCCGGTAACATCTACAAACTTGCTAGGTGCTTATGAGGAAGAATGAAACTGAAACAATACACTGTTATTTTGTGTTCGTGTGTACATTAATATGTATGTGCATCAGAGTCAAGATAAATACAGAAATTTAACTTCTATAGAGCAAAAGGCTGTTTCTCTCTTTTGTTAAACAGTTCTTCCAAAGTTGCGCTGTATGCTTTGAGAGAAAAGGGAACAGCAGAAGACAGTTGGCAAGATAAGTAACAAAGAAACTAAGTTTCCATGGATTATATTTAATTTATATCATGGACCAGAAGAACTTGCTGGCCTTTGCCTTTAGGATGGCAGGATGAATACCATTGATTCCATACCACCCTTTGCTATTTTTAATGTCTGTTTACATCCCTCCTCTGTACTTCACAATTTCATGCATTTGTTTTCATAATAGTTTTTGTGTGTGAGCGTGTGTGTGTGTGTGAGAGAGAGAGAGAGAGAGAGAGATCAATGGTTCTACTATAAATCTAAGAGAATGTCATGATAACTTCAATGTCAAAAAGTTTTTACTGATGCAACATTCATTGTCAACAGCAGTGTCTGCCTGCATCAACTTGTTCCTATTATTGCAAGAATTTTTTAAAAAAAGTATAATCTGTGCATCTGAATACTCATCCCGTAAAACTATGCATATATAAGGAGTTGAGCATATTAATAATGGAAAAGGTACTTGACTAGCTGTTGAGCTATCATAGTAAAGGTAAAACTAACAGAAAACTGGAGTACTTTTAAATTGCCTATTTCTTTTACACAAAGAGTAAATTATGCAGTCATACACAATATGTGGAGAATCAAATTATTTATATTAAGAATGTATTAGATTTCATTTTAATTAAATTATTTTGGAAAAATGCATTATTCATCCTTTTATACAAATTAATTTTAATATAATACCTGTATCAAAATGAACTTAATAAAATAATACCCTTTAGCTCAAGAATTGAAAACTTTTGACTGGCATTCTGTTGATTAATGAAAATGGCAGCTAGAAGTATTCCCTCACAACTCATTTTCTTTGGTTGTTGTGGCAAATGGAACTCTGTACCAATCATACAATAACCAAAATCCCACAAAACCCATATTTTAGGCAATGTAGCCTTCCTGACACAGCTATTTCCATGGTGCCAGGAAGACTGAGAGAATCAACAGAGATGTATCAGTTATTTTCCTGTAGCTTGACACACTGCAGCAGGCCTCTGCAATGGATTCTACCAGGAATCCTCAAGAGGTTGTTATCAGCCGTACACCCCCATGCTTTGATATGGTCTAATTGGCAAATATTAATTGGCATGAAACTAAGTTATAGACACTTTATGGCTGAAAAGTCACATGGAGAAGGAAAGCTGGCTAGGAAGATGTACTAAAGTAGGTCAGGGATGACCTCAGCATGGCAAGTTCCCTGTGGATTAGCTGGGAAAACCTAACTTAATGGCTCTAAAATAATCCTCTCAACTGCCCACAGAATACAATAGCCAAGCCCAGGTGCAGTAGGCAGGCACTCTTGCTGTGCACATTTTCTACTGAAACCTTCCTCAGTCACATGTCCCAACCAAGACATTGAAACAACCAGTGCATTCCAGACCACTTCTGTTTACTCTGCCAGAAAGCAATTAACTCACACCCCTTCAGGGAGGGAAATAGACTATAAAACCCCTCAGTTTTGAACAGTCAGAGGTAGTGTCTGAAATGCTGGACACCACTATGTCACTCTGAATTCTGATTTGGTCTGCCCTTAGACACACAGATCTAAGCCACTCCACTGTTTCTTCACTACTCTTCTGGACTGGTAATTATAACCCAAAAACCTCAGCCTCGCTATCCGTAATTTTTCCTCTGTTTATCCTTCAGTTAGCTCTTGTGTGAATGTGTAACTGTTTGTATCTTGTGTTCATGCATGAGTGAATTCCCCTCAATAAAACACATTTTTAGCTTACTTTTGAATCTCTGGCTGTTTCTTTCCTGCAAGGACTCCATAAACATAGATGGAAGATCTCATTAAGTTACTCCCTCCCTTGCAAGCCTCCTAATTTGAGGATTTCTGAACTGAGCCAAAGACTAGCCACTAAAGAGGCAATGACAGCAACAGTCTGTTCCGAGGCCCTTCCCTAACTCCCCATGTATACTCTAGAGGAGTCCCTATGGGAGAATGCATTTCCCCATGCATCTTACAACCCAGATTGGGAAGAGCCATGCTCAACCCAGTCAAGTCTAGGTCAGTCACTACAAGAAAGGGCAACACAGCCAGGGAGGTGACAGAAAGCAAGGAGGAAGAGGTAAGGATCCCTTGCCTACATAGGCAAGGATGATTACAGACCACGTAGGCCACCTCAAAAAGGATACAGACATAATGTGGCTGAATGCCATTGCCCACTCCTACCCCTCAGCCAATGGACAGAGTTTGACCCAGTTGGCTCGTCTATGTCTCACTCAGATCTACCCACCCTGGAGTCAGCAGCGGCTGCTAAAGATTTGGTTCAGCCAGTCATGCACTTGTGGATATGAGTGATTGTCCAGATCCTCTAGCCAGGGCAGATGGTCAACGTGCTCTATGTAGTGGAGTAGCAAACCCCAGGAGAGAACCCTGAGGCCTACATGGCCCGGAAAAACCTCCTAGCTATCCTGACAAAGAAGGTCCAGTTCTCCCCAGGGCAGGGAACCTTTGACTTCAATAGAGCGGAGTTCAAAACTCTCCTTTATGGAGGCTGAACCTCCAAACCAAAATGTCACTAGGTCCAGTGAGTGCCAGAATGCTCACCTGGGTAAACCTTTTGGAGCAAATAAAGAGAACATTCAATCTCCTCAGACAGTCTGGTGCAGTTAAGAACACAGGATCCCAAGGTATGGATCCCAAGTCATGGAAACCTGTCCAGATGCCAACCTACCCAATACAACAGAGCAGGTGGTCCAGGTAACCTGGCCTCTTGCAGTAGCTGGAGACGAAGGATAATTGTTCCAGCAGTGGTAGTAGTTGGCATTGGAGAGACCAGCACGGTAGCTCCCTTTCCGGCAACACTTGCTTAATTGATATTACAACCCCTCTCCACCACCACCCCAAAACCCCCAAATAATTTGCTTTAAAATAAAATCAATTACCCGGTTCATTTCTGCATCCTTTCTCATGCCAGATCTTCATCATCAGCTTGATATGCTTGTATCAGGTGTTCTTCCTTGGATTATGGGCCAACTCAACTGAAATAAAATACAGAACACCTTCTTGTGTAATACTAGCATGAAAAATCACTCTTATGTAGGGCATTTGAGTGACGAGTCGTGTTCAAACAGTGAGTTGACACCAAATAGAATGTAGGTTGCCACTGTCAATTCTTCCTTTTTCAGGATTTTAAACATGAGAAAGATTGGAGATAGAAGAGGGAGAAAAGGAGACAAAAATATGCTTTGAGACTTAAAGTGCATTTAGTTTCATGGTTGGGATTACAGGTGGGTCACTGATCTGAAAAAATTTCTGCGTATGGATACCTTTTGCTGCTGAAAATAGTGAAAATTTTGGCAGCAACTGTAACTGCTACAGCCACTTTAGCAGCTGTATAGACCCTATGAACGCTTCCAGGGAGTCCAGTACAGCTCCTTGATCCTAGGAAGTTGTCCATCTCTCCTACAAAAGGCAAGGAGCTCAAGCATGATTATTCTATTCTTCTGTCCCTTAACCTTGTTCAGTTTCTTTTTTCCATCTTCCACCCCATGGCTACTGAACATGTTCAGTCTTCATTGACCTCTTTTGAAAGAAGAAGATAGCCACCTCCCACCAGTCCAAACACCTGAGGTGAAGTACACTATCTGTGGTTCCACACTCTGGAGCTAAGCCAGCACTTTCTTCTAGCCTGTCTGGCACAGGGAGGGTAGCATAGTCTTGTTGAATAGGACATTTGTACAGATGGAACCTAACAGATTTAGCTAGGCTAAAAGCTGCCATATCATTGGGGCAATTGGCAATTTATAGTGGTGCTGGAAACCACCATACTGTGGCCTGCTTCAGCCTCTACAACTTGAGGAGAAGAAGGCTGAAAGAGGAAATCATTATGCTATTCATGATCGCTTTGGCCCAACACAGCAGCCTTGTCCTTGCTGCCCTTGTGGTCTGGCTTTTCTGTCCATCTGGCTGATGCTGCTTCTTTAATTGCTGGAACAAATAGGTGGTGTTGTGGTAACCTGGTTCTTCTCCTGGTCGGAGCCTTTCTACAGTGCAGGTGTGTGGCACAGCTGGGATCTGCAGTCACCTTGCAATGATCCCATACAATGTTTTTTTTTTTTAACGGCAACACAAAAAATTCACTGTCTAGACTGCAGGTCTCCTTCTCCCAGTGATGTATCTAAGTCTTTTACTCCAAGTCTCAAGTCTCTACCTTTAAGTCTCAAGTTAAGTCTCAAATCTGGAAGTCAACTTTATACCCCAACCAAAATTCTAGAATTACTGGATAGAGTGAAATAAAGTCAGTTTTAACAATTTAAGCAGTCAGCTCTCCACATTTGCAATTTCGCCATCTGCAGCTTCATAAGTGGGAAATAGGATCATATCTTACTCCCCATTACCGAAGATTCAAAAGCTTTAGGAGGAAGGATCCTTCCTCCTCAAGCCCATTACCTAAACACATTTGCTGTTCCCCTCTGAGAAATGAACCCTGCACTCTGGGATCGAGTCTTGTTTTTTGCTCTTAGGAAATGTTTTAGAAGGCTCCTCCGATATGCAGCAGCAACAGGCTGCTGAGCAGATCTCAAGCCTGCCTCAAGACCATCACCTAACCCCTCTGTTGTTCCCCTCTGAGAAAGGCACCCACACTTTGGGCTTGAGAGAGATTGTCATGTGACTAGCAGCCAAAAAGAGATGGAGGCATTGTTCAAAGTTGTAAGGCTTCTGGATGAATGCGTTATGTTACTGAACCAAGGGCATCAGGTCAGTCATTAAAAATATACAAGTCTTGAGTTAAGTTGAGTTAGTGCTTCATTTGTGGCCAAGTTGAGTCTGAGTCGAGTCACTGAAGTGACTTAAGTCTGACTTGAGTCCGAGTCTGTAATCTCTGGCATGGCACCCCGGGTGGGGGCTCTCAGATATCACTTTGATATCGTTTAATTCGGCCCTAGCTGGACCTGCTCTCAGTTACCTCACTCCACGTGTTTGTGAGTTCTCCGGACAAGCACAGACATGAGTGCGGCCGCTAATTGCTTTCACATTCCAATCTCTTTTGAGGCCAGCAATCTAAACTTTGCTCCCGCTTCAGGGAACTTCCACGTGTACATTTCACAATAGCTGCGCGGCTCTCAGCAGAGCCAGTCCAGTAAACAAGTCATTTACATATTGGCTATACTATTGTCACCAAGAGTTAAGCTCATCAGGTTAAATTGGACTTTTCTAAATCTTTTGTCCAGCGCCAAAACTCCCTTTTGTTCTCACCTGGCTTGCCATAGCTGAGAGGCACGAACTCTCTTATAAAAACCCCTCACTTTCCAACGGTCTTTGGATCACTTTGGACTACCATCCCGCCCTGCCGCTGGTTTGTCTAAGGAACTCCCCTCAGCCCTCCACGCTGAGCTTTCTCCGTCTGAACCCCATCTCTTTGTTCCTCCAAGACAACGAGACCAGGTGTTGTATTACCTACCCTTACGCTCTCTCTCCATCTCTTTTCCTAGTTAGTTAGTACATGTGTGTTATTTATTACCGTCGCTTTTCAATAAAACTGTTATTTTTGGTTACTTTAAACTTGTGTGCCTGTTCCCTGACCTGAAGCCGTAGACATTGGGTTCTAAGATCCTTGCAAAGTTACCCTGCCTCTTGCTAGCCAAAAGAGTGTTCCAGCTAATTTTCCCCAATTTGATATTTTGATTGGCAATCTGGGCACTCCTCTTGGGACCCCCCAAAATACAGGGTAACAAGTCTATCAACTTGAGTCTACCTCACTGCCTCCTACACTGCCAGAGTGGGGCGGGGGAAAGAAGGAGCACCTACTAATGGTGGCAAGTTTGTCTCTGCCACTTCTTTCACTTGTTCACCAATGAGGAAACTACAGTGGATAAGCTAACAGTGCTATTGGCAAATAGATCGGCTTCTCTATCCTGATGGAGTGAGTCTACCACATTTGAGAGGTGTTGGAATATGTCCACATCTTGCAGACTCTTCTACCTTTACTGCTTCTTGACTCTGGCATGTTTGGTACTTCCAGGGGGGTCAGTGTGGCTGTTGCTGCTCTTTCTCACCTTCTCTTCAACAGGAAAAGCTTTCTTTCCAGTGTGGATAAGCTGGCTCCCACCACTAGGATGAAGCTGGTGGGAGAACTTAATTTTCCAGCAAGTGATGTCAAGGAGACATATCCAATCTTGGGCAAGGGAAGGGGAGCAGAGTGAAGGCAAAGAGCTCTACTTCCACCCTGAGAAAGAGGAGCAGGAGGAATAAGGGAAGACCTATTAATACTGCTTCTGACACATGACTTGACTGTACCATGAACTGGCTTTGTAATTGTTATCTGAAGGGGGGGGTATTTTTTTTTTTAAAGTAAAATACCTTTATAGTAAACAGTGCTTGGGTACACAGAAGAATGGATCAGTAATAACCACACAACATTGAGTCTGTATTAGAGTAATCACACAAAGGATATGGCACATCACACCACACACAAGAAAGAATACTGGCATATTTGTCAAATAAAATAAAAAGAGTAAGATACAGACACGTGGAGCAAAAGGCAAACCAAAAGAGAATGAGAAAGAAACTGATATTTTTAGAAAAACAGGCTGTGGGGCAAGTATTTATTTGCCTATAATAATAAGGTTTACACAAGATAGAAGACAGTGGAAACACACAGAACAAATGGACAAATAGGGATGTACGTAAAAGAAATGGAACTTCAAGGAAACTGGAATTGGAAAGGATTGGAACAATTTGCAGAAGGCAAAGTTATCGAGTAGGAAAATTGAGAAGACACACTAAACAAAGAACTGGAATCTAAGAAATGGGAACTAAATGCAAACTAAAATAGTGTACCTTTTATTTTTAACTCTAGGGCCTCGATCAGAGTGGGATCAATCTACTGGGTGCCATGGTCCCCCTCTGCTGTTATACTGCTTAAATTTGATAGTGTTGTCCATGATGGGGGGAAAATACCCTCCCACTTTTCCCTTTAGAAATATTTCAACATAAAAATGTGTGTGTCTTGTTTTGGAGCCAATTAGCATTCTGAAATGCTTGTTGATTTCACAGTAAAGCATCTTTTCCCCCAGAATGTAACTTTATAAGACGGAAGAGAAATATATTCCCTTTTAAAATACTTCCTCATCTTTAAGTAATTGTGTATAAAAGCTTGCTTATTAACAATACATTTTAGGAATGTTTTACCTCAGTATTTGATTCTTTCCAAAACCAGTAAATATTTCTATTGATTCTGTATCATGTATTGAGATCCAGCATGGTGTAGTAATTTGGGCATTGAACTATCACTCTGGAAACCAGGGTTCCAATTCTCACTTGGCAAACTCACTGAGTGACTTTGGGCAAGGGAGGAGCTGGGCAAGCCAGGCTGACAGCAGGCACTCACGCTCAGGGAATGCTGTGAAGGGGGCCTACAGGGGAGAAATGATATGAAAACTGAGGCTTGTCTTTGACAGAAGGCAAACGGGAGGAAAAGATGACATAGAGATAGGCAAAAGATGGCTCAGAGATAGGAACAGATGGAATAAAGACTGGAGTGCCAGAGAGTGAAAAACTGACTCTTGTTTTGGGAAGGTATGAACTATTGAGAAGTTCAAGGGTTAACATGTTATTTTCAGTGATTTAATAAACCTCCACTTGTTGTTCTTTGTTTAAACAGCCTCTGGCTGTCTCTATCAAGCCTGATAGAGAGTCAGGTAATGCTTACCATAATAAGACCACAAAACAGCACAGCCACTCGTCCACAATAAGGGATCACCTTGAGGCCCAAGTACCCAATCCAGAAAGGGATTAAGGGTCTGGGGAGGCAAGATGAGTAACAGGAGCCCAGGGTTGGAACTGTGAGGCCAGTCTGGCAAGGAGATCAATCACATATCCAGCAAGTTACACGCTCTTAGCTTTGCCAAGAAAACCCTGTGATAGAGTCATCTTAGAGTCACCATCAGTTAGAAATGATTTGAAGGCAAACAACAACAATGATGGTGATATATTACTTGCAAAGTTATATGGGCTCATGAAAATAAAGAGACTTAACTTCTCTACACTATATCTAACAATGAAACATTTGAAAATAGAGAAATAACTCAAAACAAATATTCACTGAAGCTTTGTAGAACCAAAGTACGCAATAAAGTCTGGACCACAAAGTAGTCTCTGAGGTTACCCCCAAGGACTGGGCAATTTCGTATGAATGTATGCAATCCTTCAGCTAAACTGGGCCCACTTCTAAATATACCATGGTTGTAAAGGTCAATGCCAGTATTTTAAATTGAGGCTATTTCACTTCAAGAGGCTTAGGGGAGGAAGATGAAACAAAAGAACAACATTTGCAGTGAACATGCGTGCACAGTATACTAAAAATATCACTGATACACGCAGAATTTGGGTATGTCCTTTATGGATTCATAGTTTTGACATATGGCCTGACTTGTATGGTAGGTAGTGCCTAAAGCACTTTATATCCTGAGTTTTAGTCTGCTTTTCTATCTTTCTATATAATTTTGTCTGCTTTCTGTCTTTATATGTAATTTATCTCATCTGAATCACTGCTCCTGAATTTCAAGTTTTGATCTTTCTACCTACAGTACCTGATTTGCTTGCTTTTTTCCTATTAAAGGAAGGGTACCAGTTTCCTTCAGCTATCTCTTTTTAATAATATTTATCCATCAACACATGGGGGAAATTCACTGCTGCTTACCCCAATGAAATAAAACGGTGCCAGTTCAAGCAAGTTCTAGTGTTACAGAAATATTTTCAGACAGCATCCATGGGTGACTAATGGACCAAGCATGGATAGCAGTGTCTTCCCAACATTTGGGGGATAAATGCCCCCCTTGCTTGCCCCATTGCCTTGAAGATGTTGTGTATGGTGATCAGATCTGAAGGAAGACAGGGCACCTATAACCTGAATAGCTATATCGAAGAAGACACTTTGGGATGTATAGCTTGTCCTCCAGGAGCAGGGATAATAGGACCTGCTAAAATGTCCTCCATGCAACTATTAAAAGTTCAGGAGCTCTGTCCACTGTGTTTCTGGCCACCTTACCCATCAGTGATGTTATATAGAGGTCAAACAAGTGGGTTATAATGTTAAAGGAACTGCAATATTGAAGAATGAATGAGATGTGCTATCTGCACAATCTTTGGTGAGTGTCTTTTGAAGTCATTCTTGTTATGCAGTCCTAATTCATCCTTCCAAATAATAAGCAGGGGCTACTTGATTCAGGTTTTAGGCTAAAATAACAGCTGCGGATCAGCTCTGTTGGGGCCTCACAAGCCAGACAGTGAGAATTCCTCCCGAAGACTTCCTAAGTTGCTTAGGCTGAATGCCAGCTCCACCAAAAGGCAAACTCTACACAGTATAGCTGTTCAATACCATAAGCAGCTGGCCACTGTCTGTGCTGTGTCTGAGGACACAAAGAGCCTGGATGAATGACCTGTGCCTGGATTTCTTGAGTTGTCACAAAGCAACACTGAAAATACTGAAGCTTCTATGAAACTGAGTAACTATTAGATCATGTTACAGTTTACTACTGAGATAATGTATGTGAAGTACTGTGGCAGCTTAGCATAGATGGTTCTCATTGCTGTTTACCAGTTTATTGCTGTTTGCCTGTTTACTATACCCCCTGAAGTTGAAAAAAATATGCCAAATATAACACTAGTATCTCTTCCTATAATTTCATTTCTTTCTTACTTTGGACATATTCGCATCACATGGCTTAATTTCTCTTCCCAGGAAACCCTGTGAATTGTAGTTCTTTAAAGAAGGGAGGGGAAGATAGCGACTCTGACAGATTTTTTAGCACCTTCATGATGTTAAAATTCCCAGGGTTATTTGTGATAAGCAGAAAGCCAAATATGTTAATATAGTAAGCAGTCTGTGAATGGGACTGGTATTACTGCTCAGTGATAATTCTATTGTACCAAAGAGTTATATATATAAATATTTGAATAGGAGACAGACGCATATCTGACACATGGTATGAAGAAAACTGGTATTTGAAAATAAAGTCTGACCATGATTTTGAATTACAATACCAAAAAGACTACTTTTTGCAGGCAGGGGGTACATTTAAATAAAGAAACAAACAAATTTTAATCAGTGGTTGCAGTGTAGAACATTGCACAAACTTGTGTACAGAGCATAAGCTCCACAGGGCAGTGACCTATCCTTTCTTTTTTTCCAAACTTTACTCTGCAAAACATCAAAAACATTCACAATGTAACAAGAATGAGAAAAATAAGGTCACAATCCATTGGGAAAGTTCTCTTTTGAAATCATGAAGTGACATAGAAGGAATTCCTTGTAATGTTCCTCAAAAACAACTATTTGTAAAGGGTTGAGTGCTGAACTCTTGCCATGTGTGTATTTCAGCATCACTTAAATAATTCCACTTTTCAAGACAAAATGAATAAATATATCTGAGTGGTTTATTTTTCTTTAATTTAAAACAGAACCTCTTAAATGAGTTTACTGGTTCTTTGCCCTGGATCACCCCCAAGGGTTGTTGCTGATTTTAAAAGCAGAAACTTGTCTATGGGTTTCTTTTCTTTTAGGGGTTGTTGGGGAGGGGAAAGTATGTGAATAGCTTAAAACAGGAGCAAAAGCAGCCAGTCTTGAGCCAGTGAGAGCTCCAGGAAGGAAAGATGGAGGCAAACAGAGGGGTTAATTTAACCAAGCATAGCTGCTGCTGTTTGTGGTTGTCCCTGACAGCGCGGCTGACTCGAAAGCACCTGTGTTTGCTCTCTAGCTTTCTCCAATCTGCTAGAAAATGGCCCAAGCATGTCACATGGCAGCCAGATAGGCCAAGCACCATGGGAATACAAAAGCCGGAGCTTTTAGCAGAGTTAATCATTAATGCGCCTTTTCTTTGTCCCATTCAGGAGTGCTGACAGGCGCTTTGATATTTCATATTTGCCATCAGGTCAATTTCAGTCATAACCAGGTACTAATTGAACACACTGACTCACAGCATGGCTCTACCTGAACTTTGCAGGTTTTTCTCCATCTGGAATCCACAGTGGGTTTGTGGTGTTTTTTGGTGGTTTTTTTTTTGTGGGGAGAGCTAGATCTTGCCTTTTGAACAGACTGCACATGTTTACTTTTACAAATCCTGCACCCAGGTCCAAAGCGAGTGAACATCAAAGTGTGTGTGTTTCTGTTTTTTTTAAAAAAAATTACAACTTCTTTCGGAAAATATGTTAGTCATTTTTCTATATATTAAAAAAGAACTCAGGTGATAGACAATATTAATTTAAAAGCTGTAAATTTCAGATTTCAGATTATTAGATCTTAATCATGTTCAGTTTATATATTATAAACTGCATATTATAAACAGGTATTATCTCAATTATAAAGTAGCTGTGCACTACTTCTTTAACAGAAAATTTGATATCAGAGGCAAAAATAATAGAAAGAAAAGAAATAGATTCCAACATCACAAAAAAGAAGAGCAGATGAACATGTTCCAGCACACTTTTTAATCAAAACTAAACAATATACACTTGGAAATGAAACAACCAGATCAAGTAACGCTTGCACAAGTAAACAAAAAAAAAATTGAAACTTCTACAGATCACTTGAAATCTTCTTCCAAAATGCATCCAGTGATTCCTTTTTCTTTCACCAGCCACTACTTTTCTTATAATTTCCATTTCGGTTCCCAAACTTCTATGCCTGTTTTTTAGCATGCTAGTGGTAATTGCTGAGGCAGGCTTATCTGCTCTCCTATTTTCTCTGTTTTCACGCATGCTCAGTAAAGAATTCTGGTGGCAGTTGCTGTTGACTTTGATTGTTGTTGGCAGGCACACAAAGCTACAGTAGGATTGGCTGGAGGGAATGGTATTCTTTCCCAGTCTGTGTTTCTCCAGCCCTCCTTCACCATCCTCCCAATGCTGCTCTTTTAAAACTGAGTGAGCTTTAAAAGCCTTTGTAAAAAGAAGCATCACTGTCAGAGGCTTTGTTAACTGAGGTATGCCTATATTCAGAAGAAAGAAATAACCTGATACGGCATTGAATGTATAAAACAATACACTCCCGGTTTCCCATTATTTCAGCATCCAGCATTCATCCATCTTCAGGAAAACTGTTTTTGAAAATTTAGTATATGATTGTGTATCATATTATTATGTTGTTCAATAGTATATAGTTCAATGACCAGAATTCAAAGAAAAAGAATCTACGCATCCACGAAACCTGCTTGGGATCCAGGCCTGGGAAGTGCACACACACACCTAGCGAGTTTTGGGACAAAGCAGGTGGCTGGCAGAAGAGTAGAAGAGGAAGGTTTATTTGTACTGACAATTGAGTATCCAACATGATGTTGGTGTTAAACTGATATAGTTAGTAAAGTCCACATACAGAGCTACTATGAGAAAAAAATTTTATTCTATTCATACGGTTCTGCTGATAGTCAGGAATATGCTTACACACCATTTCATCTGAGAGATTTCAAAATGCCTAATTTTGCTGAAGCCACAGACAAATCAGGGGGAAAAGTCCATGGTGACTGGTAGTTTCCATGTCAGGGTGGTGGTGAATCCACACTTAGGCCTTTTCCACACAGGGCGAGGGAATCGCCTCATGCCAGTACTCACCGAACCTGGTCCGGAGCAGTCCGTGGCTGCCGCTCCACACTGCTCCGGGGATGAAAATGGCAGCTTCTGGTTGGTGGAGGCTCTCCACCAACCGGTGAAGCTCACCAGCCTAAAGCCCGCCCCCAGCAGATCTGCAGGCTCGCACTGGTGCGAGCCTGCAAATCTGCACCAGAGCGCGGCCACAGAGTGGCACGCTCCATGCTTTTGAAAGACCTGTTTTAAGCGGTCTTTCAAAAGCACGCTGAATGACCACTTTGGGTCATTCCGGGGCAGGCTGAGGTCCGGAACTACACAAAGTAGTCCGGACCTAGTCCACTCCCAGGTGCAGTCGTCCTCCCTGGAGGACGCTCTGCACCATTTTAAAAGCCCCGTGCGGAAAAGGCCTTAGTTTCAATTTTAACTTTAAAGTACCCATCCAAAAGGAGGAGTCATATGGTGAGGATGGGTTCAGCACCATGGATATCTCCTTCAACGTTCAGAATGAAATTGAAGGCCTTTCTGCACTACATTGTTATAGTGCTGTTATTCTACTTTCAACATCTGGTGGATTTCTGGGGTTTGTAGTTTACTGAGGCCAAAGAGCTGAGAATTCTAAAGGCCCCTCCCTAAACTGCAAAGGCCAGGATTTCACAGGATGTTGAAAGTAGAAAAACAGCATTATAATAGTGTAGCGCAGAAAGGCCCTGAGACTGGATTCAGCACTTACCTAATATAAGAGCAGAATTAATCCTCATACCTAATGCTGTGTTAAAACACTGAGAGGAAAGAAACATGATGATTCAGCTGACTTAAACTAAGCAATGTGAGAGCTTGGCAGGCCTTTTGTGGACAGTGTGTTCCATAACTGACACTACAACAAGGAGGCTTATAGTAGGTTAAAGGCTAATACATTTTGTTTGGAAGGAGTTTTCACAAACTCTAGTCTGTTCTATCAGATGACCACAGAAAGGTGAGATGGAAATTAAATCCAAAAAGAACTAACAGTGACAATTATGTTATTACCATTGACCGTTCACAAAATTGTTGTTGACAGCACAAACATCCTGGTACTTAAGCAAGACAATTAACATCTGTAGTGTAATAAGAAAGTAGTATTCCATTTCAAAATTCAGATGATAAATTAATTTGTCAGAAGCTCTGATTCTGCTCAATTAGGCGTGGAAATTATGTGGATCTCCAGATATCGCTGGACAGCAAGTCCCAGCAGACCTAGTTAGCGTTGTCAATAGAAAGGAATGCTGGGAGATGCAGCATGAAAATAAAGTGGAAAACTACATGGTTCCCACCTCGTCCTTAAGGTTCACCAAGGCTTTTGAGCAAGGCCTCTCTCCAGTAGATGTCAGGCTGTTGTGAAAGTACTGGAGTAGATATGCTGATATGCTCAGGCCTTTCCAAGGACTACACAGACTCATCAATGAAGCTTTTACAATCAGGACTGACATTTTCTAGCGCCCTGTGTGGCCTGGTATGGCTGAAATGATGGTCTCTGTTATGAGGAAAACTTTATGATTCAAATTTTAAATATTAGGTATAAGATTTAGGCTTTCTAATAATCCTGTGTCTTGTGCTACACCTGTAGCAAATGTTAGTTGCTTTTAGTGATCTGTAAGAACCTTAACCATTCGGGAAGTTACTTTCCAACAACAACAATAACAACAACAACAACAACAACAACATTTTAAAGTTCTTATCTTGGTACCTCCAGGCTGTATACAGCATCCTCTAATCTAGGACAGCCACCAAAGTAAGCTGCAGATAAAAAATAAATAACATTGCCTGTATGCAGTATGTGTATTATTATTTTTTCTTTATAGAGGTCAAAATTGTTCATGGAGCAGTGTGTTCTCAGTGGAAACATATTAAGTGTTTATTTATACCTCCCCTCTTCCCCACTTTGGGTACTTATGGACATACAAGGCAGGAAACAGCAGTATAGAAGCATCTACAAACAGAAGAGACCTTCTGACCACTGCCCCAAATTAATCAGAGTTAAAACAATCCTCTACTGCCCTCAGGTGTGGCCCTCAGTTTTGCTTGGAAAGGATCAAGAATCTTGTCATATGCTTTCATTCAAACCAGCCAAACACATGACAAATTCAGGGGGGTGACCCTCCTTGAATCCTAAACCCTTGTACAGACAAGACAGCACAGGAGTCAAAAAGTGTGCATGACTTTTTATGTTTATCTTTGGAGCTCAAAGCAATCTGCAATGAAGGCTTTGCCACCAAACCAATCTCCTACCAAAAACCTGCTACAGTGGGGGATTGCAAGGAGGCCTGGTGCTGCACCTTCTTTGCCCATCAGCTGTGGGATTCTTAAAGCAAGGGAATGAAAAAAGGGGGTTAATTTTGCCTTCTGTCTGCCCTGCCTTGAGCCTCAGCACCAGAGCCCTCACAGATCCACACTTTTAGTCTTTTTTTTTTCCCTAGCAAATTACATGGTGATCATTTGACATTTTATTAACTTTCTGGAACATACCCTGGTACCATAGAGCACCATTCTGAGGAAGATTTGCACTGGTCCTATCTGCTGGCTGCTCCCTCTGCAGTCTGTTCTGTTTCAAACAGTGACGGAGTCTAGAGTGTTTGGGGGCAGGAGAGGGCAGGGCCGCAGTGGGTGGGGGTGGAGCTACAGGGGGCAGGGCGGGGCCGTGGTACATGGGGGCAGGGCCATGGTGCTGGGGGCAGGGCCGCAGCACATGGGGGAGCATAGCTACAAGCTCGGACACCCCAAAAACATTGCCACCCAAGGTGAACCGCCCCCATTGCCCTGAGTTCCTACAGAATTGGTTTCAAATGGCCTCTGAGAACTGAAGTTGGGTACTAGATCCCACATTTTAAGGCTGCATGGTTGTATGGGGTTGGCTTTTTAGTACATTCTCAGCCGGATTTGGGAGACCTGGTTTTAATTAAGCACAGCTTTATTGTTTTTATTTTTGTATGGTATTTTAAATGTATGAACCACTGTGATAAATGTCGTGATATATGAATTAGATAGATATCATAAGTGACCTGCGGAGAGTATTTTTCTTAAATCCTGCATTCATTTGGTACTGATTTTTAAAGAAATCAATTGTAATTTCTTTAATTTTATTGTTGTTCATTGTCTTTAACTTTCCTGAGAAGCTAAGTGTTGTTTTTAAAAAATGGATAATAAACATTGTGAAAAATCTGAAATGTGATTTGACTGATCATGTGGAGATTCATTCTGCTGTTTGGTGCAATGAGCCAACTTGCTTCTGTTCTTGGGTCGACAAACCCATGGCTGCTCAATCGTCAGCTCTCTCAACTACAAAATATGTTTCTGTTTTGTTTGTGCAGCACCTAGCAGGATAAAGCACTTATTTAATGGCAGAACCAAGAGCATTTGCTCTAATGTTATTAACAAGAATGATCTGTGTTGAAATAGAATAGAAATAACATGTCTCTGGAATTTCAATGACTTTTTGTGTTAGTATGAATATTCAAATACCATCTGTAGTTTGTGTTTTATTTGTTCTACCCCCCCCGTTTTAATTTTACAATATGAATGAGTCCCATTGCAGCAATACAGACAAACACAAATTTTTCCTCCCCAATAAAACAGTTTCCCGAACATTAAACCATTACACAAGAGGACATTTAAAATAATAAAGCTGGTTTTAACAATGATACAGTACCTTGTCTCAGATTAATATTTTTGATAAGTAGATAGAAGCCTGGCTGAATGAGGATGTGGTTCAAACAAAGGTTTCTGTTGAGCAGGAAAAGGTGAAAGACAGATGGGTTGTTAAACATTGTCAGCATACTTTACTGGTGCCATTTAGCGGTCATTGCTAAAGTTAACAAGGGGCATTGTATATCAGTTCCATTTGCTAATATATATGGTTGAGCCAAAACATGGGGGAAGGACATGACAGACATTTCTTCCCAACAAAAAAGTGGCCACCTTAGGCACTTGGTCAAGCATGGAAGAGGGGAAATATAGTCAGTGCAGCAACAGCAGCTCTACTATGCTCTTGCATTTCTATTCTGGTGTGTGTTCAGGCAGCATTCTCATCTCAGTAACAGCAATATGCTATAGGATTTTTTTGGTATCATTTCATAGTTAAGTTCAATCTTACATAACACAGCAAATCAGATGTAGCTTCATGACTACATCCCTGAAGGTATTGCCCTCACTCTGAATTAGCTTTCTTTACCTTCAGTGATGTCATTAAAAAACCATGCCTGATTGGGAGCAGGGCACCTCACTGTTTCCAAGAGGAAGACCAATTTGATATGTGAAAATGTCACTAATGAATCCGTCATTTGACACCAAACAAGTGTGGGTGTAAAACATAACCGTCACCATAAAACAGATATATGTCTGTAGAACATAATGTTCACCAACTCTCCTAATTTCAGTTATTGTTGGGTTGCTTCTCATCTCTGTTAGTACTGTTAAGGGGTATGTGTTTCACTGTCAGAAGAAGAGAGGGAGAACAGATGTTCCTCTTCCAGAAAAGAAAATTGAACATATTCTCAAGTTAGCAATAGTATGGCATAATTAGTCAGAAACATTGCTCTGGCTTTACATATTTTATGCAATTACCGGGGGGTGAGAGTGGTTGCCAGAAAGAGCAACCCACCTAGGTTCTTTCATTTGCTGTCTCACTCTCTTTTTCTATCACTCTCCCCTGTAATATGCAAGAAAGAAAGAAAGAAAGAAAGAAAGAAAGAAAGAAAGAAAGAAAGAAAGAAAGAAAGAAAGAAAGAAAGAAAGGGAAGAGGGAGGGAGGGAGGGAGGGAGGGAGGGAGGGATGTAATCTGTGCATTTTCCCCTCTCTGCCAATGGCAATAGAGATCCAGTGTGGTGTAGTGGTTTGAATGTTGTATAGTGTCTTGGTCAAAGGAAGTCATGATACCACTCTATTCTGCTTTGCAGACCTTAATTGGAATACTGCATCCGGTTCTGGGCACCTCAATTCAGGAAGGATATTGACAAGCTGGAATGTATACAGAGGAGGGTGACCAAAATGATAAAAGGCCTGGAAACCATACCACTATGAGGAGTGGCTTAGGGAGCAGGATATGTTTAAACTGGTGAAGAGACTGTGACATAATAGCCATGTTTAAATATTCGAAGGCATGTCATATAAAGGACAGAGCAAATTTGTTTTCTACTGATCCAGAAATTACAACATGGAGCAATGGCTTCAAACTCAACCTAAACATTAGGAAGAAACATTAAGAAACACATTTTGACAGTGGAATATGCTGCCTCAGATGTGATGGAGTCTCCTTGTTTGTAGGTTTTTAAACAGAGACTGTATGGCCCTCTGCCAGGAATGATTTGATTGGGTATTCCTGCATGGCAGGAGGTTGGACTAGATGGCGCCTATGGTCTCTTCTAGCTCTGTGATTCTGTGATTACACCCTTGCTGATTCACAGCCTGAAAAAGTTGCTTTTCAGACAGAAACATTAAAAGCAATGAGACCAATTAAGTACTAAATAAATGAGGAATGGGAGGGTATGTATGGAATGAAAGCATGTGAGCTAGTGGATGTGTCCTTGTGACAGCTGCCACTGAGTGATAAGGGGAGTGGTGGACATGAGCAATTAGGTCTAGGATGAAAACTGTCAGTCATGAGAGAAGATGGCCAGAAGATGGATTATGGCTAACACTTAGCACCACTTTCTACCACTCTACCTCGCTCCTTGCTTCTTCCAGGGCTTCTCTCTTTCAGGAGTAAATGTAAATATGTGGTTTGGAGAAGGGACAAAGGAAAATATGGAATAATCAAGATAGTGATTTCCATTGCCACCACATACTGACAGACACGGAACATGCCTGTACAGCTTGAACACAAAGTGACTGCCTCTTCTTCCTGTGCTCTTATTGATATGAGAAAGGAGGACAAGAACTCTTACATTCACTGTGTCTGCATTCTCTTAGTAACTTTGTCTGTCTTCCTTGGGTGTCTAAGCTGTATTTCTAAACTCTCATATTGCAATGCCAGAAATGTGGGGACTAAAGAAAAATATCACTGGGGGCAGAATTCTTATTTAGGGGGCAATGCACTCATTTTGTCCCTCGCCATAGCTACACCCCAAGCTCCCACCCAAGTTCACGCAACATTCCTTAGGCATTAAATATATGTATCTGCATCCATCTGGCCACCCTTTCTTCATTCAGTACCAAACACATCTGGGAAGAAGCAATGTTCAAAAAAAAATCCTGTGGGGAACTGGTTCACATATTTATCTGCAACATTCACAGTCCACTCTTACACAGGTTTACTCAGAAGCCCAATTATATTCATTTACAGTTTATTGATAGGAAAGTGTACATAGGATTGCTGCCTGAGTGACTCCACCATCATGTGATAACTTGTTTGGGTGAATGAGAGAGCAAACATCACAAACAAAATATCTATATCACACCATCAAATCTCTGACTAGCAGCTTGTATGTGAAATCTGACACATTAACTGGATGTCAGTAAATGCTGTACTTGCAATCGCCTAGCATTACAGAATCTTACTTTTTAATTAAAAACAGGGTAAAGTCTTGTAAACAGACTGATTCTTATCCATTACAATATATTTATTAGCATTTAAGGCTGCAGCTTTATAGCCACTTACCTGAGACAAAACTCTATACAATTCAGCAAGACAAACTTCTGAGTACACATGTAGAGGATTGCTCTCTAGAACTGCCATATGATTTTGTTGCTTTTTCTGCAATAGGCCTATCAGTTTCAGACACACAGATAGCTCCTTTAAGATGAGGACAGTAGCAGAAACCCTATTTGGGGTTGTCAGCAGGTTGCAATAGTTACATATTTTCAGGACCTTTCTTTGAAAACTCAGCTCTGCTTTCAGAGCTGAATTAGACCTTTAAATACAGACTTGCATAGTCTTACAGTGAAAACTGTATACGTATACTTAGAAGTAAATTGAGTTCAACACGTTTATTCACTCATAGGTGGTTGTTTAGAGCAAGAATGATGTAGTGATTTGATTTGACTAACACTCTGCGAGACCACGGTTCAAATCTTTGTTCATCGAAGGAAACCCACTGGGTGGTCTTGGACAAATCATACTTTCCTTGCCTAAGAAGAATTGCCTAGGAAGCAAACATGCTCTGAATAATTCCTGCCAACAAAACCCTATGATGGAGTTGCCATACATCAGAGTCCACTTAAAGGCACATAACAACAACCAAATTGTTGTTGTATTGCAGGCTTAGTCCCAGTTAAGCCAATAGGTATAAGGATATGGAAAAGACAGCTGCACTGTAGCCTTACAGAAATGAACAGCACAGATATCAACTTATAACTTATTAACTTACTTGTAATTATAATTTTGGGAAAAATTGCATTTATTACAAGCACAGTCTCTGTTATGGCAGAGAAACAGATTTGTCCCAAAAGGACAGGCAGTTCATTTCAATCACCCAAATATGTATCAGGACACAAGGTGTTCCATCATCAGGCAGAATCTGTAATCAACAAACAAACGCTTGAGATGCATTTTAAATGCATTGTTTTGTTACAGTTCAAATGAAAATGTGTGCCTCTCTCTTAGGCCATTTCCGCACTACACTGTTATAGTGCTGTTATTCCACTTTCAACATCCTATGGAATCCTGGGATATGCACTTTAGGGGGAGGCATTTAGAATTCTCAGCCAGAGAACTCTTTGGCCTCAGTAAACTACAAACCCCAGAATCGCTTAGGATGTTGAAAATGGAATAATAGCACTATAACAGTGTAATGTGGAAATGGCCTTAATGAGAAACAATAAGAATTTAAAACATCAAGTAAGGTATAATGTAAGGAAGCCATGTAAAAAAAACCTGGAAGTCTTCATGAAATAAATACTTAAATCTCACAGTTGCCCTTTGCCTACCGAAAGAAAGAAAGAAAGAAAGAAAGAAAGAAAGAAAGAAAGAAAGAAAGAAAGAAAGAACAGTAGCCAGGAGAAAATGTTTTTACCAGCACACAAAAAGTGTCAGTGGGCAGTGATCAAACTTACATTCAAATCCAATCTATTTGGTAAGGGTTCACAAAGAACCACACACATTTGTGTACCAAAGATTGAAATCACTACTAAGGCACAAGGGACCATACCCGGGAGACAGCAAACCTTAGAAAAGTTACTTTTTGAACTGTGGCTGTTGTTGTGTGTCTTCAAGTCATTTCTGACTTATGGCAGCCCTAAGGCAAACCTATCATAGGGTTTTCTGGGAGTGAGTATATGTTGAATTGCCCAAGATCACCCTGTGGATTTCCATGGCTGAGTGGGGAATCAAACACTCAAACCACTACACCTCACTGGCTCTCTAGCATCATTATTACAGTTCTGAAAATCTCTCAGGCAAATGCGCATTCTTAGAGCAATGGGGAAATGTTACCTTTTGGAGCGCTCCTTGTTCTGGTCATAAACACCAAGTAGGTCACCTTTCATGAGCATTCCAATTTTGTATTTGAAACATCATTCAGTTGCTAGGTCTATGGTTCAATTAGCACTAACAACAACAGGGAAAAAAATACAAAAAGAAAAAAACCACCAAGCCACAATGGGCAATGAAAGGTTAAGGAGCTGTCTTGGAAATTATGCTTTATACCTATTGTTGCTTCAGAAGCACCTTGATTCTGCTTTGAAGTCTTTTAGGTAGACTTGTTGCCTACTTTTTACAAAGCCTGAAGTCATGATTTAGGCATGGAACAAGCTGTTCAAAAGCAATGGAAAGCATTTGGCAGGAGAAATAAATTGCAGAATTTATTGCAAATTGTTTTAAAATTGACATTTTTAGTTGTGTTCATTAACAAATTTGAACTGAAGAAACAATTAAAAGAAAACAGTGGTGCTTTTAATATCACTGCTGACTGCTCAATACACAGAATGGCACTTTCAGGTAACAGAGAAGTACATTTTTCTCAATTAAAATAAGACACATTTCAGTCATATTTCTTAAAAAGGTTGGTTTTAGAGTATCAAAGAAGATGCCCAAAGATAAATCTACACCTCTTCTGTTCCCACATGAATCACTGTTCTGAGTAAATCTCCAAATGCATACAATGCAGAGACATAAAAGAACTACCCACCTAGGACAGGTACTTTTACAGGTTATTCAATGAGAACAGGTTACTTGGCTGAACCTCTAATGTGAGTGAATCAATCTCATCTGATGCAGAGATGCAGCACAAATACCAGCCACCATCTTTGTGGATCTGTTTTTGCAGCTGACAGAAGTAAACCTGGTGAATTAGATGATGAACTAGTATTTTACAGTTCGCACTGTTCAAATTACTGATAGGACACCTACTAATCTTGTTATAAAACGAGTGTTTTCTAAACTCCCAATTTCTTCTTTCCACTATAATTTCCCCCCGGATGATTTCTATATGCATTTTGATCTCTTGCAACTGAAGCTTCTATACAAGACATTTGGTGTAACATTTCATTCAATAATGTGGTGGCCCAAATTTACTCAACCCTCCAGGTATCACCTCTTCATATGATGACCAATCATGGAATAACTCAGAAAATTGGGTTGAATAAGGGCCACTTTATTTGATCTAAAACCTACTCAAGTTGTGTTGGCCTGGAAATGGCGCAAGAGAGGGGAGCAACCTGATCTGGGTCCAGCTGAGGCCAGGTCACACTGTGACACTTCCTCATCTTTCCCCTGGGCAAAACACCTCAGCCCCAAGGGCAATGCAAATATTTGGGTTGCTTCCCAGTTGGCCATTACAGGAAGGTAAGCCAGTGAACTCCCAGTCAAGCTACAGAACTCTACAACGGAAAACCCAAATGCCTAAAGAATAGCATCCTTCTCCACTCCCTGGCACGCAGAACCCTAAAGAGGGATTGCCCGAGCCCTAGCCTGCACCAAAACAGTGCCAAAGGTATACCATGAAGTCTTATATTTTGCCCCCATTATCTGTCACAGACAAGGGGCAAGCATCTGCTTAGTCTCTTTCTCCCACCAGGACAACCTCCTGTTGCAAATTCCCCAGATTCTGGCCATCAGAAAATGAAAGAGGACACATGAAGGGATGATCAGGCTGAAATAGCCTACAGCCAAAATCTGGGTCAGGGAGGTCATCAAACTGTTACCCTCCCCTACAGTGCTGTTCACTGTGAAGATGAGGGAAGGATTCTTGATTTGGTTATAGATTCCTCTGTATATTGTATAGAAATTCTGTGTTAAACCAAATATCTCCTGTAGAAAGTTCAGCTGTAAAATATCAAGATACATGCTGTTACTTCAACAACAAGCCAGGTCTGTAATGATGAAAACACTGTCGGTTTTAATATTAAATGTGGGTGGGGTGGGGGAGACTGGACTTAGGGCAGAAAGAGTGAGCCGTTACCCCCATCTCTTTGCCTGGTCTTGAAGTGCTGAAAGGTGCCTTCCAGGGCCACCATTCCCTGAATCCCAAGACTCAAGATTTATAATCTACTGAGGTACCCCAAAAGAAAAGTTTCCATATTCCCAAGACCTGTGGATATTTATTTTTATCTTTTTATTTGCCTTGAATGCCAGTTTTTGGGGAGAGGTGGGGTATAAATAAGTCATCCATAGATGGATAGGAGGCCCTGGGAGCCTCCTTTTAACCTCCAAGTGCTCAGCCCTGATTCACTTACCATTTCCCTACCCACATCACCATCATGACAGAGAGACAAACATAGCTTATCCTTATACCCCCACCTACACAAAATTAATTCCAATGGGCACTACTACAGTTCCTCAAGGAAATATTGTCCTGTGTTGAATGCTGCACCTGTACATCATCACCTTGGTAGACATGTGGTAATAAAAATTGGGTGTAGTGAGTACTTACTCAACCCCATGTTGGGAAAATGTAGCACAGAACCCTCTATTTACATTGAATATGAACAGTTATGGAAATGAGAACTGTCTTCTCTATCATAGCAGCAGCATATAATGCACATCCCTGGCTATATGTGCTGAACAGTCTGCATATCAGCAATCACCTATAAAATCAAAGATGGAATCCTTAAATGGGCACAAAACATTGGTTGTTTAATAGATTTTTGAAAGATAGCAGAGATCCTGGGAGAAAATTTGAAATTCTTTTAAAATATAGGATTGAAAGAGAATTACTATAAAATGTTATACTGATGGCATATGACAGTGGCTAAATCATCCCAGATATCCAAAAAAGGAGAAGTAACTTGTTGGAAGTGTAAAGAAAATAGAGAGACCTTTTCTTTGCCTAGAGGCAAAGAAATATTGGAACCAGATACATACAACAATATCTAAAATTCCTGAAGGAGGAGTTCACCACTTGGACTGTTAGTTATATCAAATAAAGCATCTTCTTGTCACCCTCTTATTTCTTTGTGCTGCGTCACTCTGAATCTCATCAGCTGACTTGCTGGTAGAATAAAGCAAGAAAGGAACCTCTCAAGTACACTGTCATCATTTTCATCATTATTATAATCATAAATCTTAATTAAATTTTAGCAGACTTGGCTGACTGATATTCCAGGGCATTGCTGGAGATGGCGGGGAGCAGCGTGAAATGAATTGCCAAGAGTGAACAGTCAACAACAACTTTAAAAAAAAAATTTGCTTCTTTGAAAAACAGCAGATTTCACAGATGCCCAGGACAGAACTCCCAGAGCATCTGAAATTGTGTTGTGCTATTTGTTTCTTTAGGGTCTACTACATCACTACATTTTATGTGGACGTATGATTTTTTTCAATACCCATTTTTTCCCAATGCAAGACAGTGGGGAAGGACTGGTGATGCAGATTCCCAAACCTTAACCAGATTTGGGATACAGAGTGGAACAGATTGACTCCAGATCAATCTAGATCACATCAGGCTCATATCTGAATTCTGAATCAGGCTCCAAATTGAATGAGGAGTGAAGGGGGCATGCACAACCCTAATGTTAATACAGGTTCCATTCCATGTTCTTTTTAAATTAATATCTGGAAATAAAAGCCACATAGATGTTCATAGACATTCATTTTAAATATACATTTTTGAACATCATTTCTTACAGAACATGCTTTTATAAGTGTATTGCATCCGAAAATAAATAGCTATCCAGAACACATGTTTTATATATTGGTACATTTTTGAGCGAAGAAGTGTGTTAGGGAATTCAGAGAAGTGTGAAATCTGAAGGATAGTTCTTTTTTTCTTCACTTTCACATTGTTTCAGGGTTCAGATCAGGTCAGTTCATACTGGGCTTTGCAAAGAACAAATTCAATAAGCACCTCTACATCCAACACTCCCTTACAGCTGCAATTGTAAGTACAATTGCGTAGTAGTGGGCAACCTGTTATAAAATAAGCTTGCCATTACTGATCTCTTCATTAATGAACCTCCCATAGTTTACAAGGAATCCTGATTTTCTCTAGAACATAACTTAAAACCACTGCTGTAAGGATTAGAAACTTCACTAATGTATGTCATAGAGCTCTGTAAAACAAACAAAATAGCAGGATAGGAGAAGGAATGTCGGTGTACTTACAGCATTTTTTTTAAAGTCAGCTTCTGTCAATAAGAACCCTCATGGCTTTATAGAATACTCATCCTCACTCAACTGAGTATCAGCCATCTCTTCAAAGCTCACAGCTGAGGGTACTAAGACCTGAGTTTCTGAACCAGAAGGGACCACACCCCTAAATCCATAGGGCCAGGGCAGCCACTTGTCAAAGGAAGAATAGAGTTGCAGTTGAAGCTATAAATAACTCACCATGTAAAGGCTTGTGTTTTGGGATTGGACTTCCATCCTTCAAGACAATGGGGCTGTTGTGGTTGACTCTGAGTGCTGGATCAATCCCAAAATATTGTGATCACAGGCTAGCTTTGAACCTGAGCCTTTCTCTTTTTCTGAAATCACAGGTGCTTCATCTGGAAGTCATGTGTGTTTCAAGAGATCCAGACGTATTTTTCCAGCATTTCTAAAATCAGATGTGTGTGAACACCTGGCAGGGGAGAGAGTACTGATCTATATTCAAGATAATACCAGCTTTTTCTTCTGTAGGATCCCACTGACCTGAATAATAGACTTCATTGCAATCAAACCTCAGGGTTGCAGTTAAACTTCAGAGAGCAGTATTAATGTAAACAAAGGTCACACTGATTGTTTTCTTCTTAGCGCTGGAGGGAGTCTGGATTTTTTTTTTTAATTTCTTTTCATCCTCATTAAAAATGTGCTTAACAGGTGAGCTGCAAGTATCTCGAAAGATATTGTTCATGGTTTGATGTGAAATGGCAGCAAATGGAGCAACAGACTTTTTAATTATAGTTCATATTCACAAACTAAGGCCATTTCTGCCCTACAATGTTATAGTGCTTTTATTCCACTTTCAACCTCCTATGGAATCCTGGGATTTGTAGTTTAGGGAGGGGCATTTAGAATTATCAGCCAGAGAGCTCTTGGGCCTCAGTAAACTACAAACCCCAGAATTCTACTAGATGTTGAAAGTGGAATAGTAGCATTATAACAATGTTGGGCAGAAGTGGCCTTATTTTTTGTGGCCCAAAGGTAGACTTTTGTATTTGTCTCTATTGAACTGCATTTTATTAATTTCTGCCCAAGGTTTGCTCAAGCTGTTCAATCATTCTGATTGGTTGCTCAGCCAGTGTAACCATGAATTTAATGAAAAGATAGTAGACATTTTAAAAATAAAGAATAATTGAGATTGCTGATTGTTAAAACCTCAATAAGGAGGTTTTACCATGTCATCAACTAGATATTCAGGAAGATATTGCTAATACACTAGTCACACAATTCATGGCTTTATTTTCTACCTTACTCCCTATCAAAAATGTAAATCTCTGGATATAAATATCCTTCCTTTTATCTAGGCCCTATAAATAACCATGATCTTGTCATGACTCATGAAAGGATTAAGAGATACAGAGATTTCTCCCATTAGCTTCTTTTATAAATATCTACCAGGTCAGAGGGAAGAATTTTTACAACCTTTTTCATTGATATTGAAAAGTTCCTCATGTCATTTGATGATACAGTATTTCCCAATAGATTTTTTTCCCCTGTAAATGTATGACTCTTTTGAAATCTAGTGAAAGCTCTGTGTGAATGTTGTTTGACTATCTTTCCCATTATTTTAAATGTTACTACTTGGAGAGAGGATTACAGATGGCTATGAAAGAGAACAGCAATATTCAGCTGTTCCAACAATATTTGCATGTAACCAAATAGGATTAACTACATCACACTGCAACACCATCTGTTATTTATTTATTTATTTATTTATTTGTTGCTTGCAAACTAATAATTATTAATTAATTAATATACTTTAATAGATTATTAGAGTGTTCATCTGGAATCCAGGAGAGCAGGATTCAGTTCCCCACTCAACCATGGAAACTCACTGGGTGACCTTAATCAACTCATACTCTCTCAGTCCCAGAGGAAGGCAACTCTCTCCTCTGAATATCATATCTCCATGATAGGGTCATCTGAGGGTGGCAATAAGTCAGAAATTACTTAAAGGCCTACAACGACAATGAGATAATAATTTATTGGATTATACCCTAGCTTTCTCCCTAAAAATCAGATTTAAAACAGTAGCCTGCTAACAATGTAATCTTTTTTCACTTCCCTCAGATGCTAGTGGCCTGAGAAATGTCACATGGAATTCAACCTCACTAAATTCTGGCTAAAGAAACAAAGGAACTAAGTCACAAACAAGCCCCACCAGCTGGAAGAAACCTCTTTGCCTCAGTAGGTCACAGCTATTCAGGTGATACTTCTACAAAAGAAAAAAACTTCAGCGTCTGGCTGACCATCTAGCTTCAGAGAATCTTATATTCCAGCTTCCCCAATGTGGTTTCACAATTAAGTGGTGAGTCTTGAGTGTGGTGAGAGGGGAGTGGTAGTGTAATTCCACATACCAAACTTATGTTACACTCAGAGATGCATAATCTCAGCTTAGGTAATCGGAGCTATATATAATGCTCTAACTGATTTAGGCTTGTGTAAAGGTATACATTTGTATAAAGTTGTTAAGGTACTGGCCATTGTAATTTTGATTTCTTTCCTAATGATCCCCAACATAGAATTTGGAGTTTCTGCACCAGCTTCACACAGGGTCACAATTTACTCAGGGTATCTCCCTATACCTGTAGCACCTGTTTTTTGATCAATATCTGTGACCAAAAATGAATATATATAAAATTAAGATTCACCCCCCCATGTGCATCATTTTACACTGTTTAGCACTGAACTACACTTGCTACTTCAATATCTATTCCTTATGTTAGGAGAAATACTACTGGAGTTATTCACAGATACAATTTTTAGTCTAATCTTATTAAATAATTGGGTGCCACCAGCAAATCTAGCCACCTCACTGCTCAGGTGGAACTCAAAAACACAGATGCAAATCTCTGTGGGGACCACATTGTTTGTATGAGAGCCGGCATGTTCTAATGGTTTGAATGTTGGACTAGAGCAGCAGGGTTCAAATCCTTACTCAGCCATGGAAACCAGCTAAGTGGCCTTAGGCAAGTCTCACACTCTCATCCTTAGAGGAAGACAAAGGCAAGTTCCCTTTGAACAAATTCGGACAAGAAAACCTCATGACCTTAGGGACACCGTAAATCAGAAATGATTTGAAGGCACACAACAACATCACAACCCTATATATGCCTCTATTTATTCCTCCTATTTCCTGTTAGTGATCCATAAGAGGACCTCTCCCCTTATCCCATGAGTGCTTTGGAATGGTCTGGGATTTCCTGTACTCAGGGAATCACAGAATATAGTGTGTGTTTCAAATGTAAGTAAGATCAAGATGGTTGGGAGCAAATGTGCAAACCTTCTAAAAACAACCTTACAGAAGGCTGCCTCCCCAATTCTAGGTGGTTGATTGTTTGCTCTGTTAAAATTGTACAATTTTGCTGCAAATGATAGGAAGCAAGAGTTCTTTCAGTTTTAGATCATGGATACATATGTCAGGAGCTAGTATGTTATAGTGGTTTGAGTAGTTAGACTAGGGGCCTTTCCAATAGCACTGTTATAGTGCTATTATTCCACTTTCAACATCTTGTGGAATTCTGGGGTTTGTAGTTTACTGAAGCCAAAGAGCTCTCTGGCTGAGAATTCTAAGGGGCCCTCCCTAAACCTCCCCAAGGACTCTGGGAGATCCAGATTATTTCCTTTATTTATTTGTTTATTTGTTTTTAAAAAATGCTTACTTAATATTCACATAAAAAGGAAAACCAAGAACAAGTGATGGCTTGAAAAAGCAATAATAAAAACAAATGATAAATTGTAGTCAAAACAGTGCTATACTCTTGTCAATAAAAAAAAGAGCAAAATAAAAAAAAGAATAAAGAACATTCATACTATATGATACACATAACTGGTTTTAGGGTTTACATACATCATATCTACTGCATCTTTATGTCTTTTTGATCATGGGTTCAGTGAAAAATATTTTTCTGACTATTCCTTGCCTAAGAAACCCTATGAAATTCTTGGGGTTGCTGCAAGGTAACTTGATGGCACACACACACACACACAACCTAAGAGGAAGCAATGGCAAGCCTCCTCTGAATAATTCTTGCCAAGCAAACCCCATGAGAAGGCTGGCTCAAATCAGAGTCAACTTGAAGGTACATAACAACAACAGATATATGTGTCACAGCAGACATCGTCTTAGGGTAGCCATTCTTATTTGGAAATAGCAGTGCCACGGCCATGGATTTTCCCTCATCTTGTCTCCATTGCTTAGTTCAGAGTTTTTTAGGCTACAACCCTAAGCTTGTTTGCCTACAAATAAACACACCTGAATTCAGTGGGCATGCTTATATGTTGTCATGTGTAGTATTATACTGGTACTGAGCCAATTGGTTAATTGGTTAAAATGTCACATCCCATGAAAGGACTAGTCAAATGACTCCTTATTATGTTCTGTCTGTTTGCATTACGTATGACGTTGTGACATAAAAAGGAGTGGTGGGACTAGACTCATTTATCAGCATTTGTGAGGGGGAAAAAGCTTCACTCAGACAGACCTACCATAGATTCCTGTTGTTAAGGACTGGAATGTTTTTGTATGTACCGAGCTTGACTACATTGACCCCTTCTGCATGCCTTTGCCTAATTCAAAAGTCAGGTATTTCTCAGGTGTGCTGAGAACTGTACTCAAGTGCTTCATCATAGTCTCTTATTGCAGTTCTTGACCACAGAACCATTTTATTTCCTAAAACAGAATGAAGTCGTAGCATCACACCATAGGCAAATCTGGCTGATCCTTTCTGCCAGTTCTTTTGGAAAAAGGAGAGGTATAATTGTATACTCTTTAAAAGTGTAAAGAAAACACATCCACTTTACCTACAGTGTAATTTATTTACTAAGAATGTCAGTAAAGCAAGGAATATCAGGTGCTATATCCTGTATTTTAAAGGTCAGCAATGGTAAACTATCTGAGTTTTCCTTGCCCAAGAAAACCCTATGAAATTCATGGGGATCATAATAAGTCAACAGGCAACATGAAAGACCACACACATACATGTGATAGCAAAGAAAGTGATGTTTCTGAGAATAACAAAGTAAGCTACACTCGTGTCATAGAAGAACAGGGGAGGTAAAACACATCTCTAGGGGACATTAGCCTAAAACTAATTGCTAATCCCAGCTAAGATACACTCATTGAATCAACTGCTTACATTTATTTAAGTTCTACAATGGAGTATAAGCCAATGTCAGCTAGAGATGCATGTGCCTTTCTGTCCTTCTGCTTGACAAATTACTTCTCTTCTAGTAATAGGCAGGCAGAAGGTTCTAAAGGAGAAGAGGGGGGAAAACCAGAGGCCTAGAAAGGCAACAAAGGTCTGAGAAGGCAAGAAGTGAAGGAAACTTGAGAACACAAGGAAAGAGCAAGGAAGAGAAGACCAGTGTGTTACCGTAGTTTCTAGTCTGGGCCTGTGGTATATTAGATATCATTTGATATCAAGAATTTGACCATCCCAAATCGTTCCTTTCCACGTGCTTGCGAGGCCCCCAGACAAGCACGCACACGGGCATGGCCGAAAATAGCTGAACTATTCAAAACAAATCCAGGCAGGCCAGTAATTGCCGGACTGCAGCTTCAGAAGACCTCCAGGCAAGTACCCCTTTTAAGATCACATTACCTATGGACACTGTTTACAAAAGACTCCCTGCCCCAAGCAGGCAGCTTGATGAGCCGAATACTCAACTGTCAAGCACTCTGCGTTTGCATACTGTCTACTCTATTGACAACGCTGTCATAATTCAATCATGTAAAATACTGACCTTTCATAGGCTTTGTCTCCAGCCCATTGTTATCCCTGGGAACGGACTAGCCTACGGGCACATTTTCCCCTATAAGACCCTCTGATTCTGAGCGTTTCTTTGGATCGCTCTGACTTCCATCCCATCTTGCTGTTGCTCTGTTCGACGAGCCTTCCCCTCAGCTCCACATGCTGAAAATCTCCACCTCTACGGACTTCTCTTCAGACTACCTGGGCTTCAGGACAGGTATAGTATTTCCCATGCAAAAATCCTCCTTAAAACCCTCTATCCAACTCCTACCTTTCTTTCAATAGGTCTGTGTGAGTGTGTTTGCCTACATACGTTTTGACTGTGTTTTTCACAAATAAAGAAAACAATTATTATTTACTTCTGTTTGCTCATTGACTTGGCCTGACCCTGTAGACATTGGGTTCAGGATCTCACTAGGTTGCCCTGCCTCTTGCATTGCTTAGCTTGTGCTCTCGCTAATTCCCACTCCCCATTGTGAACATATTAAGGCGTCCCTTCCGGGACCCCAGAAATCAGGGTAACAAGTGAAACAGGTGTCGGGGGTCTTGGAGAGAGAAAAAAAATAAGGACAGACTGTTACCTTCAAAGTCCTTAGAATCTCAAGATGGGTGGGAGGTGCAACTATTTAGCTCTCAGGTATGTGGTTAACCATTTTAGGTGAGAAAGTTGGAAGCATTCAAAAGGTGTTGGGTTACTGCTCCCATCATCCCTGATCTTTGGCTAGGCTGGCAAAGGCTGAGAGGTTCACAGTCTAAAAAGAGCTGGAGGGCCACAGAACATAAATAGTAAAATTCTTTCTTAGATAAAAGAAAGCTTTCATACCTTGCAGCCAATGTAATCTATCAGCCATGCATGACGGAACACCACAGGCAGTGCTATATTTTAGTAAGCGCTGCAGTAAAGACTAGGAGGGAAAGACAGTCACTTGCCTAAAGACCAAACTAGATCCTTGCTTGGTGACTGGTATCATATCATGCTATGTTTCCCTTTCTTTAAAAATGGCTGAGCTGGGGGCAGTCTGGGTTGGGGCTGCACAGTGAGGGGGAGGAGGGTCTTACCAGTGCCCTCATGTGAACCTGTGAACCAGATCCTTGCTTCTGGACAGCCTAGAAGGGGAAATCTTGTGCACATAAGAACTGTGCCTGTACCTCTTATCCTCCATGGCTAATAAATAGCTTTTGAATGGAGCAGGGCAGAGCAATTTAGGTCAGACAATCATTCCGTACTTTTGAAAACAATAAGCACCATTATATTAAGCAAATAACAGTCACTTGGCCTCCCAACATATGCAATAATGTTGTTCATGTTATGGGGGTGTCTCAGATCTTAGAACTACCACTCTGTTCAATAAGAAATTCCTTCTAGTAGAGGCTATTTTTGTAGAAGTACACTACCATTTCTAAACAGCTGTCAATGTTTTAAACAATATTCCATGAGAAGCACAAAAGTTTAGAGGATCAACAGGAATCTGATATCATATACACAAACACTTTGTAAAGGAGTTTTTTTTTTTAAGGCAGATTTGTTTCAACTTAACAGAAATGTGGAATGAAATAATGTTGTAAAAGCAAATTAAGTTACAACCTAATTTGAACTGTGTTCTACACAGAAAAGCCAAAATTCAGTTGTAAAACATATGTTTCCCATGCAGAAGGTCCTCAATTCAGTCCCTGACCCCTCCAAGTAGGGCTTGGAAAGACCTTTGTCTAAATCTCTGGGCAGCCCACCGACAATCACTGTAGATTACATTGAGCTAGATGGATCAGTGGCTGGCATAATGTTCAATATGAAAAGCTGGATTTACATTCCCGTAACTGCTGGGGATTCATGTTTATGGTTTTTATGACCCACAAAACCTACCTTTTCAGCCTGGCAGTGCCCTACTGAAGGGTTTACAGGGTGCTGCCAATTGGGGTACTAGGGCATGTCAAATGCAGCGTTCTCACAATTACAGGGTGCATTGAGACAAGCAGCTACAAAAAGACCCTGAGTGGTCAGCTAGGTTGCTTGGTTTCAATACAGCCCACAATGGTCTCAATGTGTCCCTATGTCATTTTCCAGCATTCTGATCTGCAGCGCTTCTGAAGCCCTTCAACTAGGGCACAGTTAGCCAGCAAAGTAAGTTTTTTGAGGAGTGGCATCATCCGACTCAACTACAACAACAGAGCTCCGTGAGGCTAGTTTGAAGATTGGCTTCCTTCCAATCCTGTTGATGTCCTTCTTAGGCGTGCAGTCTTTAACAACTTACATGGGTTATATCCAGTTTAACCAGATTTAAATCTTTACCTCATTAAAACCTTGTCCTGATTATATTTTTTAACTGAGAATTTCCAATTCTATATTTACACTGAGTGCATTTTAAATGCAAAGTCTTATGTAACTATATCTGTTCCTTTAAAGTGGGACATTTGAAAAGCAGCTGAAAAAGTGGGATAAGAGAGGATTATTGCGACTGTCCCTATCAAATCAAGATAAGTGGTATGATCTTACCCACTGTAGTCTGGTTGTATGACAGGGGTGGGCAACTTTGATGGGACTAGGGGGCAATTTTCTGCCCCAGAGCCCTTTGGGACCACAGAGATAGTTACAAGTGGACAGTGGAACAAAACTGGAAGGGACCAGAATTCCATTTTGGTTTTGAAAAATGCTTTTGTTTGTTTGTTTTGTTTTGTTTTTTACATTAATGCAGTAAGGAGAAGCAAAGTCCTCATCAAAAGGTGAATCACCATTATTGGGAGCTTCAAGGAGAGACAATCTACTCTACTCTCCCCCCTTTTTGGGGGGGGAGAAAAGGGTAGTCCAGAGAAACAAGGGGTTTCAAGTCTTCCAAAATAGCCCTGTGGATTACCTACAGTCCCAGGACTAGATTTTACTCACTCACAGAGATAACAGTAAACAGTGTTGCAAGATAACAGCATGGGTTCCCCCTACCCACCATTATGCTTCGAATCAAGAGAGATAGCAAAGTGTAAAGCTTGCTGCTCACAATCAGCATTTGCCAGCAATGGATGAGCTCCAAACTCAAGACCTTTTCTGGCACCTGCAAATGCTATGAGATAGCACTTCACTCCTCCTGGTTGTTTCCTGTGCATGGAAGGGGGAAGAAAAGCAAAGCTAACCATGCAAATGCTGATTGAACCCACACTTTGGAACTGAGCAGTTTTGAGTCCCATTTGGGAGAAAAGCAGAATATAAATCAAATTAATAAAATAAAATGTAATATATTAAATAATTCATCATCTGCAAATGTGGCTGAGAACACTTCCTTCTTCTTTCATATCCATTGGCTGTGTAGAACATAAGATTCACACAGAAAGATTATTTCTGGTATACTGGTCACAATGAAGTCTGTTCAAGAAAAAGCTTTCTAAGTCAGCAAACTGTTAGAGATGTAATACTTCTAATGCTTCCTTAATGCATGTATTTTGGAGTTGTCTCATAGCAGCTGTATTTTGGGAGGACGTAATCAGATGAGTAAATTTGGTATTGGAAAGTTTCTTGATATTCTGGGATGTGCATGTTCTTTTGAATTATTCGCCTGTTTCTTGGAAATTAACAAATGACCAACAGAAGTGGATTTTTTACACCCTTTTGACTGCTAAAAGATTAATGCTCTGTTACTGAAAAGATCATTCTTCTCTATCCATAACAGACTGTTATTTTTCCTCCTTTTCTGATTTTATTTCACTGCTTTTGTTATATGGAAACATTTTTGTGCAGGAAGCCCAGATCTTTTGACACCCCGTTATCAAATGATTCACTCTTTTGATGCTTCCAAATTAAAGACAAGTTCCATTAATTTGACAGGAGTTCCACTCTTTTATTCTTGCCTATGAAGCCTCACTCGGAACTGCTCAAACATGCATGCTGTTTGCAAAGCAAGCTGAAGGGGGTGGAAAGGCATGGCTGAGAGATTTTGCAAGCAGCATATACACAGTTGGTCCCAAGTGAGCCTCCGTAAATCCTTCATAGTCTCTATAGTTCAGTACATGGTTTCCACTTTTCAACCAGTTCCGTTTTCTGAAAGTCCTCCGGTTCCTATTCTGTCAGATAAGCAGAAGAAACCTATATGTAACTGAGAACTCTCTTCTATGTAAATAAGATTCAAGGACCAATCCAACCTGAGCAACAGAGGTCCACAACACAGCCACTATCGCATCCAGAGCCTTGACAGCTCATGCATCACCAGCCTACAAATCCCAGAATTTCTTAGAATTTAGCCGTTATACAGAAATATGGAACTGACATGATTTGCATGGTTAAGATGCACTTTATATCTTTACTCTTTCTAAAAGCCAAAATGCAAGGTACATCTTTCAGTCACTATTCTTCCAAATCGTTTTGCAAGAAATCAACTATTACTGCCTTTCAGCATTTTCAGCCAATGGGTGAACTCACTCAGCTGACTGTGGGGTCTTAGAGATTTAAAATTGTCGAGTGACCCATTAAAAAGTACACAAATAGATTTGTATCCTGTGTGCTTCCATGAAGAGAATTTGAACAGCAGCCCTCCAGTGACTTACAACAACCCAAACATTTGTTACAGGAATCAGGCTTTTTATATTTTGTAGTTGTGTTTTGTTTGCCTTGGGGCAAGCAGTAGAAGATTAAAATGTATGAGGAGAAAGTTTTAGGAGTGCATCCTATACTTCCTTAACAAAATGTAAGTCCTGTTGAGCTCAGTGCTGGTTACTTCTGACTAAACATATGTAAGACTACAGTTTTAATTTTTTTTAAAAAAGAAAGTAATTTTGTGTGGAAGGTAAGAATACCTCTGCACATGGTCAGAGACAAGTAATCCTTGGCTCCATCTTTCAAAACAGATTTTATTTCCTTTCTTTGATTAAAGGAGGTCTGAAGAGATGTTATTTAATTCTGCCATTGCTGTTATTATATAGTATTATCATTAATACTAACAATTATCATTTTAAACGTGGTTTTGAGAGTACAAAGTACTTGCAAACTAGCACAGTATTCCTTACAGTAAACTCTGAGTCAGGTCCATGTGATTGTTCCCATTTGATAGATAGATGTGGACATTAGACTAGCATAGGTGCAGCTGCAGAATTTGAGATGCCTCAAAGCAGGATACCAAGCTTTATGGCATTCTCTTTCCTGGGAAAGCTATACCTGCTGATTACATGCAGATTCTGTGGCAGTTAAAAGCACACAAAGCCTCTGAGGAGAAAATACAGCAAACAAAAGGGGTCATGGAAAGTTTACAAAATCCCTTGGCCTGCAAGGTGTGTGCCCCTGCATTATCTGCCATGAATCTAAGAAATCCCAGTCCTCTGTCTCTGTTAATAAAGCAATTTTGGAAGGAGTGTTTATGGTGGATGCCTGGATTTAGGGAACTAGAAAATGTCAACACAGAAAGTATGGGAGGACAGTGCATGTGTGTGTGTGGGGGGGGACTGGATGTGAGGAGGAGTGGCAGGAGGAATCAGTGAAGACTGAAAGGATCTGTGAAAAAAAAGAGCTATGTGGAGAAAAGAAAGAGAAGATGGGAAGGGAAAAACATCTGGTGGGAGATTTACAGGTTTCTAACCAGGACAAGATCCATACAAAACTTGGGTGAAAGAGAGAAAGACTAGCAAGCAAGAAAATATAGGGTGGTATTACTGTAACTGGCAAAGTGTGTACTTTTCACTAGTTTGAAATAAATACATAGACATAAAAGATGGGGGACTTTGAGGTCCACCCACAGTGCCAGCATCTCCTCAGAATTTGGGGGATTATAGCTCAAAAGGAGGCCTGTGAGAGGTGGGTGATGGCAGGATCTTTTCACCTGAGTATACCAGTACTAACTGTAGAAAGGACTCAAAAGTTAAACAGAGCATTTTATTGGGAATTAACAAGCATACAGGAAGTCAGATATTCTCAAGAACCATACAAAGCTATCAGAAAGTGAGGAAAGGTTGGATAGAGAGAGTTCAGGTGGAAAGGGTGATAGTTACCAGTCCTGAGGCAGAAGGTCAAAGTGGAATGGCTCAGACAGTGCATATGAGAGCAGCATGGAGAAACAGAAATCTGGGGTACCCTGTGCAGCATAACTCCCAACATTCTACAGTTTGCTGGGGCCGAAGTTGGGGGTTTTATACTCTATTTCTTACCCTGAAGGAGGGTATGTGGACAAAGCATGAATTGCTTTCTCATGGGGCTGACAAAGGAGTGTGGAAAGGGCTGATTGTCTTAACTCTAGTTGAGAAAACATTGATGAGAGTCATGACAATCTCTTAGCGGCTGGTTGGGCAGGGGATCCAAGAAAGTTTTCTGTACAGCAACATTTCAAGATGTTCTCTGATTGCTTTACCTGGGCAGTTTTGCATTCTGTTGTTCTTGGGAGTGCTCATACCTTGCAATCTTGAAAGGATCATCACAAGCCTGTCAACCTTGAGCTTTTCTGCCCAATCCTCTCTGAACTTATGACCTGATCATGTCTGAGGTCATCCTAAGTTGGCACATGCCTACAACCAGCACACTTTCAAATATGTGTTCCAGCCATAAATATGTCCAATTATGAAAATAGCACATTCCACAGGGTAGGGATATATGGTGTGGTAACATAGAGTTGATTTAAGTAAATATTATGATAATTATATGTTAGATGGTCAGCCTATACTACCGTCTGCTGTTCCATGATTATGAAATTGTTTTAGCAGCCAATTTCAAATAGTTCAATTGCTCTGAATAAAATAGAGTACTGTGGTTATTGACAGCCATGCCAAACAGAAGTATTCTTATGCTAGATGCAGAATGCCGAATGCCTGTCACTGTCATTCTACACACTTAATGTGGAATGTTATTCATAGCATGGAGCTATTCTCAAGGGAAGTTTTCTGCTTTGCACCTCATGGAGGAACACTTGGCACAAATTGTGGTGGTTTCATTATCATTATTCTGGGCATTTCCTAGGATCATACAATGATGTTGAACAGACCTCTTGAGTGAGGAACTGAACTTTGCAATAGCATCATAAAGAAATTATCCTGTATAGTATGAGGCAGAGAAATGAGCACCAAGATGCAATTTTCAGAAGCAGCCTTATGTTGTGCACGATGCAGAAAGCTGCTTTGTTGAGATAAGTAGAGCCTAGATGGCAAGTTTCTATGCACAGATTCCCATGCTCAGACTGGATGTATATGTGCATCTGGACATACATCAGCATCACAACGCATTTTCATAATGTTCAGTATCAACCACTATTCATTCTAAATTAGATGAATGATGTGAGTATTTGAGCATCCTGCACTCATCTTCAGGTGTCTCTGCATTGTTGCACATGATGATTTCAAGATCAAGGGGATTATTTTTCCAAGCATTTTTAGAGACACTTTCCTCCTCCTCCCCTCCCCCTTGAGGGAAGACACTATATCTGTGGGGGCAGCATGGAGCTCACCAAAGCAGGGGTTAACTAGAGATAAACAGGTGCTTTCTTCTTTTTAGAGGCACGTGAGGTCAGCTCTTAAGACACAGCAGAGACAATAGGAGTCCTTTTGCCTTTCAGCCTTTCTTCATGACCACCCAGTAGCGGAAAAATACTCAATGTTTTGGCAGTTTTAGTACTGGAAAAAGCAATGTGTACACTTTGTGATTCCTATGGGGCTATTTTATGACTGAGAATATTCAGTGTAACATCAGTAAATTATACGGTCTTAGGTTTTTTAAAATTCCTTTTCACTTCAGACAAAACTTAAAACATAATTGTTACAGTTTAAATTTAGAGGACTCAGAATAATCTAAAATATGCAAATAAATATGGATCACAAGGCAAGGATCTGCAACCTTTGACTGAGTCACACCCCAAAAGTCCTGTATACTGCTGGTAATATATAAATTACAACAATAAAAATCGTCTATGATGTAAAAGTCAGTGACTTGGTTGCATTTTAATGGCTTCTTTCAAGCTGTAAAAAAATCAGCACAAATGCATCACATACTGGTTCGCATTAAAGAGTGGATTTTACGTCATGGATAACAATTAGCAGAAAGAATTTCTTTACACTCATTGTTATGGCTGCTCACCAAAACCTGGTGGGGGGGCATGCAACTGAATTTCTTGGGAATGAAATCTGCTGTATCTCTGTGCCTGTGTCTTGACTGGTAACTTTAAATATTATCTGGTAAAAAGCTTTTAATATTGAGTGTGAATATGAGGAGAAATCGTATCCTCAGTGAACTGGAACCAGTATAAAATGTTAATTCAGAATGCAAACAAACACTTTTAAATTGCCAGAGTAGACATAGCAAACATGCCAATATATGACAACAGTGAAAGTCACATGAATTTAAATGGTCAGGTTTCCCGCACTGGGTGGCAGAAGGCAGGATATTTTCCAGATTGCTTGTTGAATGCATATTAGGGGAGAATTTTGCCATATCACATTGCCGTGGCATTTTTATAAATAGCTCCATGTATGTCTTTCTAAGACATCAAATGAACAAGAATCTAAATCTATCCCTGAAAACTGATGGCACAATTATTTTGCCACGTAAACATGGTTACTTTTTGAATACCAGAATGAATCTGCAATTAAAACCACTTTATTCTTTGTGCAAATCATACCTTATTGGTATGTGCCTATGTGCATGTGTGAATATAGTATCTGAGTATCCATGCCTGTAAACTCTTTTGCATATTTGGATATATGTGTGGGTTCTCATAATGTTCTGTTTATAGAGACAGTTAGTAGCTGGGTGACATTCGTGAACTGGAAGAAAGGCACTGGTTGAGGAAAATCCTACCATTGTCCTACCTTTCTTCAGATCACATCTGAGTATTTCACAGGAGTGTTTAACCAATAGAGTCATAAGTTAGATATAAAGGTTAGCACCACAAATGTTCTTAAAATTAGCTATAATCTTGAAATTAAATATAATTACTCTGGTTTGTGTGTATTTCCGACTAACATAATCAAGGAAGGTAGAAGCTGAAACATCTGTTGCTTTATATTAATACCTGTTTTCAATCATTTTAATATTTTTTTTCATTTTTACAGTATCCTTCTGGGATCTAGATTCTATCTGTTCCATTGTTTGATTAAACTATTACTTGGGTATGTGTGTGTGTTGTTAACTACTATCAAGCCGACTTCAACTTATGGTAACCCTATGAATGGAAGACCTCATACTTACTTGAACCTTACTTTGAATCCTGTCCCGCAGAGCCTGGGAGACTACAGCCTGCAATCCTGTGCACATTTATTTAGATGTAGGTTTCACTGAAAAAAAGTTGGAAAGTTAGCAGGCATGCACAGCATCAAACAGAGCAAACCTAGTCCAACCCCTGGTGAGCCTATTTCAGTGATTTCAATAGGAGAGAGCATGCACTGTTGTTGGGACTCAAACTCTTTAGCTTTGACTGGATTTTCAGTAAGGAGTTTCATTAAGCCTGCTCTGTTGTGTTTTCCATGACTATAAAATCAAAGTGCAGGAGATGGGGACTAATGCAAATATAGAGATAACAAGTTGCAATTTTTTTTTATTTTTTCAATAATATATGACTCTAATTTAGGAGTGAGAGGGAGGAAGTGCTATTATATCTTTAATGATAGAGAAACTTCTGAAGAAAAATAAATACAGTAAACATGAACAGAGATTTCTCTGAATAAATCCAGGCCCAAAGTTAGCTGGAATCTCTGCAGCTGTGTTCTTATCTGGCTAGAGGAAGGAGAAGAACAACAAAAGAAGCTAAGAAGCCTCAGTTGATGCATGGGAAAGCCATTGGCTGGCAATTGTGGCTGCCCTTCTGCTGAGCAAATAGTTCAAACTGTTCATTCCCATCTCCTATTCTCTCCGTGGTACATTGTTTGTGTCCTTGCATTTCATTCTGCAAGGAAGATTGCTCTCTGGGCCTATAAGCAAACAGTCCAGAAAAAGAGCCAACTAGCCTCTGCTTTTCCCTGGAGAACTAGCATTTTTAGTTCCAGCTCCAAGCTGTCAACGAGGTAGAGAGTTAATGTCAGTATCCTGAATTAATTGCCTTAAGCTGGAGCAGCCAAAATGTGCCACCAAATGTCCAGAAGATGTTTATTAATAATGTTTCCCCTATTTTGTTTGTGGGGGAGGTTTTTTTTTTTTTTTAATCTTTTTGTTCCAGGCTTTTCTTCCACCACCTAGAGCTCCTGTTTCTCTGCATGAATGGCCCTCTTGACTATAGGTTACATTGGCTAAATGCAAAACACTTATGGTGTATTAGGAACAGCTCACAAGGTATCATCAAATGGCGAAACACTTACAAGTCCTGGGCTCACAGCTGTCATTGTCATCCTGTCAGAAATTCTGCATTATAGCCTTGACTGTTGGAACAAGGTGACGGATGCAGGAGTTAGGAATAAGCAAGAGGCATGTTTACACATAAATATCTTTGAAAATTAACCCCAAAATGCTGTGGAAATTACAAAGAAAAAAAAGGAGATGAATGGTAAATGGGTTTGTGTTTAAACATGCTAGATTTTAAAGTGCTCCCCAGTGTGGATGGCCCTCTTTAAGAGAATGAAATAATAAACCAATTTATATACCAATAGAGAGCTGAGATCCTGAGTGCCGTTGTGTAAATTTTCCCCCTTGACTTTTCATTATCTACCTGTGCAAAATCAATCTATATGTATGGGATCAACATACAATTGGAGAGATAAAAGGCAAAATAAAATGTGCTTTGCATATCCGCGAGATAAGAGGCACTGTTCTTCGTTCCCCTCTGGTTTCCAGGCAGATGCATTTTATTTTTAAAAAATCAGCTTGTAAAGGTAGAAAGAAAAGACAGGGCAGTGTGGCAAATGTTTACCTCTTTGCTTGAAATATTGATTCTGCTAAATGAACTGTGGTTAATAAGTAACCAAGGAAATACCAGCTTAATTTTGGCTGAAATTCATTGTACTGAAGGAAAGAGAGTGGCATCTCTCTCCTTTTATTTTTGTAGGATATGTTGCATTTATTTGCAAAGGAAAATCTGTAAAATCCCAGGTAAAAGACTGTTAAAAAGATCCATCAAATTGTAACAGGAAAAAATTAAGAACATATGGAAATCGCTGCAGTTTAAACAAACGTGCTATACTTTGACTGGATAGTACTGTCTATTGAAAACAGTACTATCCAGTCAAAGTATAGCAATGCTGCTGGAGGATTCAAAAACATTACATTAATAAAAATTAATACTTCTCATTCATCCAGTCACTCTTGAATGTAACAAAACTGTATTGGAAATAGGCCGGTTAAGACAAGTATGTTTATCACTCAAGTGATGGCAGGATTGGTGAGCAATCACATAAGATGGGGGCTCATATCACCTCATACAACATGCTTTTCACCTGGACCAGTTCAGTTGCAAAGTCATAATTAAATCAAGAGATGCACATATATTTATGAACCACCTATGAACTTCTTCATTAATAGTACCTATGGTAAATAGCCTGATAAATTGTCCTGTTTTTGTAAGGTCACATTCATGCTACTGTATAAATGTTGCTTTCTCATACCTAGATATGGAACCCTCAGACTGAGGCCAGTCACATGGAGCTCTCTGTCCTTTATACCATCTCCCACTCACCAGACCCAAATCTAGCTCATTGGTTGCAGTGGGTGTGGGTCCAACTTTACTCTCTTGGAACACCTTTCAGAATAACAGGTATATTGAAGCATAAGCTTTCATGAGCTAGAGCTCTCCATCTGGGGAAATGGATTCAAGTCCCTGAGTCCATCTCCTCAGATTTTATCTAGTGCCAAAATAAATTCTGATGAAGTTATTCTCACCCAGTTGTGTGTGCACTCAGTCAGTCAGGAATGTAAACAAGTAACCCTGTCAGACAACTGGCAATTGCCCAGATCAGTTGTTTGGTGGGCAAAGAGAGCAAGAGCAAAGGCAAAAATGGATCACAGTTTTCTGCTTTGAGAGGTGGGAGTAAAGTAGACCGGTATAATCTGTTTACATGTACACTGCTTTAGCTTTCTAGGGCCAGCTGTGCAGGGGACTGCTTCGTACAATTGTTGACCAAGAAACTTTCCGCACTAGACCATTACAGTGATATTCCACTTTCAACATCCTATGGAATCCTGGAGTTTGCAGTTTAGAGAACAGCCTTTGAGGCCCCTCCCTAAACTGCAAACCCCGGGATTCCATAGGATGCTGAAAATGAAATAATACCAATATAATGGTCTAGTGAGGAAATGGCCCAAATCATGTTAGATTCTTGCTTTCCCCCCCGAAATTCAAAATTAGGAAATTTTCAAGTTGTGTGTGCAATTTAATTCAAAAACATAAATTTGAACACATTCATCTTGTTTGGGTCAACTAAGGCTCTTTCCACACGAGGAAGTTAAAACGGGCCAAGGCGTCCAGGCACAGAGGTCGTCCACACCTTGGATCGAACTAGGTCCAGACTACTTACCTTAGTTCCGCGCCTTAGTCCGATCCAAAAAGCCCCGAAGTGGTCCTCCAGCGTGCTAAGTAAAGACCGGAAAAATCTGGTCTTTTAATCTTCTGGAGCATGCCATTGCATTCCTGCTGACTAGTGCAGATGTGCAGGCTCACACCAATGTGAGCCTGCGATCAGAAGAGGGCGGGCCAGTGTCAGCAATTGGTCCAGACCCACGAAGAAACAGGAAGCCACCATTTTCAGCTGTAGCAGTGCGGATCTAAAGACCTCGCACTGCTCAATTCGCCATGGACTAATGGAGGAGCCCTGCAGAAGGGTTTAAGGGAAAATCTGCATTACTTCGGGCCCAGAAGACCCAGTAAGTAACGGCACAGAGTGATTCACTCACCTCGTGTGTAAAGGGCCTAAGTCATATGTTTCTCACAGTTAAAAAATAACTAAATTTCATATTCTCCTCCCAGTTAAATATACCAAAGCACTGCATGTCAGCTTTTAAACTCTGTCATATACATAAAACCATTGCATGTTAGCTATCAAGGATGGCCAAAATACTGATATCATGGTTGGCACCTCATTAGTGACATATGCAGTGATGGCAGAGTGATGCGCCTGTGTAACGCTTCCCTGGATCTTGTGGAAGGAGGTATCCATCACCTTCTTCCACAGGGCCCACAATCTGACATGCAACAATAGCTGGGGCAGGGCTGCCACAGGCAGCTCTGTCTCCCTAGCCATGGAGCCATAGCAAGGAGCACCAAGGCTTGTGCTGGCTGCTCTTGAGCCTGCGAGGAGGAAGCAGAAACATTATGCTGTGGACAGAGTCTGCTTCATCTCTCCTCCATAAAGAAGAGCAGCCAGAAGAAATGTGGCCAAACCCTGGTAACCATTCATTCTCCTACTGAGAAGAACAGCTATACAGAGGGAGCAGCCTCCACCACCTCATGTCACGATGCTGGTGAACCCCAACATTCCATCAGTGTGGTCTAGGATCTTAGTCATTAACTTCTATGAAATACAGTTATATGCTCCAATATGCTGCAATATGCTGAATGTCAGACATCATCGGGTGCTAATGACATCGCATGTCAGTAATCAGATACTTTTTTTAAAAAACCTCCAAATATTCTAACGTCATTACATTGCCAAAATTCACTATTTAACATGTACATATTCAGCTGTTTGCCAGAAGAGAATTATGAGCGTATGTTCTAGAAGATAGTTTGTTGCTAGTATCTGTGCCAGGAATATTAGTCAAATATCCCTGCTCAACCATGCAAACCTTCAGGGTAACCTTGGGCAAGTCACATTCTCTCAGCCTCAAAGAAATACAAGGTCAAACCCCTTATGAACAAATCTTCCATAGAAAACTCCATGATAGCTTTGTGTTAGGGTTGCCATAAGTCAGAAAAAAAAACTTTAAGGCACACAACAACATAGTAAGCTGACTACATTTTGGACTATGATTACCAGAATCCTTCAGACAGCATCATTGGGATTTTGGGAGCTGTTGTCCAAAAAAGTTAACTGCCCAAGCTTTTGCTGTCTATACAGACTCTTGCTTTACGAAGGGTATTCTATTCTGACAGAAAGTGGCCTTTCATCTAGACAAGGATGTTTTCATCACATCACCTTGATACAGCAGTTGGGGGCTAAACTTAACTGCTTCAGAGTGCAGACTAAGGCTCTGTCAGCAATCTATAGTCTCTTGTTGGGATAAATCATTTATGTGCAGAAAAGACTGCCTGGTGTATCTTTGTATGGCTCACTCTTCTGCCCTGGCTGGTTCCTCGTCCTCTTCTATTAAGAGTGGTTAAGAGCCAGTAACTGAGCTATATGTTGCACTGAGCGGATCTTTCACTCCTCTTGCGGGGCTGTCCTGCAGAACTACCTGTTCCCATCACCCCACCACCACCACCAAACCACTACATGGCTCACTGCTCATTCATTCAGGAGCTTCTAGTAATGCATGAAGAAATGCAAGGTCTGCCTGTTGGGTTGGGTGATCTTTTCTTAACTTTTCTACTATGAAGTTAAACCAGGTGAAGGGAAGATAGCAAAGTATGCCTCTGATTTCAATAGAGCTGTGGAGAGGAGGGATATCTGTGCTAACCACTGCCTTGGTCAAGGCCCTGAATCTGTCAACTGCTGATCAGTGAGGGGTTTTTGTTTTGTTTTGTATACCATTTACTTGCAAGGGGGGAGGTTATATTCCCATAGCCCTGCTTGTTTGTCCAAACCAGCTTATGTGGATGCACTCCTTTCATGCTGTCAAGCCAGATAGGAAAGCAGAAGCAAATGAATCTTATCTGCTGTTAACTCAGGCTATGTTTGCAGTATGTGGATCCACAGATCCTGGAAACAGGTAGGAGAATCAAGCCATGGCAGACAAGGGCTGCTGCTCAGAAATGTACAAGCAGCCAAATCCTACTATTACCTGCAAACAGGAAGTTGCAGGAAGTACATACTGTCCAACTGGACATGGAAAAGCTATGGCTGTGGCACCCACTTACAAGACTGTAATCCATAATGCTTTATTCACTCAGTATACAGTTTTCAAGTTGATTTATAGGTACCATGGTCCCAATCATGCTTCAGTCAGATTTGGGTCAGAGACTTCTAACAATACAGGGATCAGAAATTTGTAACAATAACATTTCAGCATCTTCAATGAACCACACAGCATTCTGCCCAGGGCTGAGATAGAAGCCATACCAGTTGAACTCTAGCCAGTTCAACTGGTCTCAGAACCAAGACTGGTGGTATCAAAGTTGAAAGTGAGAGTTCTCAGTGCCTTCAGCAAACTACAGTTTCCCTGATTTTTGAGGTCCTGGATGTCCATAGCAGATAAAGGGATGTCAAGCCAATTTAAATTCATAGGGTGTCATTTTAAAATCAAAACTGCTGTAACAAGGAACAGTCTGTTATAATTCCAGGGCGATCACTGTCACAAATGCTGAACTTGTCTGTGTCTCATTCATTTGCAGTTAATACCTTGATCTGTTCATTTGTTTTTTTAAATTCAGCATTTGTATCTCTTCTTGATTTTGTTTTGTTTTTCTTTAAATTGTAATTTCTGATAGTAGTGTATTGCAAGGACCAACATGAGTCAGAGTGCAGATCTTAGGATCTGTTCAGGCACAAATGTGAGGACATTAAGATCAGACAAAGCTGAGATAATTCTGGTTAAGTGGATGGAAAAACTCCTTCATGAGGAAAAGCCACAACATCTGCGGTTCTTCTGCACAGGTAGCCCGGGTTCAAGCAATGGCAGCTGTGTCTTACCCCACAGAAGATTCCTGATGCTCCCCATAGCTTAGAAAAACACTTCATCTGAAGCTCTGGCATGGACAGGAAAACCATCTTGGTTGCTGAGGGCCCTTTCTGCAAGACTACCCATTGCCTGGAAAGAGTCCTGCAAAGAATGTGAGAGTGGATGGACCTGTCTTCCTCTAATCTACCATTTATTTGTGTCGTCTTATTAAAACAAGGCATCTGTTGCCCTCCATCTTCCAACACCAGGGCAGAATCCAAGAGGCAAGCAAAACAAACGTCTTCATGTTCTTCATTAGAAAGCAAGGCCTGGGATCCCTTAGCACTCAGTCTTAAGTGGTTTCAAGTCAACTCTGACCTGTAGCACATATTTCCCCTTCCCCCCGGCACGATTTATTCCTAGAAAACAGAGAAAGTGTGACTTGCCCAAGGTCACCCAGTGGATTTCCATGACCCCGCGGAGACTGGAAGCCTGGACTCTCAGAGGCCTAGTCCAACACTGTAAAGAGAACCTGAGCATCCACTTTTTCTTTGCAAATCCCAAACTTCCTAAAGAACAGAGAGAATTCTATTTTTTAAAAAAATGCACAGGACAGACCAGGATGAATTAAGTCAGATCGTCACTTCCCCGACCAGCATCCGAGAGACAGCGTATTCCTAGCCAAGTTGGCTCAGAATGGTTCCCTCCTCGGCGGGTGTGTATTTTGGATCTCAGCGGGAGAAAACTCTCGCCTTTTAAAGACCCGTCGAATTCGAGGTACGTCGACTGAAACCGGTGCTGCGCTCAGCGTTTCACTCTCTCTCCACCTCAGAAGGATGCGGGGGGGGGGCCGCTGGCGGATGTCAAGTCAGTTAGTAAAGAGCTAAACCACTGCGGCTAGCAATTAGCCTCCCGGTAATTAACGCGCATTTATGGGATTAACGCCCTGGCCGTTGGAAACAAAGCCAAGACATGATAGGGAAATGCAACGCGAAGCCTCGCCTGGATCCCGATGGCCTCTGTTTGCTTTGAAATCAGACAAAAGACACGGCGAAGAATGTCAATTCCCCGCGACGCCTCTCCTTGCAAAGGCTGCCGCCCCCTCGAGCGAGGCTTTCGCTTGCTTCGCCCGCGTCCAGAGACGAAGAAGAGAGAGAGACCCCCGGAGCTGGCGCTAAACGGGGCCGATCGCTGTTCTGACGGCTACTTATTACTTTTCAGACCGATAAAGCTTCCCATTTTCCCCTAATTTCACGGCGGGGAGGGGGCGGTAAAGAAATGTCAACAGAGAACTTCCTGGAAAAACACACGAAAGTTGATTCAAACGGTAAACAAGAAAGTTCGGATTGCTAGGAAGAAAATGTTTCCTCCGTGGTAGGAAGAGCGATAAGGAGACAAACATTAATCAGTGTTGGGTGGGGGTCCCTCCGTTAGCTCAAGCCGGTGGACTTTTCGTCCACTATCGCCCACGATCACCGCTGTATTAGAGGCAATTATTTTTATTAAAGCGCGGAAGGAGGAGGGAGGGAGAGAAAGAAGAAACGAGGGCACCCCTCTGTCAGAGAGAGATCCAGCCAGGATAAGCGTTTTCAGTTCTCTTCGACGTCCCTGGGAGAGTCTAAGCAAGAATTTAACTGTCTCTTGTTGAAATCAAGGGGGTGTACAGCCAAGATGTATCCAGGAGTGGGCATGTACTTCGAAAGAGATCCCGCTGGACTCAGGGCAGCTTACCCCCGAGTAAGGGTGATAGGACAAAGTAGCCAGGTTTGGTAGGGTTGTGTCCAAACTCTCGTCTCCAAACCCTCCGTTTGCGCTAAGCGCCCCACAAATTTAATATGAAAAAGAGGAGGAAGATGGATATCCTGCTCCGCAAGGACGTGAGACGGCGGGATCGTTTCCAGCCCAGCAGAGCTCTTTAAAGAGAAGTGGCTTTTGTTTTCCCTAGCCATCGGGGTGTGGGGGGGGTGTGACCTTCCACAAGTTGCCCTGCTGTAGCGCCCATTATCCCCGACTAGTGCTAAAAGCCAGCCTGGTGTAATAATTTCAGTGTTAGACCAGGATTTTGAGAAATCGAGGTTTCAGTCCCCGCTCAGTCCCCGCTCAGCCATTACAAACTACTGAGTGACCAGAGGCCATTTCCGCACTCGAGTGTTATAGCGCTATTATTCCACTTTCAACATCCTATGGAATCCTGGGGTTTGCAGGTCAGGGAGGGCCTTCCCCTAAACTGCAAACCCCAGAATTCCATAGAATGCTGAAAATGGAATAATAGCAATATAACGGTCTAGTGAAGAAATGGCCCCTGGTCAAACTGCATTCTTTCAGCCTTAGGGGAAGACAAGGGCAAACCCGCTCCGAACAAAGTCGGCTAAGAAAAAGCCGCGAAAGGTTTGCCTTGGGGTTGCCATAAGGCAGAAATGACTTGAAGGCACGCCATAACAATAGTGAAAAGGGATGATGGGAGTTGTAGTTCAGTGTGTGTCTGTGAGAGAGAGAGCGCGTTCATTTATTTAATATCCTGCCTTTCTCCTGGCGAGGGAAGCAGGGAGGCTCACCCTTAAGTTAAGGACCCAAGAGCACTGAAGACCAATTTGATACAAAAGTTTTAAAAACATTAAATAAGCAGTTCGGTTAAGAACACTAAATATTACTACAGTTGAAAAGATATGGAAACGTGGTAAACAGATAAAAGCGTAATACACCCCGTAATACACTTTTTTAAACAAAGACCCATCTGCCGTGGCCATTTAAACGCCAAGGGTCTGAAGGAAACTAAACAGGGAATCAACCGAGCCTCCGTGGGAAGGAATTCCACGCTTCTAGATAAGGCGATAGCATCGGCAAGCCCCACGCGTGTTCTTCGTCCACTGCTCAGGCTCTTTCCGGGCCCTGCCTTGGTAGCCCCTGGGGAAGAGACGCCTGGCCCCGAGGTTTTGGGAGCCCTGGCTCTCCCATTTTCCATGTCTCTGGACAGGCAGATGTCCAAGAGAGCCACCAAGGGGGCGCTCGCTGCTCCCTAGAATGCTTAATGCGGATTAAGGGCACATTTAACACATCTGGCCTTTGTCTTGGCTGGGCTCAACTGGGGCCAATATGGTGGTTTAAAGACGCCTCGGTAGGCAGGGGGCTTATGAGGGGCCAAGAACGACGAGGGTGGCCAAGAGGCTCGCCTCCTGCTTGAGGGTCTCCAGGGGGGCTGATCGGCAGGTGTGGGGAGCTCCAGCAAGACCGTTCTGCCTTCCCCTGGGGCGAAGGGAGACAGAAAGGACGAGTTTGCCCAGCCTCCTTTCTACCCTCCCTTCGTTCGGGTGAATTCGAATCTGCATAAGTCAGTGGTTACACAACTAGGAACTGAAGTCAATACGACTTAACCACGAAGGAACAAGAGCTTTTGTCCTTCTGGAGACCGCCTTACACTGTTCTCGCGTATTTATTCCATCCGGTAATATTTTTTTCCAAATTTGAGCAGATTTGCCTTTATACTGCCTGCTTGAATGGCATGATAACTGGTTGATTTTCCTTCAAGACTCCAGAAGGGCTATATCGGCTATAATCGGGTGCCTCCCAGCCGCTGCTACCCCTTGGATTAGCTGAACATTCTTAGCTGGCTTTTAAAAATGAAAATTACACAAAGGAGCGGAAGGAGGCTTTATTTAAAAAAAAAAAACTACCAGTCACAGTGTTGCCTTATTGTAGCGTCCGTGAAATTGACGTGGCGTGACTCTGGACCGCTGCCTCTGTTTTATCCTGACCTATCTCACAGGGCTGTTGCAAGAATAATGTCACCCAAAGCTCCCTGGATAGGAATTCAACTAGTAACTAAGTAACGAATTCTATGTAAGGACTCCATGCCCTGCTTTGTAGGGTATCTTCTGCCTTGAAGAGGCATCCGATTTAGCCAGTCACCTTTTTGCCCTTCTTCCCCTGCCTTATACAAAGCTATGCTATCATCAGGAGGACTTTAGGGGTGGAAAGAAACCTCCTCGTGTGCCGGAAAGAACACTCTCCCCCACCATCCTGCTTACAACCCAGACAGAGGTTGACAGGACCTCTTGTAAGAAGGGAGGCATAAAGATCCTGCTGCCGGAAAACGTCTAAAAGATTAACCATGTCGCTCAATCTAATGTGACAAGGAAATTGAATTTAATTCGACTGTGATTTACTGTCGCCAGTTAACAGGTTCGGGGAAGAGTGGATTGTGACTCTCCGGAGGGCAGTTAAGAGACAACCAAGGCCATTTCCGCACTAGACTGTTACAGTGCTATTATTCCACTTTCAATGTCCCATGGAATCCTGAGGTTTGCAGTTTAGGGAGGAGCCCCTCCCTAAACTGTAAACCCCATGATTCCATAGGACATTGAAAGTGGAATAATAGCACTGTAATAGTCTAGTGTGAAAACGACCCAAGAGACTAATGCTGGAGCCATTATAGATGAATCCACTGAGGATCCGCTCCACCAGGCAGGTAAGTTGAGAGAGCGAGAGGCAAGGAGAGATCCTCAAGGAGGGCGTGGCGCATCCTGATTTTAAAACAAGCTCTTTAATTGACTGGTGGAATTTGAAACGTGGAAGTTTATGAAACTCCCTACTACCCCTTTCACCCAAATCGAGTGTCCGTGAAGACTTCGGGTCCTCTGACAAAGCCTGTCAGGTCCAATTTCTCAGCGTTTTTTGTCTTTCCTAGATATTGGGTTCCTCGCATCAGTATTTTGAGGACTGCTCAAAACAATGGTGACCGAGGGATGATGGGATCTGCCTTGTTGCAAAGTGCCTTCAAACTGAACCCGACTTAATGCTGACTCTGACCTATATAGTAGTTTTCTTGGAAAGCGGAGGTTTTCTGTTGCCTTCCTCTAAGGCTAAGAGAGTGCAATGTGCCAAGGGTCACCCAATCGGTTTCGACGCTGAGTGGCGATTCAAATCCTGGTCTCCCAGACATGCAAATCGCTAAACCATGTTGGCTCTTCGATGGGAGCTGTAGTCCAGCACAGAAGGCAGGTTACAACTCAAATCGAGGTGAAGGGGCAGAGCACACGCCTTCCACGCTGAAGCGGGGATCGGGTCCTTGCCTTAAGCGACTTCGGTTAGCTTTGGGAAAGCTCCTTGGGCTACTTCTCTGATCAGGATGAGCTAAATGGAACAACGCCCCGATGCCTTGGAAAGGTAGTGTTTCACCACGTCTGTTGATCCATTCAAAAAGTACCCCCCCTTCAATCGCTTAATAAATAAAATACATTTAGCCTTCACGATAGTAATTTTTAATCCAACTGCTTCCCGAAAGGGCGTCCTAAAATATTGTTGCAGAAGAAGAGGATTGTTTAACCCGGGAGGAAAAGGGCCATTTCCACACTAGACTGTTATAGTGCTATTAGTCCAGTTTCAACATCCTGTGGAATCCTTTAAGGCCCCTCCCCTCCCTAAACCGCAAACCATAGGATTCCACAGGATGTTGAAATAGCACTATAACAGTCTATCGCGGAAATGGCTTAAGTCTCTCCTGAAATTCCAAGCTATGTGTGTTCTCCTTAAGGTGCCACAAGCCTTTGTGTTCATTGGCAGTTCAAAAGTACCCTTCAGGTCACTTTGTTTGTTGCTACGTTTATATTCTGCTTTTTCTTGTCATGGGTTGACGGGTAACCTACATAGCTCTCTTCCCTGGAACATGACCCTCACAGCAACCCTATAAAATAGGTCAGGTTGAGAGTGTGAATCCCCTATCAGTCAGTCATCCAATTTCTGGTTCAATGGAAACCAGAACCTGGATAGTCCAGTTCAACGCTTTCAACCACTAGACCGCATTGGCTCGCTTGGGGCCAACAGCCCTCTTCATGTTCCATTGATTTCAGTGGGAAGGGCAAACCAGTGAAATCAAAGGGACTTAAATGTGATTCATATGAAATGAACCGTCTCCGCTGTAGGCTTCCCCACCCCTTATTTTTCTTTAATGCTTTCTTAAACTCTGGCTTCTTTCCCCTGCTTACTGGCAAAACTGGGTAGCTCTCTTTCCCAGACCCTGTAATCCAAACGCCAATCATTTCTTTCCTTTCTAGCCAGGGCTCTAGGAGCTTCTGCTCCCTCTGACTCTCAGGCCTTCCTCTGAGTTTTCAATTGGATTTGCATTTTTTTTTTTTTGGCTTGGTTAACATTCAATTTCATGCTTGATTTCTACTGTAAATACTGAGCCCCATCGCTGCTCCCTCGCCGTGCTCACTGGGCCTGAACAAGCCGAAAAAAATGCAATTCGAAAAATCAAGTTCGGCGTCTACAGGTGGAGGCGATCGGCAGACTCCACCTGAAAAATAGTTTTGCAAGACGGAGCACATCCCCGAAGACGTTCCCCTCCTCTGAAGCCCAGTGCAAAGCACGTCGGGAGGGCGCCTGGGCTGCGCTTTAACCCTTTTTGTGGCCACGCGGGTTACTGGGAGTCTTGTCATTCAGGTCAAACCAGCCGCCGGCCTCCCAAAGCTCTCCTGGCTGGAATTGCGAATTCCCAAGACAGTTGTTCAGTGTTCTGTTGAAATCCGCGGGATTTACCTCGGCATAGACGTGTCTATGGAGATTCAGGGTGGAGTAGTGATTCTGGAAGACCACTCGTGGAAACCGAGTTGGGTGGCCTTGGGCAATCACACCCTCTCGGCCTCCGAGGAAGGCCAGGGCAACCCTTCTCTGGAGCGCTAGGAACACCCTAAGGCAGCGGTTCTCAACCTGTGGGTAACGACCCCTTTGGGGGTCGAATGGCCCTTTCACAGGGGTCACCTAAGACCATTGAAAAATATGTATTTCCAATGGTCTTAGGCTCCATTCCCTCCTTGGTGGTGGCGCACAAGCGCGGGTCACACGCTTGCCTCCTCTTGCCCCCTTTGGCAAGAGCAGGTGTGGCCACACGCGCTCCCACCAAAGCGGGCAGGAGGATGTGAGCGTGTGGCTCGCACTTGCACACTACCACTCCTGGGCCTTTTGCGCACCTTACCTTATCGTGGAGGTTCTTGCACGAGGTGCTCTCTTGGCTGCTCCTTCATCCCGCAGCTGGCTTCCTAGTCGCGCAAGCGCACCGCCCCTTCCTCCCCCAGTGCAGCTTACAGCTCCCAGGCTCTTTCCCTCCCTCCCTGCCCCCCCTTCCTGGAGGGCGAGGCAACCTTTGCCAGGGGGGAGGCATTGTAAATAATAAATAAATAATTTTATGTTTGGGGGTCACCACAACATGAGGAACTGTATTAAAGGGTCATGGCATTAGGAAGGTTGAGAACCACTGCCCTAAGGGAAGGGTCACCATAAGTCATAGTGGACTTGAAGGCACATAACCACAACAAAGGTGCAGGGGTATTTCTGGAGAGTCTCTGCTTTCGGAGTACAGCTCTCAAGCCCCAGCCAGCAAAGCCAGTAGCCTGAAACATGTGGAGAGCGATGCTCCTGCTTTCAAGCTTGCCTTCCAGGCGGTGCACTCTGAATCAGTGAGATTTCCTTCGGAGTCAACGAACCATTGGACCACTTGCTTCTGGCACCGGCAGGAGGCTCGCCAAGACCAGCTGTTTCGCTGGCGATCCCGCAAAAGGACTGAACCAGCCAGTTGACCATAATACACTGTACATACCAAGGGCCTTTAACCTATGACCCAGGGACCCTTAAGGGCTCCACAGATGGGCTTCACTGGGCCATGGACTACAAACACAAAAATGATTTCCCTTCCCCCTTCGATTTTCTTTCCTGTCACTTTGAAAGCTGTGTTTAAATGCATTTTTCTGGGGAGGGCGAATTCATAGCTTTCAGCAGATTCTCAAAAGGGGTCCTTGAGGCCAAAACAGTTAAGAATCGCCAGCACGCGGGATATCCGCAGCAAGCAACTTGTTATTAGTCTATTTATTAGATTTAGAACCGGCCTTTCCCTCACACAGTAACTGCCAAGGCGGTAACAATAACCTCACCGGAGGAAAAGAGAGTTTATAAAAGGGAAGGACACGCGACGTTCTCCAATGGAGCTCTCTCATTTGCTCAAAGACCAGGGCCATTTCCGCACTAGATTGTTATGGTGCTGTTATTCCTCTTTCAACATCCTACGGAATGCTGGGGGTTTGCATTCTAGGGAGGGGCATTTAGAATTCTCAGCCAGAGAGCTCTTTGACCATGGTAAACTGCAAATCCCAGGATTCCATAGGATGCTGAAAGTGGAAAAATAGCGCTATAACAGTCTAGTGCAGAAATGGCCCAAGAGCAGAGGATAGCTTGGCTTCCGGGTAATTCGTCTTGGGCCCCAGATAATCGCGTGATAACATGCACACTGTAAAGCCTTTTCTTCCCATGCTAGCAATGGCAAACGCTAACCCCCCCCGGGCCTTCCAGGGTTTATTCCCACGGGTGGACTGGACACGAACTCCAAACTCAGTCTGCAGTAAGATGCAGGATATGCATTCCAAGAGAGTGGAGAGCTTTGGGTACCACCTAACACCCCTCTCCAGATGTTGCTAGGCTTCAGTTGCCATCAGAACAACACAGAGACCAGTTTGTAAGGGGTAAGACAGCTTCTATAGCGGATTGAGAGAGAGGAACTTAAGTTCTAGCTCCCACACACACACACTAAAGGTCTCAAGTTCAGTCCCCAGTGTATCTGGGAAAGGCCGGGGACCTCCATATTCAGAAACTTCGGACAGCCCCTACCGATTATTGTAGTTATTAAGTAGACGCCTGCTACTGAGCTAGGCAAGTGTGAGAGCTCCTTCCATATATTGCAGTTTCCTTAACTCAGTGGCCTAAACCGTAGTCAGACCTGGCTATTGCTGAGACAGTGAACCAGTGGGATGTACCCAGGTACCAACAGTTGGTTTCAATGGGTTTCTTCTAGATGGGACTAACCAACAGCATTCCAGCCAGATGACAAAGCATGGAGGCTACCATATGTGGCACACGTTGATATGGAAGAAGTACATATATTGTAGGGGAATAAACCTAGCTGAATTCTCCCTTTTACTTGGGGGAAAAAAGAGTTTGTAAGGCCTGTTGTGCTCTACCCACCCCCGATCTATAAAGCCGTGATTAGAATATAAGCCCAATGGGATCAGGGCAGTCCAAGACAATTTGTTGCCTGAAGAGAGGCAGCAAATGGCACCCGCTTTCCAGAACACCCTATCAAGGCGTACAGCACCCAAAGGCCAAACAAATTGTTCTGGAACGGGAGGCAGAAAATCCCACAAGTCTCTCTCCCCTTCTTTGGCCCAAACACATAACAATGATCATTAGATAACAATGTTCCCCCCTTTCAGAACATCCTGAACTACTGGCCTACGGGGGGGCGGTTATCTTACCTTGCCTGAAGGTGGGCTGGGCCTTCATGAGGCTTACTTCCAAGTTAATGGGTATAAGATGACAGTCTCAGAACTGACTGCACCCAATTGCCTGGGACTTGTGGATCAGAGCCCATTTCCTCCCACGCGGTGGAAGAAGCGAAGGCCAGTCCACAAAAACGGGGGCCTCTATCAATCTCTTCTCTACGTGGCCTAAAGATTCCATTTTATGGTCTCCACATAAAGAGAAGAACCATCCAGCACAAAAGAAAATGGCGAGGAGAGTTTATTCGGCCTCTTTTGAGACAGTAAAGGCTTACACGTCCCGTCTCGCTGGGAGTACTTTTCCCAGAATAGTGGCATCTCTTTGTTCATCTCCCGACCAGGCCAAGACACGCTCGGTTTTCGGCAGGGCGCAAATTTCTCGCTCCTGCTCCATGTTCCTCGGCCTGCTGCGAAAAACACATTGACCTGCCCGAGGCGAATATGCTAGAGGATGCCCCCGCAGCACGTTTACTCAACTGTAAATCCCACGGAGTTCAATGGGGCTTATTGTCAAGACACTTATTAAAAATCGTATCAGTCAATCTGTACCTTTGCGAATTAAGAACACATTTGTATAATCCTTTTTGCTAAATGTATAGGTTCTCCCACACTTAGGGTGCAATCCTATATATGTATACCCGGAAGCTCTAGAAAGCTGTAACTAGATTTATTTGGTAGGTCTACTTTACATATAACTATATGCAGATACAACCCATGAAGTTCAACGGGCTGTAGTCCTACGCTTGTTCACCTGCGACCTCACTAAACTTACTTATTTACTTAGAGTAGACCTCCACAGGCTTGCACTAGTGCGATCTCAATAGCATTTTTACAGAGGATTTAGCAATTTGTATATCTATAGATACACACATAGATATATACATATACAAGGGCTTAATTTATTGGTATACACGCAGTGCATTAATCAACTGCTCATTGTTTCATTCATCCACTGAATTAACTACTGCACACTCGAGGTACACACCCGCACCTGTGAAGGTCTATTACGGCTAAGTTCATCGAAAGATTTGTTTTATTGTTATGAGTTATTGGAGGCATGGCTACACCAGTCGATTATTGAGCGCTTCCAAGTAGCTAAAGCAGGATGAATTTGTTTTAGAGATAAGGCCTGGGAAACCGGGCTCAGGATCTCAACTGGAGACGTGGTAATTGCCAAACCGCTCCTCTGCAGCCAAAGCCCACGCGCGGCGGTCACACGCTCGGTTCCTGGGACAAAGGAGCATTTGGGTGGGTAGGTTTATTCGGTCAGCCGGGTACTACAGCCTTTGAAAGGAAGCCAGGGACCCGCTGGGCTTCACAGCCGCCTGCTAGGCAGCCGTCGAAGGACCACCAAGCCCACCTGCGTAGCGCGTTCTCTCTCTCTCTTTGTCAAACATATACACGCACATACACACCCCTTTGTTCCCAGGATTTCATACGGAGACGCTGAAGAGTCAGCGTCCGCTCCAAGATTGAGCGAGGTGCTGCTCCTCACTGCAAATGCCTCGACGGGACGGGGCCGGAGAGGGGAGAGGACCGAGGGCAGCTCCTTGGCGTTGTTTACCGACTGTGGGTGGAATCTAAAGGGCGCTCTCGACAATCAATGGAGCCTCGTCTCAAGTTACCGAGCTGAGCTCCCTAAATGAGTCTGGCCGCTGATAACTGCAGGTCAAAGGCACCTGAGATAAACGGCTTCCAGCGGCTTGATGGCAAGTGAGATACGAGAAAACGGATCGGCTTTTTATCCGCTCCTCCGAGGAGGTCGCCTTTCATTGGCCGGGCCGAGCCGAGCCCCACCGCTTGGGCCGAACAGAAGATTCCTTTAGGAGTTGGGAGGTAGAGACTGAGAGACAGAAAGAGAGGGACTTGGAAAGGGCGAAGAAGGAAAGCCGTCCTCACACCCCACCACCAGCCTACAGACGCGCACACCATCTTGGAGTCCCACTTTGGGAGAAAAGGCGGAACAGAAACGTGATTGATTAACTTGAGGGCTTTTCCGCACTACACTGTTTTACTGCTATTATCCCACTTCCAGCATCCTGTGGAATTCTGGAGTTTGTCGTTTACTGAGGTCCAAGAGTGCTCTGCCCGAGTATTCTAAATGCCCCCCCTAAACTGCAAACCCCGGGATTCCATAGGATGTCGAAAGTGGAATAATAGCACTGTAACACGGTAGTGCGGCAAGGACCTGAGCCCCGGTTGCGCTCAGCAGCACTTCTTCCGCGGCAGGTGTATAGCCAGAATAGCAGCGCTGGAAAACCGGGGAGGTTAACACGGGGATGGTTCGAGCTGGGCTCCTGTGTGGCAACTCCCCATCCCGCCAGCTCTGAAGGGAGGCAGCTCGAGGGGGTTTGTGGGCTGCACAAATGATCGTTCAAGTTGGTTCTTCTCTCTTCCCGTCCCAGAAAGTGTTCCAATCTCATGCATATTCGTTTGGAAGTGGATGCCATTGACTTAACTAGAGGGTTACTTTCGAGGAAACCTGCATACAGCTTAGACTCTAAAGTGACTGTCAGCAACTGTCCTGAAGTCACTCAGTAAAGCAACCGTTACCCGTGAAAGCTGAGAAGGAAGCCCCATTGAGTTTAGAGAGTTTGCACACAAATAAAGCGCCTATGAGATATGCAAACTTCAGGAGAAATCCCTCTTCCTGTCACGTAGCCTCGGTGCAGAGTATGAGTGAAGCGGAACCACTGGTTCTCTTTTGCGGGAGTACAGGTGGCAGTCACTCCGTATTCATTGTGTAGAAAATACTGGTGAGATGGCCTCCCTCAGCTTTCTCTAACCTAGTGCTCTCCAGCTTTGCTGGACTCCATCTCCCGCTGTCAGAGGCCTGAGTGGTCTTTGGGATTTATAGTGCATTAGGCTTCGACCCTTGCGGGTGTCCCCTTTTGGTGAAAAGGAGAATGATTTTACAACTTGGCTATATAAGAATTTCTAGTGTCCTATCCAGTTGCTCCTTTTTTATATAAAAAGGGAAATCCTAGAGAGGGCTGGCTTTGCACTCACCAGCGATAATGAACCTGAGATTTTTCAGATGTTCTTGGACTGTAAATCCCATCAGTCCTAGCCAGTGTACCCCGTAATGAAGGATAGTGGGAGTTGTACCCTGACAACATTTGGAGAGCCAAGGCTTCTTATCTCTGTTGTATGCGTTGGTCCCAAAGCCAGGGAAGACTTGGAGAGCTGCTGCCAGTCAGTGTAGGACAGGGATCCAGCATCTGCTGGGGCTCTGCCTCCCACAGTCCTTGATCGTAGGCGGTGGGGAGCAGGGTCAATGGGAGTCGGAGCCCAACATCTGGAAGTCTACAATTCTTGGGTCCTGAAATACTTACTGTTCAGTAGAATGCACTCCTTTGGAAGGTGGTGTGCTCTACTTCAACATGGATTTTTAAGCACAGGTAGAATGTCCACCTCTTCAGGACAACTGTGATCTCCAAATGTTCCTCTGCAACTTCTGAGCTGGCTAGGCTTTCTGATAGTTTAATACCAAATAAATAAAGAAATAAATCCAAAAGGCCACACGCATGAAGCAGGTCAGGCCTTTTCAAGAAGGGCTTTCGGAAACCCTTGCAAAAGATATCTCAAGTAGTGTCATCCTGAGGGCAGGGAAACCTCTAGTTAACGATATGTAAGCCGCTCTGAAAGCCTTTGTGGCTGGAGAGCGGGGTATAAATACAATCAATCAATGGTTCCACCCCTACCAGGCTGGAAATCGTTCCTTCCGTTTTCTCAGCAACTTCTGGCAGAGGAGCAGAGGCTGCGGCGAGTTAATCAAACGGTTCATTATTGAGATCAGGGCTCAAATGAAAAGAGACTCAAACCATTTTTAAGAACAAAATGCAGCGCTAAGGACATAATGACATCTAGGCCATTTCCGCACTACACTGTAACAGTGCTATTGTTTCATTTTCAACATGCTATGGAATCCTGGGGTTTGCAGTTTGGGGAGGGGCATTTAGTATTCTCAGGCGGAAAGCTCTTTTGCCTCAGTAAACTACAAACTCCAGAATTCCACAGGATGTTGAAAGTGGAATAATTACACTATAACAGTGTAGTGTGGAAATGGCCCTAGAGTAAGGAGCCTCAGAACCTGTGGAGTCACGTTTCCCCTCACCGCCCTCCAAACACCGCCTCCACTCTTCCTCAGTCTTTTAGTGCCGCTGCCCGTGGATAAAAGGTCTGCTCTGGTTTCATTTTTACAGAGTGGAGGAGGCACCCGGGATCTGGAGGTGTTGCCCTCCTTCGCCGCCTGCCTGTGGCTGGCTGCCGAGCTTCTGTGATCTCCAGCCACCTAGCCACTGTGGATCGGACTGACTTCGGAGTAGATAGCTTCAAGAGCTAGTACTGGTCACTACCAGTGGTTCCCCATCTTGGTCGGAAACAAATGAAAAGAACGGAAGGCGAAGGAGGCCAGATCCGAACAACCAGGCAGGAAAACATTGGGTGGAAATAAAGGGTGATTTCAGAACTTCAGACCTTCCATGCAGTTTCAACTTGCTTCTGTTAGATAAGGGGGAGTGAAATAAATTAGAATACTTCTTACTGAAGTAAAGCATTGCGCGCCTACTCGGGAGTAAATCACATGAATCTCAGTGGGGCTGACTTCCCTCTAAGCAGGCATTTCAGCAGTCTCGATGCGGTTTGAAATTGTCCCACCGAGGCCTGATCCAGGCAATGGGGGCCCTAGAGAAGTTCCAAAATTGGGAGCACTTCCTGTACAGGTGGGAGGAATCCTGAGAGCGGTAGCACAGAAATTAAAGAGAGAAATACAAAGTAAATGGCTTAGGTAGTACCAAGAGACAGCATAAAAACCGTCATGAGTGAACTGCAGCTTTGGTGAGACAAACAACCTGACCCCGTGCATATTTATTAAATTACTCAACTAATATACAAAATGCTGATGGCAACAGAAACCTCGGAAGATCTAGGAAATGATTGTGGAATAAGAAGAAGCGGTCTGAACCGTTTTCCATCGACACTGGGTCCCTAACCGAAGAGGGACCTGAAACAATTGCAACAGTTGACCCATTGGCAGTCTGGTCCTCTGTCCCACTGTCTAGTCAGCACGGATCTCTCAAAGGTGGCTGTAATTATTTTACAGACCTGTAAGTGTTAAAGGAATCATCGCCACCAGGTTTAGAGAGGAGTGTCCGGTGGCCCTTCACTTCCCTTGGGCCTCACTTCTGACTTTTCTTCTCCCCACAATCAGGCGGAGATTTATCCTCCAGCCCAGGCTCCTCTTCGCTGCCTCTGAAGAAGGCAAAGTTTGTCAGCCTAGAAGATGCCAACAGACGCTTAGCTAGAAAGTCCTCCTCATCCTCGCCACCTGACTTGCAATCCTATGCACGAGAGTAAGTCCCATTAAATGCGATGAGGCCACCTTCTGAGTAGACTGTTGATACCCTCCGTGATGTTGTTTGTTCTCCGTTGCAAAATTCGCCCGGTTTGAGGGCTTTAAATCTGTCTGATGTGTTTTCTTTCCACCCAATTGCTAGAGTTTTGATTTCTAGGGGAATTAAGTTGAACGGGGCCTCTCGTACCCTGCAACGGGATCCTATTCATGTTGACTCCGACGCAAGTCCCATTGATTTACTCCTAGGTGCGATTGCTTTCATTCGTTGCCATGAGCTTTCGAGTCGACTCCCACTTAGGACGACCGTATTAAAGGGTTTTCTTGGCAGCATTTTTTTCCCCAAGAAAGTTTGCCATTGTCTTCCTCTAAAACTGAGAAAGTGTGATTTGCCCACGATCGGCCAGCGAATTCCCAAGGTCGAGTGGGGATTCGAACCTTGTACTCTAGGAGTCCTAGACCAACGTTCAAACCACTACACTATGCTGGTGTGTTGTTGCCGGTGCTGCTGGATACACAAAATATAGCATGTGAGAAGAAAGAAAATGGAATGCACCGTGCTCCTACAACAATACATGGAAACGACTCATGGATATCCGTGGAACTTTCTTTCAAAACTAAATTGCTTCAGATTTTGGCAGGAAAGTGGGGGATAGATTGAAGTGAAGGTGGATCACAAGCTAGTCTAGAACCCCTATGCGTTTGTGGATTCTTTGTTCGCCAACCAGACTGTGAATGACGAATTTTCTCAGGACGTTTAATTACGTCCCCTTGCAATGGGAGGTTTTCTTCCGAGGAAATATGCTCCACGAGATCAGATGGCACGTGACTTTTGAACAGGAGGCGACCTGGGCTTTTGGGGCCGCCAACAAAGCAACCTTCCCTTTCTTATAGAGATCGGGTTGCCAACTCTTCAAATAGCCTCTGTACCTATGCTTTTAATAGGAATTCGCTGTGCAACAACGGAAGAGGGACAGGTTTACTGCTTTGCCAAAACTGGGGGGGGGAGTGTTGGAGGTCCAACTGTTAATAAAGAGTTCTGTCAAAAGGACTGTTTGAAAAGCCGGCAAAAAGAAAGATATCAAACCAAACAAAAAAGGAGCGAGAGAGAGAGAAAGAATCAGATTCCCTCTTAACAATTAAATGGTCTTTTTAAAATAAGATCCTGTTTGCTACAGCAACTTTCCGGCTAGAAGAGGAAATACGAGGGAATCGCTTCGTTGCATGTCCAAGCTGAATTCCAATTTATAGCAGATCTGAGAAAGAATTGTAATGAATATATCAATACAGGCAATTTTGGTTTAGAAAAGTATGTCAGGCAAATTAATCTACTGTTTCTACCTCCAAAATGGACATGAGAATGTGTAGTCCTCAATTTATTCTCTCAAGGCATTTTAACGTTACACTTTTTCTCTAGTAACCTAAAGAACTTAATGCAAATAAGATCTTTATTTAATTTATACACGAATATATTTTTTAAAAAATTTATATAATACATATTTATTTCCCACTCTGTGAAATTACAAACCAGACTGTCGGGTAAGTATCAATAAATTAACATTACTCCCTGGTGTTATGGCTGAGGATTTAAACCACTGGAAGGAGACGGAAAGAAAGATTCTGAATTAAACTTGAGATTTTAATTATTGTGCTTTCTAAAGTATATGAACATCGTTACTCGTTGCTGAATTTGTTAATCATAGACAGTAACGAAATTTGGCAGATACAAAACAATCCGAAAAGTGGAGAAGACGAGCGGCTAAACTTTCCTCCTTGTAAGTATGCTTACTGTTGAACCCTTTACTTACAAGGAAGTTTAGGTGGAATCTCTCACTGACCCCTGGCTAAGATGAAGCCGCCTAAGTCTGACGAGAGGGTATATCTGCCGTGCAATCCAGTTTATGTCTACTCTGAAGTAAGTCCTGTTGCATTCGAGAGGACTTAGTCCCAGGCAAGTGTATACAGGATTTCAGTCTTTTAGAGAGGAGAGGGATTCTAATTAGATACAGATACACACGGAAGATTTCATTTGGATTTAATACACTATTTTTTTCGATATAAATTACGGGGCAAAATATTAAATCAAAATGCCAACTGCTGCTCCCAAAACCTGGAGAAAGAGAGATTGAAAAAAGAAAGAAGCAACAAATAAATAAAGAATAAGAATGTCCTTTTTGTTCGGTTGCTTTTCAAGAAATGGTACGAGGCATTTGGGGGCTTTGTCTTTTTGTTTTTATCAATTAATTGGCTACGAATCCGCCGGCTAAACGACTGAACGAGGCACCATAAATCATCAAAGAACATTTCTCCCAGTTTAATATTTACTCATTTCGAAGGTTAGACGTCGCCGAGGTAGTTAACTGGTGGAGAGAGGTAATTTTTTTTAAAAAAAAAAAACCCGTTATAATCAAGCTTCGTTCCACGAAGTTCCTAAATTAATATGGGGAGAGGAGGAGGAGGAGGCGAGAGAATTCTCCGCTTGAACGGTAGGATTAGGAATATTTCTAGAAGAAAGAAGAGGGTGTGAATTGACTTTAGCCTGCAATCGTCTAAAGCGGAATTACAGCTTGTAAAGTAGGTCTCCATCAGTCTCCCGGGAGACGGGCTCAGTTCGACTTGGGTGTTCCATCTCCTTGTTACCCCTCACAATAATTAGTCCCATCGCCGTCCCAAGCGTGTGTTTCGCCCTCCCACCCTTATCGCCAATAAATGTTGCTGTCTGTTGTTTTGGTTCGGCCCCCCAAGTTCTACAAACTTCTGGGGTACCCCCGGGGGAGGCGTTTACACAGTTTGTTAAAAAAAAGGGGGGACCACGTAGGAGGCAATAGTGACGGGGCGCGCGCACCACAGCCCCCCCCACACCCCAAAAAGGGGTATTCGCCTAGCCAGCGGCTGACGGGTCTGCTTTGGAGGCAGAGAAGAGAAAAGGGAAGAAAAGAAAGTTAGGAGTGTGACTTTCTTATCAAAGTGCGGGAAATGTCGTTTGCTTTGTGCTTTGATGTCTGCTTGTCTTTCAGGCCATCCTTGCATGTCATTACCAGGCGCACAAGGGAGAAAGAGGTGTGGGGCGCTTTTTTGTTGTTTTGATGGGAAGTAAAAGGAGAGAGACGGGGGGGAAAGACGAGGGGAAAACCCGGGAGGGGCACCCTGAGATGATTTCTGCCCTTCTGTTGCAACTGTGAATGGCAGGATTCTTGACAGAGAAGCCAGGCGGCGGCTCTGTTCTTAAACGGAGGAGTTTACAGTCGCCCTGTTTAAGGTGGCGGATCTTCCTTGCTTGTGGCCAAGCCGCTCTCCTTTGGAAAACATGGCTTTTAAAGAGATTTTATCTCCCTCCGTCTTTCCCTTTCAGTTTTCACACACAGAGAAATAAAAACTCCCTAGGCGCTTGTTCAAAGGAGAATCACTACCTCATAAACTAGTGCTTCATAAATCCTCCTATCCGAATTTCTCGAGGCAGCGCCAGCGTTGCGCTCTTCCAACCTCCTGGCTCTTCCAATCCGATCCCCACGTGCCTTACTTTCGAGCAGACCTAGTCTAGCCTGGACGCTGTTGATCCGCATGCATTAAAATACCTTTCTAGTCCCGCGTGTTTCAGAAGCGCCCAAATGCGACTGGACTGAACGCCTCTCCCGACGGCTGTCTCATCAAGTCTTCTTCCGTTTCACTCCGGTCTCACTTCAGCGGAGCAACACTGCCCAAGGGTGAGCCCCCAGATATCTGCCTCAGGCTGCCATCTTACGCTCACTTGGTGGGCTGTTAACCCCGCGGAAGGGAGTGAGATTTCGTTTTGAGTAAAGAGCTGCAGAGCTTCAACCCTGCTCATTCGAATCTACTAGAAAATAAACCCCAGTTTCAACTAAATGGAGCCACAGTTCCGTCTGCGAAAAGATGACACGGGGCGGCCGCAGTCCAGGACACGTTGATCTAGGAGTAACTCCTTTCTATTAAATGGGTTTTTCTTTTGAGTAAACACTCGTGTGTTGAGGCTGCCTGTCAAATCAGCCTCTTTCCAGAAAAGATAACCGGCTACAATCCTGTACACATTTACCTGTAAGTTCCATTCAACTCAGTGGAGCCTACATCTGAGTAGATCTCTAGAGGTTTACACAGTGAAAAAACTCCCAAATCAACCACTTGCGGAAGGAGGCTCCCCTGAGATCCACCCAAGAAAGCCCGTGTTCGGAACTGGGGGTGTGACTTTTGTGTGTTTTACGATTTTCACACGCAGCCTATGCCTCCGGCTGGTCGTTAGGAGCTTGCGCTGGAACTCCGAGAAGAACCGATTAATTGCATCCAGGAGAGGCGAGCTGACTTTTTAAAAATGTTTCCTGGACAAAAATGTTCCGCTCTTAAAGAGGGTCAGATGGAACTTCGCACTGACACACACCGAGAAAAGGTGACAGGCGGAGGCAGGGGGAAGGATGCAGGAATGGACAGACTGGCGGGGGGGAGGGAGGGATCTTCCTTGCCTTCCCCGCCCCTCCCGACTGACAAAGCTGCCCAGGGTCACCCCCGAGGCGCGGACGCTTGGCGGGAGACGGACACTTCTGAACTCAGCAACCGGGGCCTGAGGAGGACAGAGAGAAATAGCGGGAGAGGAGGAAGGAAGAAGGACGTCCTCCTCCTCTCCGGGGTGGCGAGGAAAAGCCGAAAGTGCCTCCTTGACCCTTCCCAGCTCTTGGGTCGTCTTTGCCACCAAGCGCGCTCCCCGTCTCCAACGCCGCGCCTTGCCCTCTTCTCCTTTGGGGGATGGAAAACCTGCCTCGCAATCCACGCAGATTCCCACCATCACCATCATTCCGCCTGCGCGCACCTCTCCCTCCCTCAGAGAGGAGCCTTTTCCCGAGTGTCTGGGTCCCTCCCCTCTGCCCCCGGACTCCCGCCTCCCAACGGAGGGAACGATCCAGCCAAAGGAAAGTAACTGGAAAAGCGCAAGGCTTCCCCTCGGGTTGGGTTTGGCTCTTAGATGGCCAACTCATCCGACCGGGGATTTCATCTCCTTTGTGTCTTCGGCTCAGAAAGAGCTGCGTTAAATCGGTCACGAGGACGTGTTTTGGGTCTTCCTCCTCGCCGCCTTATTGCAGACAGTTTTAAAAGAAGGATATGGGTAGGCAGGTTCATTAGGGTTCGCTTCGCCCTATTGCCCTCCCAAAGTAAAGGCCCATTTTTTATGGTTAGAGTAGAACCATGGAATCAGATTTATACCTGTTCCTTGATTCACCAGTCAACAGTTGAGTCAATGACTTTACTTCGCGATGAATCAAGCGCATCTCGGCCTAGATTTCGGGAGAGAGAGGCGTCCAGGCTCCGTCCTGCCACTCTCTGGGTTTCTGCCTTTTCAGTTCTACACCAACAGCCCCCCCAACAATCCCGATTGTGTTGGAATAGCTACCGATGGGGTTATTCAGTGGCAGAGGAATAGCACTCTGTGCATACTCAGAAGAGATGAGCGCACGTTGCAGAGCAAAACCTTAGTGGGAAGCCGAACACAACCTCACCTTTTATTTATAGTTGTATTTTCCATCCCTACTACCACTCTCATGGAGCCTTTCCGCACTACACTGTTATAGCGCTGTTATTCCACTTTCAACATCCTATCCTGTTATTCCACATTCAACATGGAATCCTGGGGTTTGCAGTTACGGGAGGCCCGTAGGATGTTAATGTTGAAAGTGGAATAATAGCTCTATAACAATGTAGTGTGGAAAAGCTCATGCTGTTCTCAGTATGGGATGAAATTAGGCACTGACGTTGGAATGAAAGGGATCAGGGGAAATCCAGTTAAATGGATCGTTCCTGCCTAGAGGAGGAAACCAGCCCTCTGTTTATTAGTTACGGAGGTGTTTGTTGGTTTGCGTCTTTACTAAATCCAGCAAGGCAGGGAAGCAAAAGGAGAAGGATAGGAAATCCGAAAATATCCGGGGTCTTGTTTTGTTTTTGCTTTAGGCAATGTCCTCCCCTCCTTCTCTCTCGGAGAGCTCTCCACCAGGACTGCCCCCTTCCTTGCGCCCCTCCCTCGCCTGCCTCTCAGGCCCACACCCCTCTGCCGCCTCCAAGAAGAAGGCCTTTCTCAGCCGAGCTCAGCCAGGCCGCCTTTTTCTCCGAGAAGGAGGCTAGAGGTGAATTTCTTTTCCCCTCAGCCCTCCTCCATCAAAAGACTCAAAGCGAAGGACGTGGCTAGACACTCATTTAATGACAAGTAATTGACAAATCCGAGAGGCCGCATTACCAGTGGGCTAGGAGAGTATTAATTATTGAAAAACCATTAGCCTCTGTGTGTGTCCTCCAGCGATCCCATCTTGTTCAGGAAATATAAGCTGTCACGTCCGTTTAGATGGAGGGGAAATCAGATGAGGAAGTCCTTTCCTCCCCCTTCTCTTCTCTCCAGGCCCAGCCCTGCCGGCCAAGCGGAGGGGGAGACCTGCAGCCACCCAGTCAGACTTCACACCCCCAGATCTGGATCGCGGAAAGAAGAGGGTCTTTCGCCTTCCCTCCCAATGAGACAAACCGCCTGGAGCCCTTAGATCTGTCCAGCCGCAAAATCCACTAGCCTGAAAGGTGCGGGAGGGAGTTTCATTCTTCCTTTGAAACTGGAGTACGGGGAGGGGGACCCACTGCAAGGCCAAGTCAGCTGGGCAAAATGCCCATGGAAAAGCCCACGCGCGGAACATGGGGCGCTCTCGTGCAAAGAGAGCTGAATATGCAGATACAGACTAAACTTGATATTTTGCTTCCTTTTGTTTAAGACAACTCTTTTTTAAAAAAAAAGAAAGAAAGAAAAACTCACAAAACATAGGCATCACAGCAAAAAACTTTAGAGGAGCCAGTACTTTCCCGCCTTGGGCCATTTCCACACTAGCCTGTTATAGCGCGATGATTCCACTTGCAACATCCTCTGGAATCCTGGGGTTTGCAATTTCGGGAGGGGCCGGGCAAATCCTGCAAACCCCAGGATTCCAGAGGATGTTGCAAGTGGAATCATCGCGCTATAACAGGCTAGTGCGCAAACTGCCATCTGTGAAATGGTCGTCTCTAGGTTGGAGGCCTTCGTAAACGCGGGTGCCTATGAAGAGTGTAATCCATTATTAAACGCTTTTTACGTCCCGTTGATTCTAGCCAGTTTCGTTGGAACGCGGAGCGATTTCAACGTGCTTGATTGCGGATGGATCCTGCTCCGAGGTTATAGAAAAAAATTCCCCACACAGCTTCCAGCCGCATATCTCTGTGACGATACCAATGATCCTACCGCTTTACGAAGTGTTACAAAGTAAAGGCATTTCCGCACTAGACTTGTTAATAGTGCTTTTATTCCACTTTCAACATCCTGTGGAATCCTGGGGTTTGTAGTTTGTAGTAAACTGCAAACCCCAGGATCCCATAGGATGTTGAAAGTGGAATAATAGCGCTATAACAGTCTAGTGCGGAATTAGCCTAAGAAAGAAATGGAGGTGTGCACGTTGCACACTGAAAACACAAGCATAAACAATATCTTTGCTAGAGTTATAAAAGAGGAGTCGTGGGTAGTTTGGAAATGACACCTACTCTGATTTAGAGAACATGCAAAGAATTCACGTTCCCTATAGAGGAGAAACAGCAGGATCCCCACCCGAAGTTCTGGGGAAGACCCATTGAACTGAATGGGACACAGGCGGGTCTGCCTCGCGGTGCATCCACGCTGCTCAGCTATAACAGATACCACTTTACTTGCCCAAGGTCCGGTCTGCAGTATCCTGGGATTTGTAGTCTAATGGCGTACTCACTACTCTGTCGTTGTTAAGTACAGCCCTCGGACCCTATCGACAGAAGATTTTCAGTACCTCAGGAAACTACAGATCCCAGGATTCCATAGGCTGAAGCCGTGACAATCACAGTGGTATCCACTGTGTAGTGTGGTGTATTGTGGATTCTTCTCCGGTTCGTTCCAAAGGGGAATCACGCCGGAAAACGTTCCCTGGATCATGGCCTGAGCCCTTTCGCACTTCTCTTTCGTGATTTGCAAATCTTTTCAAAAGTTAGGCTTCCTGATCCTCTTCTAATGAATCAGCTCTTCCCACTCAGTCCATTCAAATGTTTTGCATGCTGCTGCATGACTGAATGTGGGGGGGGGCGGGAGGTTGAAGAAAACGGTTCAAATGGTCTGAGCACTTTTCTCTGCCTTTGAGAAACGTTTTGCTCCCGTGCGACTCCAGGAAGAAGGTTGCAATGTGTTTCTTGGGGCTTACTCCCAAGTAAGACAGAGGAGCCGTTCGTTCCTTCAGAAGCTGCAGGGAGGAAAGCTGTTGGGGGGGGGACAGAGGAGGTGACGGTGGAGGTGTGGGTGTATTGTGTGTAAGAAGGGAGGGAGGTTATCTGGCCCTTATTGCAAGAACAAAGAGAACAGCTTTTAAAAGCTGGCACCTCTCCACCGCCCGACATAGTACACAGGGTTCCTAAAACAGAAGGAGGAAAGCGATCGGGGTTACCAAAGGGCCCCAGACTATCCAGGCTGCTCTTCTCCACCTCCGAAGAGCCCCACCGGACCAGGTCAAAGAAAGGCCCCGCTAGGCCAGCCTTTGGTTCCCCGTCTTCGCCGGCCAGAGGCTTGAGGGAGGACCACCGAATCCTGCGGTGCAATTTTTCAACTCAGCCGCCACAGGCGGCCCTGTCCACCATAGCGTGGCTGTCTTTGTCCCTGGTGCTCCCTCCTTAAGCGACTCTGAGAGTAGGGCAGGGCCGGCCGCGAAGGGCGCTCGGCGGCTGGCCCAACGGAACACCCCCTGATCCCTTTCTTCCTACCTCGGCCCCACCACCCTGGACATTCCTCGGCTTGGGGGACAGCCGTGGGTCGCAGAAAGAGGAGGAGAAACGGGAGGGCTCTGAGAGCTGAGGGGCACCTTGGGGCCCCTGAGCCGGTCTCTCTGGCCAGGTTGGACCCGCGGCTCCCGATGCACTTTCCCTTCTTGAGCCTCTCGCCCTCCTCCTCTGGTCCCGATTCCGAAAAGTTCAGGATCCGACCAAGAACTCCCCCTCCCTTTACCCCAGCAAAGGTCCTTTTCCAAAGAGTACATGCGTCTACCAAATTTAAAATACGGATGGTTCCGTCGCCTACCTGAGGATGCTGGGGAGGCGCAGCTGGCAGAGGCGACGAGACGCCGGCGGCCCCTCCGACGCTCTGCAACTCGTCGGCAAGGCATCGCCGCATTTATGGGAGCCACTGTTGACTTTAGCACAAAGCAAAGATTTCACTGCCCGCTAGTTTAAAAATGAATATTTTACCAAGATATCGATCAGCGTTATAAAATTCAGTTAAGCACAATGGCACAAAAGGAACAGAAAAAACACGCGCGCGCGCGCTCGCACGCACACACACCCGCACGCACGTCCACGCCGAGGCACCAGGAACAGCCGTGCTAATATCTGTGTAAATTTACTGAACTCTGACGTGCCGCCTAAAGTTTGCCCTCCTGGAATTTAGAGTTAGATTTTTTTATTATTATTATTACTGCTCTTTGTTTACTGATTGTGTTTATTCGCAGATCGCAATGGTTGAAACCACCAGCGGCTTAAAAATGGTGAGGGGGAAGGCAGAGAGAAGAAGAAGGGGGGAGATCAAAAGTGTGGTCCGTTGCAAACGGCAACCCCCCCCTTTTTTTTAAATTCCTTCTCCTCAGTCCCCGATCCGACGAGTTAAGGAGAAGCTTGGAACAAAAAGAAGGGGGGGGGCAAGATGGATCTTCTCTGCCAGGAAACTAAATGACATTTATCCCCCCCCCGCTGGCCTTGCCACCCTAACACGTCCCTCCACCCCCTTTTTAAACGGTCTTTGGGCAGAAGTATATCTTATCGCTGGGGATCAGCAGAATGGGAGACAGCTAAGTGGTTTAAAACGACCGCGGCACAATGGGGGCGGGCGCTGTGGGACCGGGCAGGTTAGAGCATCATATTTTCGGCCCATTGTGCGCCCAATCACTCCCATTCCAGGCCTCCATTCTTCCTCGCGACGGGAGCCTTTTATGTGGTAATGAACACACATTTTCCGCTTTGCTTCACAACGTGTGTGTCCTCGCGGGCCCGGAGGCCAGGCGGAGACGACTTCTTGGCACGGGGAGGGGGGACGGGGAGAGGAGAGATCCTAGGGTGGTGGGATTGCCCCCCTCACACGCTTTTTAGAGGTGCCTTCTTTCGCCGCCCATTTTTCCAACGTGGGTTGTTTAATACGCGCACACGCACACGCAGACATGCATCTTCGGGGTTAATTCGTTTTTTAAAAGTCCGATCTGTGAATCTGCTCGGAACGTGGGCTCCAGAGAAGACTAGTAATTTTATTTTATTTTTTAATTTCAGGACGCAATCTGCGTCAGTTAAATCAGATCGGTGGATAGGGGAAAGTTGGCCGGCGGGGAAAATCGGATTAGAGGAAAGGCTGACTTGCTTCGCCCTGGGGCGAGGTCTCCAAAGAGGCCTCCGATATTTTAGCGGGTTGAAGGGAAACGACTCCGGTTGCTTTTGATTGGATTCAGGAGAGGGGGAGGCGAGAAAGCTGTGATTACCCTCCAGTCGTTGACCAATGATTTGATATGAGAGAGGGCAGGCAAGAGACCGTGGAGCAGATAAATAAATAGAATAAATGTTGGCGTTTACCAATAAGTTTTAAGCAGCAAAGAAGCCCACTAATCAATAAACTTCATGCTCAGGTGTATGTTTCAGTGAGAGTTTCTGTTATGGCAAAGGGACCAGGCTTGTTGTTGTTGTTGTGTGCTTCCAAGTCGCTTCCGACTTACGGAGACCCTAAGTCGATCCTATCATGGGGTTTTCTGGGGCTCAGAATATGCGAGGCCCCCAAGGTCAGACAGTGGGTTTCCATGGCTGAGCGGGAATCAAACCTTGGTCTCCGGGGTCGTAGCCCAACGCTTAAACCTCTACACCACTATGGTTGTCAAAGGGATCAAGTTATGGATGTCAAAACATCCCCAAACTAACGGTGTTTTTTTCAAAGCTCACAGCAGAACTGATTTTGCATCCCCCCCCCTCGTGTGATGTTTATACGAATATGTGTAAGGAAAACGGCACGGAGACAGAGTCAAAATCTACCATCTCAAAGCACAACTGGGTTGAGACCCCACATTGTCTCAGCCAAGCGTATCCACCAGAGAATCACTCTATGCAATCCTGTAACAGATAGGGCACAGTGAATGCACACAGTTTCACCTCATTGCACAAGGGGACTCTACTCCTGCCACCTTCAGCTGGGTACTTCACACCAGGGGTGGCACAGCTCTCGCAAGCCCAAGTCACCAACAGGATTCTCGTATTTGGGCCTTTCTGCACTACTCTGTTACAGTACTATTATTCCACTTTCAACATCCTGTGGAATTCTGGGGTTTGTAGTTTAGGAAGGGACATTTAGAATTCTCAGTCAGAGGGCTCTTTGGCCTCAATAAACTACAAACTCCAGAATTCCACAGGATGTTGAAAGTGGAATAGAAGCGATGTAACAGGGTAGTGTGGAAAGGCCCTTTGTGTGGTATTTTCTGTCGGTCCCGTGCCATGAGCCAGCCACCCCCTTGGCCTACTGATATGGGCTGCTTTTATGGGGAAGGGGTGTAATTTACGGGAAATGTTTTCCCACCGTTTTCTGTCCATGGTTCTCCAGTCTTTGGTTTGTATTGACTCAAAGCATAAAACTGTGAAAACCGAAAATTCCTCGTCTTTAACAGGTGCTAACCCGGAGGGGTGACCCGTACACGACTTTCTCTTTCCCAGTTACCACCTCGGCACTTAGAAATAAGGCTACAGTTTCAGCCCACCTGATTGGAAATCAGATCCATTACAATGAATGGGCCCCAAATATGTTCCTTAGAATGGGTGTGCGTGTGTGTGTGTGTGTGAAAGGTGTAGGTGGCGGTCCACAACAAAGGGCAGGCGGCCTTCTCAAATGCGAGATCCCGACCACATTAGCCTTAAATTGTAGACCAAAGATTGTAGAACAATTTAAGGTGGTCCTGTCCAGTCTGGCACGCTCCAGGCGAGATGGGCTAAAACTCCCGTAGCCAGCCTGGCCAACGGCTGGGAAGAACGAGCCTTGCAGCCCAGCTCAGCATCTGGAAGGCCCTGGACTGAGAAAGGGCTAAAGCAATCTGGAAACTATAGGTTGTCTATCTTGGCTCTGGGGAGCTCCACCTCTTCTCAACCGTTGATGTTCCAAGATAACAGCCTGCCATTCACGGTCGCTCCTCAGTTGAGAGCAGCAGCGCCCCTCTGAGATTGCCTATGGGAAGACCATCACAGATCTGTCCCTGGAAACCTCTGCTTTCCAATAGTTTGCAAGTGGGTGTTGAAGCGCGGCAAGAAGCAGTTCTTAAACAGCCTCCGCCCCCAAATGCTCCCGGCCATTTAGATGGTACGTTGGAAAAGGTCGGAAGAAAGCCATCTTTTGCTGGAACTAAAATCTTTTGTTCGTTCCCAGCTGTTTGTGTAGTGCCTCGACCTAAAATCCTAAATCCAGCTTTTTACTTAGCTTCAAAGGTCAAAGCCTAGCAAAACCCTGCCGGATTCATTGCCTATAGAATCCCCGACTTTACGTGCCTGAAAACCTTGGGACCCTTTTATATTACGCGGTCATAGCGCTATAATTCCACTTCGACTGCGATGTCAATATCCTACCGAATCCTGGGTTAGAAGTTAGGCCAGAGGTATCAGAGGAGCTCTCTGGCTGATAATTCTAATGGCCCTCCCTAAAAAGCAAACCCCAGGATTCCATAGGATGTTGCCGTGGCAGCTGAAGTGGAATCACAGCGCTATAATTGTGTAGTGTGATAGAGCCCAGATTCTACCAGACGTTTGACGAAGTCCAGGCTCAAGAACTGTTCTGGCCATCTCAAACCTTGACAAGGAGAAGTCCATTCATTTGAAATTCTTGACAGGTAAGTCTGAAAACCTATGACTCGTTGGCCAGCGGCTAATAAAGACAGCAAAAGCTGCAACACGTTTCAGACGTTTTATTAAATCGCGGTCAATTTAATTTAAAGGATCAGCTTGTTCTAGGAGATTGGGGTGGAAATATTGATAAGATATTAAATCTGATACATGTACGTACTTCCCGAAGGCACGTGAAGGGACACTTCAAGGTGATGTCAGAAGTCTGCTTTCAGTATCAGATGTAGGATAGATTCGCACATGCGAGGTATCCGGTGACTAACACGCATTTGTGAGCCACTCTAAGGCCATCTCCGCACTAAACTGTTGTTATTCCACTGTCAACATCCTATGGAATCCTGGGGTTCGCAGTTTATGGAGGGGCCCTCCCTAAACTTCGAACCCCAGGATTCCATAGTATGTTGAAAGTGGAATAATAGTACTATAACCGTCTAGTGTGGAAATGGCCTAAGCCTTTCAAGGCCATTTCCGAGGGCACTGAGGGTATGAGTTTAGGCATAACAAGACAGAGAAGAGAGAGGCGTTTTCAGGGCTCAGCATAGTAAGAGTTCCTATCTGCCTTGGTTTTGATTCTCATTCTGACCTAAATGTCTCAGAACACCAAAGACAAGTGATGTCCCAGGAACTTGTGGCCTTCCAGGCGCTTCAGCCTTCAGCTCCTACTAGGCCGACCCAACTAAGGCCGGTTGCAAGGGCTTGTGGCAACTGTAGTCCCAACAAGCTGCAGGGTCAAAGGTTGACCAAACAATGGAAGCCTTGTCGGTTTTGTTTTTTTGTTTTTGTTTTTTTTTGCAAGCAAATTGTACGGTATTCTGAGACTCGTATTCCCAACTCAGTGTGCAACACAAGGTAGAAATCAGTGGGGTCTCTTCGTCTCTGCCGCAAAGACCCTTCAGTGGCTTTCGGCAAATCGCTACGGTTTCTGCCTCAGGTCTCTGTCCGCAACGGGTAAGACCGACCCACCTAACACGGTTAGGTAAGGTAACTGGTAAGAAGTGCTCTAAATTGTCTAGAGTGCCTAACAAACGCTAGGTGTTTTTGTAGTTGTGCCACCAGTAACTCGCTCAGAAACCAGATTCCATTCCCTTTCTCTTATCTAGATAATCTGGCTCGTCTAGCTCTGGTTGGAACCCTTATTGTGTAGCTGAAGCTTCTTCCATTGACTTCAGCGAGACTCACTCCTTAGTCTTAGGAAGGCTCTCTAAGAGGTACCCTCTGTTCAGTTCCATGAGACTCATCCCCCCATAGTTCAATACATTTACTCAGAAGTTCGGTAGCACTGTGAGTACTGAACTGCAGCTGAGACATGACTTGGTCTAGTCCTGTAGTCCCGGCTCACCTGCCACACCACAACTCACTTCCCTCACACCTGCAGTACCAAAATAAACGTCTTAGAAGGTAAATTCCTTGGGCTCCTGGGATTCACTTCCTCACTAAGTCCCAGTAATCGCTCTGCAGGGCCTTTAATTTCTTGTTTACTCAAAAGTAAATCCCGCTGAGCTCCGTGAGAGTGGCTTTTGAAGCAAAGACTTTGGGACCACCGTACTCTTTCATCTGTACACTGTGCTCTTGCTTATGAGTCACCTGAATAATGGATGCTCATTCCATGCCATTCTCAGTGAAGTCAATGGGACTTAGACTTCTCACGAAGGTGAGGGGGCATAAATCCGATTTGTTTGAGGTGGTCTTCGGATAGCAAATCTAGATACTTCAAAGCTGCAGTGCTGAACCAGCTTACCTGGGAGCAGTGGGGTAGCGGAACCAGGGCTGGAAGGGTGGAGGCACCGGGAGTTTAGGACTAGCAGGAAGGAGGATGTCTTCTGCCAACCACTCAGGTTCTTGTTCTAGGAACTGGAAGGGTAATGGATTTTCTCAAGCATGTGCTATTATGAGCTGGCTCCATTGCGATAGTATTTTGGTATTGAATGAGCAGTTGAGATTAAATAGCTGGGTTTTTTTGTTTTGTTTTTTTTTAAAAAGACCTGTTCTCGATAGAGACGGGTCAACAGAGATGCCTGAATTAATTTACGCATATTAATCTGTATTTTCCACTCTGGTGGCAGATACGGGGACGGGCACGCTGGGTTTTTCAAATTTTAATACGACGCCATTGCCCGAGAGTAAGCCCCACCGAACTAAATGGACTTAATGTGTCCCAGTAGACATGAATAAGGCTGCCCTCTGCAACTAGCTAGAGCTTCTCAACGAGCAAACAAGATCCAAGATTTACCCGCGGTCCGCCTGCGCTGGGCTCCAGCCGATTTTTAATCTGAACTCAGGAGCTCCAAGGAGGTGACGGTCACCGTCCCTCCCCATCCCGCCCCTTCCTTCTCTAGGCAACTCTTGCATCCAGACAGGCCTCTCTCTCCACACACAAGCAAGAAAGAGGCATCACCAGCAGCTAATTTCTCCACCCTGCTTTCTTTTCTGCGCATGGCAGTCGCCAAAAAGGGCAAAAAGAGGGCGCGCCCGGCACGAATAGTCCATTGGACAGACTGACCGACCTCATCTCAAGGCTGCGGAGAGGGAAGAAGCAGAACCAGGGAATAAACGAGGCAGCCTTCCAAACGAATTTCACATAAAGCCCATCCCTTTTTGGTCAAACCGACCTTATTGGTAAACTGAAGCTCGATTTTTCTTTTTAAAGTTCTAAAGTAACTAACACTAACACACACACACACACACTCAAAGTCAGGAAAAGGCAATGGTGCGTGGACTTGCGTTTTATGGGCCGGTGCTGCGGGAAGCGCATATAATATGATTGGTTAAAAACTGCAAAGCCCTGCAGAGATTTTTCCCCCAAAACAAAATTGTAGCCAATCCAGCAACCTGAAGTTCAAATCCCGTTAAAATCCATGTGGGCCTCGTCGGGTTCTCCAGTCGATTTTGCCCTTTTGTGGGTTGTTTTAAAATTCTCGATGGACAAGATTCATAATGATTTTTTTACTCAAAATATAATATTGTAAATAAATAGGGACCTGTTATGCCGGGGCAATGGCTAAGGAAGTCCTGGGCTTCGTTTTTCCCAGTGAATGTACTCGGTGGCCTGAGATCAAGCCTCTGTCTTTCGAAACCCCAACTCCCTTTTCGCAGTGTGATAACAGCAGCTGAAATATTTCAAGCCCCACTAGTGGACTACATGGCTGAGACTGGGCTTCTCTTTATCTCTGAAGTTCACTGGACTTAAAAATACTTGAGGCTGCTGTTTTCACCTTAGGCTGTAATTCCAGGCACACTTAGGGGGATTCACACAAGGTCAGCTCTGGTTAGTACTTGGAGGGAAGAGTGTCAATGAATATCAGGTTCTGTAGGCTGTATTTCAGAGGAAGGAACTGGCAAAACCACCTCTGAGGACCCCTTGCCTCAGAAAACCCTATGAAGTGCATGGTGTGGCCAAAAGTCAACAGGCGACTTTTGTCAACAGCCGACACGCACACAGTCGCTCCACTCCCGCATCTCTCTGTCCAGAAAGAACCTTCACTGAGTTCCACGAACAGTTTCCTCCCGGCTGAGTAGAGAATTACAGCCTTAACAAATTCATGAATAAGATCAACTTCAGAGGTTTTTCACTGAGGCCAGCAGCCCTCGGTGTTCACTAAGGCCCATTGGGAGGAACTCCACTCATAAAGAGTAGAGGACACTACGTCAAAAAACACATCCAGTCTCCAATCCTAAATATATTTTCTAGGGGTCTGGTCCATGGAACCCTGCGGGATTCCTGGCTCAGTAGTTGGGCGCTGCGTCGTAACCAGCAGTTTTTTTCGAAGGATCACGGCGGAAAGTCATACAGATTAAACAATGCATTGGTAGAACAAGCATCGCAGGAAAATAGAGGCTTGAACAATGAGTTTTTAACGGTCCAGTCCTAGTATGCAAATTTACTAAGAAATCGGAGTGGTGTGGGATTTCCACCCAAGTGGAAGTAGATAGACCGAATCCATGCGCCGTTACTCGGGAGTAAAGTTACAATTGGTTTGCATGTGAAAGAAAGGGCCGGGCGAAACTTTCCTCACAGTTAATCCACAGCCGCCCACACTGGAATAAAGGCACCTATGCAGTAGGACTTCCTCCCGAGTAAACACGCATTCAGTTAAGATCAGGCAATTATAGACAACTGATGAGGGGGAATATATTATAAATCTTTTATCCCCATTACTCCTCTATAACCCTCCTACGGCTGCTCAGAAGCCCCAGTGAATTCAATACGATCTACTCGGAGACAACGTACAGATAGGGTTGCAGCCTTACATAGTTGTGTTTTTCTATGAATCTTTTATGGCATACAGTTTCTCCTTTTCCCCCTCTTCATAGAGAAAAATCTGATCCCAAGTGTGTGAGACGCTAGTATTAGTCCTTTCTCTTTTCCGACCCCCTTGCCAAATTTTCCTTGTAAATGTCACCCAATAAAATAATAAAATCATACCAATAATAGGAATTGGGTTTTTAAAAAACAATAATAAAGGAGCGGGGAATCTCCAACAGCATTTTAATATAGGTTTGTGGGAATTTGGTTGGTCGTTACCAGAATACAGATTTAAAAGCCATAAATAAAAGCGTACAGAAACGATAAATTAATTCGATCCGAGCCGTGTGCTCTCCCGGTAACATCAAACCTTCGTGTGTCAAATTACAACCTAAAGTCCTTCATCTCTCCCTCTTTTTTCCCCCGACTTCACAATACTACAGTCTTTTTTGATCCTCAGTTTCAAAATCTAACATGGGTTCATTCACACACACTCATTTCTGCCTCTCTTTCACACCCAAAAATAGATATATTTATAACAACTCCCTGCGACGAAAAGAAGGAAAGAAAGAAACGTAGAAGGAATTGCTTAAAGAACAAAAAAGAAACTCCCATTCAAAGAAAATCCAACCGCCGTCTGAAGAAAACTGAGGATGGCAAAGAAACCAAGGGCGGGAGATCTTCCTCTTCCCACGGGAGACCGAGATTTCTCCCCCCTCCCGCACACACACCTTTTTGCCCCCCGACGTCAAGGAGAAATAAGAGCCGCAGGTGAGGAGTGTGAAAGTTACATGACCTCAAAGGTCGGTTCAATACAGGGGGCTTCTTTCTAACTAGGGGGCAGGGCGCCAGTTCCGCGTCCCTTAGCCGAACAGTTTTCTTCCCTCCCCGTCTTTCTCCATTTTTGATAAAAGAGGACGAGAGGTCGCCGCTATCGGGTTCTTTCAGGTCCTCTGGCCTGTCGGTCTGGATCGGAGCAGGGCTGTCCGGCGGGTTGTGAGCGTGTCTTTATGGGGGGGGGGTGTCTGGTACAACTGGGTCCCAAGTTTTTTCTCTCCCAACTCCCCATGAGGGTTCGTGGGGTCGCCCCTCTTCTTCCGCCCCCCTCGGCTGGCGCGTGGAGCGGGAGAGAAAGAGGGACTGCGGGAGAGCGAGGTGGAGGGCTGCGTGTACGCCTGCCGTGTCTGACTGTGCTTGGGTGCGAGCGAGGGAACAGGGGACAGGGACCCCTTAGGAGGAGTTCATGATGGGTCGCGAGTAGACCCCCTGGTAGTAGGAGGCGTCGGGGCCCAAGGGCGAGGCCTCGAGGGCGCTTTTGTTCGTGACGGGGCCCATGGCGAGGCTGCCGGCCACGGGCGAGCCGTAGCTGGTGTAGTGCATCACTTGCTCGTAGGCCTTGAGGTCCATTTTGTGGTGGGCGTGGGGGTGCTGGTGGGGGTGGTGCTGGTGGGGGTGGTGGGGGTGCGCGTGCGGGTGCGCGTGCGGGTGCTGCTGCTGCTGCTCCGGGGAGGACATCAGGTTGGTGATGGAGAAGGGGTGGTTGAAGGCGTAGTGGTGCTCCGCCTTGAGGTGGGCCTCGTGCGAGAGGCCCGCGTGGGCGGCGTGGTGCTGCGCCAGCAAGTGTTGCTGCTGCTGTTGCTGCTGCTGCTGCTGCTGCTGGGCCGGCGACGGGGCGGGCTCCGGGTGGCCCTTCAGGTCGGCCAGGGCGCGCTTGTGCTCGTGGCAAGGCGAGGCGCTCGAGTGCGGCGACTCCGGGGCCCCGTTGGGCACGTCGGCGCGCTCCGTCTGCGGTCCCGGCGGGGGCGGCTTCTTGCCGTGGGACGAGGAGCCCCCCGACGACGCCGGCGAGGCGCCCTGGCCTGGCGGCTGCTGTTGCTGCTGCTGCTTGGGGCCCGGCGGCTTGTCGCACTTGAAGCGCTTCTGGCGCCGGAGGTAGCAGCCGTTCTCGAACATGTTGCCGGAGTCCGGGTGGAGGGTCCAGAAAGAGCCCTTGCCGGGCTTGTCCGGGGAGCGGGGCACTTTGAGGAAGCAGTCGTTGAAGGAGAGCGAGTGCCGGATGGAGTTCTGCCAGCGCTGCTGGTTCTGCCGGTAGAAGGGGAAGAGGTCCATGATCCACTGGTAGATCTCGCTCAGCGTCAGCATCTTGTTGGGCGACTGCTGGATGGCCATGGTGATGAGCGAGATGTACGAGTAGGGCGGCTTGGCGTGCGTGTAGCTCCGCCGGTAGCTCTTGGCGTCGCGGGCCCGGCCCAGGCCCGCCGCTGCCGCCGCCGCCGCCGCCCCCTGCCCGCCGTAGGGGCCGCCCCCGCCGCCGCCCCCGACGGGGCTCAGGGCCGAGTAAGCGCCCAGCGCGCCGCCCATGGAACCGGCCCCGGCGCCCAGCGGGCTGAGGCTGGGGCTGAGATGGGCCGCCATGCCGGCCATGGCCCCCGCGCCCGGGGAGAGGTTCATGCCCGCCGGCCCGGCCGCGTACGACATGCCCATGGAGCCGCCGGACGCCGCCACCGTCGTCATGTTGCCCGCCGCACCCATGCCCGCCATGCCCATGTAGCTGTTCATGCCCAGGCCGGCGTTCATGGTGGAGTAGCCCTGCAGAGGCGACAGAGAAGAGCAGGGACAGGCAAGAGGCGGTTAGGGTGGCTTTGGCCCCGAAATCTCCCGTCCCTCCGCCCACCCACCCACCCCGGCGGGGCTTTCCCTCGCCCTGGAGCCCGGGCTTTCCGTGGAGCTTACTCCCGAGGAGGCCGCGCCACCTCATGTCACTTGATGAGTAACTTTCCCATGTGGAAACCCTGGAAGAGTGCCCCTTTGTATTTCTGGACACGATCCAGGCACTTGGAGCCCCCCCTTCGGGTTTTTTCCTGGGAGAGTTAAGCAGGTGCTCGAAGACTTGACTGAGAAGCCCCGCTGAATTCGCTAAAATTCGTTAGTGAAGTCAAGACAGGATGAGCCGGGAAATCTCTCTCCGGACAAAGTTCGCTCCCTTCCCCCCCCACCCATAAAAGCTTAAATTTCCTGGATCGTGTCAGTGGTTAGCCTCTGGATCCCAAACATGCCAAACAGAGCGAAGTTTCAAGGAAATCCCTCACTGCTGAAAAAAAGAAAAGGAGAAAGGAAAGAAAGAAAGAAAGAAAGAAAGAAAGAAAGAAAGAAAAAGAAAGAGAGGGAAAGAGAAAATAGGATCTGGGTGATAATCCCACATAAGTGTCTGGGCGATGGCAGTCCCGCTCTGCTGTCTTAATAGCATTCCTCGTTCTAGGGCTTGTGTTCCCGTTGTTGTTTTGTTTTTAACCGTGGTTCTTTTTCTCCAGGAAAGTGTTTAGTACTAGCTGGGAGAAATAGAGGGATCAAGTGTAAAATGTAAAAGCTTCCTGTGGTTTACAGGTTTGGGGAGAAGGTCAGGTTAAAAATCCAAATCCTCGGCCAACCGACCCCGCAAGTCTAAGCAGGTCTACTAGGAAGTAAGCCTGCGGGCGATTACCAGTAAGTAAGTGCCGCTGCGCCCGGCTGGACTGCTTTTCTGGTAAATGTGTTTAGGACCGCAGCGTCACGCAGGTAAACGGAAGCCTTTCGGCTTCCAGCTGGACTTGAATGCAACTCTTCCCAAGTGACCGGTGTGTACGTTAGCGTTGCTAACCCACAGCAAGCCGGACCCATAAAAAGACTCAACAGAAAGTTGTCCTTTGATTTATGTTTCTGCCCTCCCCCACTGGTTTAGAAGGTTCGATTTCAAACCGAAGTCGAATCCAGTCCCTACGTAGAGAGTGATCAACACTGATCTCCTCGCAACCTTACTCCTGGACCTCGGAACGGGCAGTCCAGTCCGAGGTAGCGTGAAACCCCATGGAAATCAACCAAGGGCTACTTTTCGGCCAGTGTGTCTAAAAACTGGATGTAAAACGCGCCGACATTTAAAGGCTCCAGGAGAGAATCTGAAAGACAGTTTAGCTCCAGGAGAAAAGTCTCCGCGTTGTCCACGGTTCCTTGTGGGGCGAAGGAAAAGTTCGGACAAGAACCGCGGGGAAAGCCTCGGCCTGGGGTGGAAGCTTTTCCCTTCACGCTAGGCTCGATCCCATCAGGGACTCTCGTTGGGATCTGGCTTGTGTTTTCTTTCAACTCTGAGCCTTCCCCGCCCGAGGTTTAGAGCAATAAATGTCCCCCTCTTTCCCTGGTTCCTTATACCTCCCCCCAGCGCCCTTCCTCCCCCCCCCAACCTCTCTCTGCCAAACACAACTTTGTTAGGATAGCGCGGCTAGGCATGGCAAAAGGATTTGGAGGCTTCGCAAGTCAATATTTGATCACAAAGTTAATATTATCTCAAGGCTAACACAGTGTTGTATAAAAAGAGGGAGAGAGAGGGAGAGGGTGAGGGAGTCCTGTTTTTTAGCAGGAGGAGGAGGCTTGGGGATTGGGTGGGGGACCCACACACAAACAGAGAGAGAGGGAGAGAGAGAGAGACCCACACAGAGACAGAGAGCGACATAACGCGCGCAAACAGACCGAAGTTGCCATTTACCTCCGGCTCGCCGTAGTAGTTGCTCCACTCTGAGTGCTCGTGTCCTTCCATTTTCACGACTCCCAGCATACTGGAAGCGGAGTGCATGGCAGTTTAAAATTTAACAGCCACAACAAGCGTCGACAGAGGGGGAGAGAGAGAGAGAGAGAGAGAGAGCGACCAAAAAAGAGGGAGAGAGAGGGAGAGGAAAACAGCCCCCTCGGTCGCCCTCCCTCCTTGCCTCTCTTTCCCTCCCTCTCTCCCTCCTCCCTCCCCTCCTTCTCGCCCTCCCGCGATATGTGTGTTGGGGGAGGGGGAAGGGGGGCTCGCTCGACTCGGGGTTTGTCCCTGCTGGCGATTTCTGCTGCTGCCGCTTCTACTACTGCTTGGGTGGGTTTCGCCGGGAAGAGTCGCCCGGAGCCGAAGGCAAGGCGGAGAAGGAGGGGGAGGAAGGAGGAGGAGGAGGAAGAGGAGGAGGAAACAAAGTGGTGCAGTGACGTGGGTGCCGGAGTGATATAGCGGCCGGCGGCCAAGCGAGCCTCCAATCCCCAGGTCCTCGTCCGGCGATTTGAATAATCAGCTTCCACCCAGGGATTCCCTCGCGGGGGCGCCGGCTGCTGCCCCTTGCGCCTGGCTTTCCGCGCCCTTTGGCGCCGCCGGAAAAGGCTTCTCCCCCACCTTTCTCTCCCCGATCGCACTTGCACTGCATTCTCCTGCCCGTGGCACGACTCCAGCGCCCACCCTTCACTCAGAGCTATGGCTCCAATATGTGTTGTTATGTGGACTCCGACTTATGGTGACCTCTCCCCAGGGTTTTCTTGGCAAGATATATCACGCAGAGGAGGTTTGTCCTTGCCTTCCTCTGAGGCTGAGAGTGTGTGACTTGGCCAAGGTCACCCCGTGGGTTTCCAACGGCCTTGGAACCCTAGGTTCTTGGCGTCCATCTCCAACCCTCAAACCACTAGACCACGTTGGCTCTCTCCAGTGTAAAGGATGTGTCGATTCCATTCCATCACAGGGTTTGGTTGGCAAGATTTATTGAGAGCAGAGCTGCCATTGCTTTCTTCTGGGGCTCAGAGAGCTCAAGGTCACCCAATGGGTTTCCACGGCTGAGGGCGGATTCGAATCCTGGTCTCCGGAGTCCTAATCCAACACTCAGACCACTACACCCCACTAGTTCTGTAAAACTGAAAATTGTTTAGAGGGCCATAGTTGCGCTTTTACTATTTGCTCTGGCGCTTTGAAGCACGGATTCACTCATTTGTTTTATAGTGGCAAATTGGGGATGATGATGATGATGATGATGATGATGATGATGATGTCAGCCATTTTCCTTCAGTAACATTAGAAGGATATAATGCTTTTAATGCTTTCTGCAGTCAAATAAAACATTTGTCTCTCGCTCATTTCAAAGGGAGTTTTAAGCATCGGCTGAAGACTGCACTCTTATGCTTGCCGGAAATAAGGCCGACCAAAATGCTTAGTATCTCTCTTCACAAGTAACTTATTAAGATCCATGGGATTTGCAAATGCTCAGCTCAGACCGGAAAGAAGGAAGCGACCTCATACTTATCTCCTGTTTTGTTTTGTTTTTTCTTTCTTTCTATAGAAACTACACCCCGAGGAGATTTGGGGCAACTGCAGTCCATAACCCAGTTCAGTCACAATGCCTCACAGAAAGACTACTGATAGCCGTCACACTGAAAACAGTGTCGTGGCTCTGTGTGTGTACGTGGTTGGAGGTCGCCTGCCCACTAATGGCAGCCCCACGGATTTCATAGGGTTTTCTTAATCAAGGAATAATACTCAGAAGTGGTTTCACCAGCTCCTGCTTCTGAAATATAGCCTACTTTTTTTTAAAAAAAATTGTGGAATAAATTTTGATGCATCTCAGGCCACTTCATTCATCAGATGCATCACAGACCACTTCATCAGAATCACGGTTAAATTTTGATGCATCACAGACCACTGCATCAGTACATCCCATCCTCGGAAAATGATCGCGGTTGACTCTGACATCATAATTCCCCACCATTTTCCAAGCTATTTGCTCGAGATGTCACTCTAAAACAGATCTCAGTGAACGATGGGGGAGACGAGATTAGTGCGGATGGCAATTATATTTTCCCCTTCCAAATGCAGTACAGAATATATGTCGGTTCTGTGTATAAACTACTGATTAGCCGCGATATGTTAATTGAGCCTCTGTGTTTAGGAGAAGTATACCTTGAATTACCCGAACACCGTTGCGTGAGAACACTGGATTAGAGAGACGACCCTGCGGCCTGACTCAGGAAAGTGGTTCTTTGCCTGGCGAGGGCTAGCGGTGCCTTCAGCCGCATACCACCCCGACTGCCACCTGCTGCTGGGGCGCTTTTGCCAACTCCTAGCCCAGACCTCTCGCTGTCTGTGGCCAGCCACCCCCTTCCCCATCCCTCCTGGGCCGTCCGGAAAGGTTGCGGCAAGCAAGCAACCAAGCAAGTCAGCCAGTTTTTACGCGGCGGCCTCGGAGCCACCCGCAACATTTCGTAACTAAAACAAACAACCTCCGAGTCTCCCAGCTAGGCCGGCGAGGACCGTTCCGGGCACGCACCAAACCGCCAAGGAGGCTGGGGGGGGCTCGGTTTCTGTCTGCCGTTCTCCCTATTGCCCTGCCCCAGGCCGCCTGCCCAACCACTGGCACCGAAAGTAAAGGCTGGGCGGAAAGGAAGCCAGCCCCGAAACCCGCGGCGGGGTCGAAGGAAGACATGCAAGCACGAAATCACTCAGCAACGGCGGCTGCAGGTGACTGGCAGGCAGGGCGAAGGGGCGGGTGCCTGCCCCCTGGTCATCCTCCGCGGGGCAGGCAAGGCTGGGCTGCTCTGCTCCCCTCCCCTCCGTCCCTCCCCCGCCACCCCCCAGCGCCTCACACATCGATCCGCAGGGATGACTCTCCCAAGTGACTTTGGAACAGGTTCCCTTCCCAGGGATGGATGGGCGCACACCGCCCATTCAGAACCTGGAGAGATTCTTTCCCCGTCTCCCCACACTACAGCTCCTAGAATGGGCCATACTGGCGGGGGGGGACTCTGAGAGTTCGAGTCCAAAAGAAAGGACCTCCCCCGAAATTTGCTCTTGCCCTCACATCTGTTGAAGTCAATGGGACTTGGAGAAAGCGTTCATCTCCTGGAATTGCTTCATGGCTATAAGATCTAAAGTGAAGGGCAGGGGACCCCACTTCTCTCTCCCTCTCTCTCTCTCTCTCTCTCTCTCTCTCTCTCGCAGCTTTGAAGTCTTGCCTTCCAATCCCAAATGATGACCGAGACACCCTGAGCCCGAAAAGTATCGCTCGGGGCCTATCATGCCACAGAAGGGGGAGCTCCGCCTGCGCAGGAAAAAGAGGCTCTGGGGCTAAACTGTGCTCTTATCCAGTAAATGCCCTGCCCTAAAATCTGCAAGGCCACTTAGCTGACCCACAGTGTGGTGCCGTGGTCTGAATGGTGAACTAGGACCATGGGAGGCAAGGGTTCGAATTTCGGTCGGCTATGGAAACCCTTGGGTAAATCATCCTCTGACCATTTCTGCACCGCCTGGCCCCTCCCGAAACTGCAAACCTCAGGATTCCATAGGATGTTGAAAGTGGAATAATAGTGCTGTAACAGTCTAGTGCGGAAATGGCTTCTCCCGGCCTAAAAGGTTGGCAATGGCAAACTTCTTCAGAATAAATCTGTGACCGGCGTGACCGGAGCCGACTTGAAGGCAGAAAACGCCAAAAATGACCGAGGTTCCTATCCTCCCGCACTGTTATAGTGCTATTATTTCACTGTAACCGTCATGGCAACATCCTGTGGAATTCTGGGATTTGAAGTTTACTGAGGCCCAAGGGCTCTCTCTGGTGCGAATTTCAGATGCCCCTCTCCAAACTGCAAATCCCGAGGTTCCATACAATGTTGCCGTGGCAGTTACACTGGAATAACAAAATTGTAATGTGTGTCCCAAGACTTTCGGGACTTGCGTGAAAGAGCAATTGCTCATTCTGGCTGGATCCGTGTTCAAGTGGTGCATCCAACTGGTGCAAAGACCCCCTATAGAACAAGTCTACAAAGCACAAGCACATTCCTCCTTACAACACAGCGCCTGAGTACTACTATCCTCCACTATAATTATTTCGATCTCTATTTGTGGCTGCAAAAAACTGGACAGTGGAGAAAGCTGACATGAAAAAAATAAAATAAATGCATTTGAAATGTGGTGCTGGAGAAGAGTTCTACGGATACCATGAACGGCCAGAAAGACCAATGAATAGGTCCTTGGACAAATTAGGTCTGAACTCTCGTTAGTATCTAAAACGACCAGACTGAAGCTATTCGGCCATTTCCGCACTAGCCTGTTATAGCGCTAGTGCGGAAATGGCCATAGTTTGGGCACATCGTCGAACGATATGACTCGTTAGAAAAGATGCCAACGCTTACTAAAGTGGAAGGCAAGGAAGCAACAGCCCCGAGCCTGCAGAACCTGAGATGACAGCGTGGATGCCAGGGTGGCTGTGACTTCTCCCATTTGTAGGGTCGCCATAATTTAAAGCCAACTTGACGGCAATTGACCACAAACTTATTAGCCTCCTAAGACTCGTGGAGGAGCTATTCGTCGCGTCTTCTCCAGCATCTCCCAGTGCAGTGTTGCCTTTTACTCCTGGTGCAGGAGTTCAAGCCAATCTACCGAGACGGGGGTGGGGTAGGGCAGGTCTTTTCTGATGTAGAGAAAGAGGTGGGAGGATAAAAACTCCCAAACATCCCCCCACGCCTTTATTGAAAGCAGTGACGTCGATGCCTTGTTCTGATGCCTATTCGACACGCGCCCCACAGAGGCGGAACCGATCATCGAGCGTACCTTCCGTTGCATAAGCCCTACCTTGGATGCGCAAGAGAGGGGCGCCTCCTGGCGCTGTTGGCGTGACTTGAGTGGACCAACATCCCGTGATCGAGGGGACGCGCCATTTCCCCCAAACAATCTATTTATAACCTCTTTGATCCCACACGCTTTTTCACTGAGAAAGACCATTTCTGCACTAGACTGTTATAGCGCTATGATTCCGCTTTCAACATCCTATGGAATCCTGGAGTTTGCAGTTTAGGGAGGGGCCACAAAGGATGTTGAAAGTGGAATAATAACACTATAATAGTGTAGTGCAGAAGGAGATAGTTTCCAGTGGCAAGGACGAGGCACAACCCCAATAAACATCCCAACACCTCTCCTATCCAGGTGTACTGGACTCCAGCTCCCACCATCCAAGCCATCATGAAGGTGCTGACTGAGACTGATGGGAGATCTATCCAACACGTTTGAGGGGCATTAGGTTAGGGAAAGGTTCCCTAAACCATGGACGGGCAACCTGTGACCCTGAGATTACATGTAAATCACCAAGATTGGTTTTCAACCATCCCAGATTATGGACTGGTGATTCTCCTTCCCCCTTTCCCCCACCCCTGTTTAAATTGGGAAGGAAATGCTTTTCAAATCTAGAAGTTTTTCCCATTGCTAGAGTTTGTTGTAATTTTGTTTGTCATTTTGGGCAGTCTGTTACAACCCCAGAGGATTCTATGGGCAGAAAACTAGATGTTTGACCTGCCCCGCCCTCCTTTAAACAGGACCACCAGACAAGCCATAGAAGCTCCTGATCCCATGTGAAGTAATCCAACAGTTAAAGTTGTCTTCCTTGGAGGCTTTTCTCTGGAGGTCCTATAGTTTGCAGTGGTGGTTCTCTGCCCTGGTTGTGAAACTGGACACATATGTACACACACAGAGAGAGAGAGAGAGAGAGAGAGAGAGAGAGCCACCTGGCACCTGTTATGCTGTAGGTGCCACTGTGCCAGGCAATACTCATTTTTCTTCTTTGTATTTTGGGCGATTAACTAGGTGATGGGTTTCTTGTTATCTGGGAGGATTTACATTTTCTTTTTATGTGTTTGCACTTTCATTCTGGTGGTTAGATAATGGACCTGTAGATTTTATGGTTTCTTTTGTATTTTGTTGTGTCCTGGACTGATTGCAGCCATGTGAGTTGTAATTTTAGGATATTTGAAGAAGGCAGAGGGGGACCAATTCTCTTTCAACTAACTGAACTCCCAAAGTTGGGACATTTTTATGCAAGTTTGACTGGGAATGTGTCATGTCTTCCGTAAAGCTAGTGAAGGAAGAATTCATTAGTACACAGAAATTCACAGATAAGTCTTTCCTTAAATGCCTGTGAAAGTTTTTTTCCAGTTTTCTTTTCAAGCCACATCTTCTCAATCAAGAAAGAGGATCCCTGGCAAGTGTGGGAAACAACACAATTGCCCCCGGAAATTTCAAGCTGGGTCCCTTTTTCTGGCTCAGGAAGTGCCACCTTTCCCATTCCCCAGGGATCCAGAGAGGTGTTAATCTCTGTTTTCTTTCTAGCAGTGAATTCATCCAGTGAATCTGAGATCCACATCTATGGTGTGTGGTGTGACAGTGCCAAGGGGAGTCTCTTTTGCAAAGTATAACAATCTATAATGGCTTTCTTGTAAATGGCACCCAGGGACAGATTAATCCTGTTACAGCTCTACATCCTTGTTCACTTCCTAATGAACATGTGAGGAGAGGGAGGGAAGGAAGGGGGAGGTTTAGTTCTCTTGTTCAAAAAGCTGAAACATCATAGGATGAGGTGGAAATTACATGCTGATAGGCAAACTTTGAGCTTGTCCTGAACTGTGGGAGAAGAAAGGAATAGGAAACTGTGGGATTAATATCCAGAAACCAATAATGGCCCTGATTTGTGGATTAGCCTATATGAGAAAATTGAGATTGTGTGTATTAGTATTCACCTGCTAATGTCTTGTTAGCACCAAAGCCTGTTACTAAAGACTCTTGGAGTACATTAAAACCTTTGGAAGTACTTCAAAGCTCATATCAGTATCAGTGGTGTTTATCGTTTATTGCAAACTTGAACAAAAAAGTAGTTTTTTAAAAAATTGTGATTACTGTCTATGAGTGGGTTCTTCCTGCATATTTATAATATCAGGAAGAAAAGGGATAGGTCAGGTGAAATTCTAAACAAATATTAAATAGCCAGGAAAAGGTAACCTGGAAAAAAATGAATCGCTTCTCATTGAATCCTCTGTAGGAAAGTTTTTTCTGTTTGAATAATACTCCCATGACCTGTTTTTCCTATTCTTTTTTCTTAATACTTCTTTTTTAAAAAATAGTTTTTTCTATTTTAATGCATGATAGAGACACACAAAAAGGTTCTCAGATATAAATTGTAATAGTTCAGTATAAGAAAAACGGAAATAAAAACACAAGACAAGGAAGACAGCCTGATTAGTCATAAACTGCTATAAAGGCTGGCCAAATGTCAATATATATATTGATTTGTAGATTTAGTCTGCACATAATTCTGTCAAATGTTGCAAGCATTGTTAGATCTTCTATCCATTAGATCACAGGTAGAAAAAGAATACTTTTCCAGTACTGAAGTATCAGTCTATTTGCAGCTGCAGTCCTAGATATGCCTACTTGGAAAAGAGTTGCATTGAACTTTGTTCTTAGCAGATCTATACAGGATTGCACCATCAGTTGCTTAATTCTTATGACTTAATGGTTCCTGTTTATCTGGCAAAACAAAAAGAGTATTTTAAAATCCCAATCATTTAAATTAGGAGTGGGTTTCCTCCATTCCTTGCCACTGCCTATGCTGACTAAGAATACTGGGGTTGGCAGTTTAACAATAGGATTCCTATCCCTGGTTAAATGGAAGATGTCCAACATCTGTATTCTCAGAGGCCAGTCTGTTTACCAGATATTTTGAAGATCAGAATGATCTTCCCACCCTATAATAATGTTGATACTATCAGTAAAGATTCCAAATGATCTTAGGAAGCACTTACATGCAGGCATAGCATATCAACCAACTCTGTTTCTTACAGTTTGAAATCATTTCTATTTTTCTGACAGGTGAAAGTGTTGGCATCCTTTTTTTTTTTTTTAATAAAATTCAGCCAAAATATAGTCAGGTGACCATATCAGATTAGTTTGAGAGGCAAATTCAACTACTAGTCTGATAGTTGGGGGGACCTTGATGGAAATCATTCAGGTTGAAATGCAGGGCACTACCTGCTCACTGTCTTTCTGTCTACTTTTTTTTTTTTAATGCATGGTAACACAGTGATGGGAGCATTTCTCTTTGGCACTATGCTATTAGAGTCAAAGAAGCAAACCCAGAAGATCAAATGGGAACTTACATTACATCTAGTTGGTACTCGCACAACACTTTTCTTTTGCTTGAAAGAAGGGTGCCCAGCGCCCATGCAATTAAGCCAGAATTCATGAGGATGTTCAGTCTATCACCAGAGGTTTGAGTCAGTGTAACAGTTTCTTATTACTCTGTGTGTTAATTGGCCCACTTTGTGCCAAGATATTTGAATTATCAGCAACAATGATTTTGTGAACGGCCACAATTAATAATGTAATTATCACTCTCAATACCATCTGCATCTAATTTCCCTCTGAGTTTGCTGCCTAAATCCCACCCCAGCAGTATGTACTACAGGTATGTATGTACATGTTTGCATTTATCGCTATAATAATATATATGTATCTGAAATTCTGGGTTTTACTCCACAAGTTTGATAAAATTGGGCTACAATCTACTTAAGTTCATGATATTTTTTAAAACTGTTAGTCTTTTTGGTGCCACAGGGATCTTTGTTGTTATTACACCTCCTTCAGTTTTCAGTTACTTAGGAATGACACGGGGGGGGGGTGTTACAAAAGTTGCTACAGTGTCCCAGCTAAGAGGCTAGATTAAGAGTTGGGAATCAGAAATCTCTGGAAAGACTACCATACCAGCCTGATCATATCCTGTCTCATCTATTTTTGGAAGCTGAGCACAATGTGATGTAGTTGGCACTTCAGTGGAAGACCACCTGAGAATACCAGGGATCTCCAGGGAGGGCTAGGATATGTCCCTGCCTAAAACTCTGGAGAGTGCTGCCAGTCAGAGTTGACAATATTGAAATAGGTGGACCAATGGTATAACTCAGTGTAAGGCAGCTTCCTGTATTTCTGGCCTCATGCTTCAGCAAGCCCTCACAGAAAAAGTTGGGGGAAGAGCAAGTCCAGTTTTTTCTAAGAAGTCTATAGAAGAAGGCCTCCGGCCACTGGCATGGCACAACAATGTCAGAATACCAGTTTTCTTTGTGCAGAATTTAGGTTCCTGTCATGAACTACTTAGTTCAGAATTTTGTTCCTGTTTTGACACAGTGAGAGGTTGGGCAGGCTAGAAAAACTGAGTAGAACTGTACGGAAGAACTGAATGCTCTTCTGTACAAGCAAAGTTGCCTGCATAGCAGCAGCCAGGGTTCCCTTGAATGGCAGCAGGCAAGCATAACCTTTTTCTGGGCTATGTGGCTTTCTAAGGAAGCCAGCTTTTGGGTTTGAACTTGGTGCTTAGCCAAGAAACTTGTAGAGTTGACATACAGGCTGTACAGCATGCATAAGCAAAAGATCCTGAGCGTGCTGGTCTGAATGGAGTCTCTGACAAATGGAATGCTGAAGCGTGAGGTCTCCTGCATCGTCTGGCATTACATCTGAAGCAGGCCTGGCATGTCAGAGATGTATGAGACTAGAAGGCATTTCATTGTGTTCCCTCTGTAATGTACAAGTTTGTCACCTTGGAAACAGGTTTTTCACCTCATTGGCAATTGTTGTGAATCAGGCCTTCAATTTAGTTTATGTCTTGGTTTCTCTTGCTCTTCCTAAACTTGTTTATCTATAATGTTGATAAGACTTTCTGATGAAACAGGCATGGTTCCCCACCTCTGTCTCTTTAAACTGAGGGATTGAGGGTCTTTTGCCAGCTAATTTGTACTCTGTCTTGCATCCCACTCTTGGCCACTTGGGTGCCCTACTTAGGATAGCAGTGAAAACCAGACAGGCAGAGCTAACATTAACACTCCCTGTAAGCATTCTTAAGTATAGAAATCTCAGGATATTTAGATGAGAGAGTGAACTGGCTCTCTGGTAATTTTGACTATTATATTCAATCATAGACATATAAATAAAAATGGTCCCCTTCAGGGAAAAAATACAGACCTGTCAATATCTGGGCACATAGCTTTTATTCATTTCATTTCACACAAGGCATAATACACTTTACAAGTATATGACAAATCAGATGTTACGTGTTCATAAAGACTGAATGTTTATCTCTGAATCTCTCTAGCAGGCTTCTTTATAGTGATCACATAAAAGAATATTATCATCTTAATGTGACAGCCATTTATCCATTTATATCATATTTCAAGGGTTAATATCTTTGAGCAATCATATAGCTATAAATCAACACTATATAACTATAAACATCTTTAATGGGTTTCTTATCAGCACATTTTGGCAGTTTATCAGTTTTCAGAAGCAGCATGGCTTGGAGGCTACATTGCAGGCTTCTCTTCATACCCTGCAGACTGCAAAACAGTCTGATTTCTCTCTCTTCTTGGATTAATTTATTCTCTCCCTGGCCTCCGCTCAACCCATCAGCGGTTCTGTCTGGTCCAGTCAAAACAAATGAGCTGACGATACCTCATTTACATCAACAATCCTCTCCTCCAGTCAGATTATTGGAGATAATATAAACAAATCAGGTAGAGCTAGATCTTGGCTTTTGGTTGCCTTCCACCAGATTACATGAGCCACTGTGTTACCCCCTTGGCAGACCCACTCCCAGGGGGATATAAAATTAATATCAAAAATATATCAGATATGCGAGAGAGGTTGCCCAGGTGGGTGCGTAGACAAATAGGTCAAGCAACCAGACATAGTTCAAGGGCAGAAAATCCCCAGTCACTTTCCCAAGGTGACCTCAGGCTAAGCACATCTGCACCAACAAAAAGGGTCCTCAGCCACAAAGCCAACTTGAGGGGATTACCGGGTTTTCCCCCAGTTGAGCAACACTTACTTCAATGAATCCTACAAGGACAAGGTTCATTTACATGAACCAATCATGCAAGCCATCAGATTTCTATTGTGTGGTATTTTTCTTCTATTTTGGCCATTGTTCTTCCCAGGAAAAGGCCTGCCCCCAAGGTACTTTCTGCCCTATAAGTAGTCCCTCTTTTTGAGACCCTCTTCAGAGAACTCCCCGCCATGCTAGCAGACAGCACTCTGTTAGTCGAGTGCTCCTCTCAGCTGCCTCTCTTTGCTGAGCATATTCCTTCTTGCAACTTCCCAGACCAAAGACAAGTGCAGTATTACTGCCCTTACACCCTCTCTGCCTTACTACCTATAAGCTTTCACCTCTTTCCCTTCTTGATAGTCCTTGTGTGCATGAGTGAGTGACTGCATTTGTGCATGAGAACATATTGTTAATAAAATTCATTCATTGATACAATTGTCTGGCTTTTGCTTAGTCTGACCCTGTAAAAATTGGGTTGAAGGTCTCATTGGGTTACCCTGCCCCTTGTTCTGCTACAGCCAGTGCTCTGCTAATTTCCCCAGTCTTTGAATTTTTGGAGTGAATCAAGGTGTCCCCCAGGGGACCCCCCAGAAGTCAAGATAACAACTGTACCTGTTAAGAGATTATTATTGATCAAGTTATCTCATACCTCACTGTTAAAACTTATGCTGGCCTTTTCATCTTTATTTACAATTGGGTTGGAATTCTGCCTAAAATTATCCTGTCTTCCCGCCCCCCCCCCGGGTAACACACACACATTCTGATACACATAGCTTTCTGCATATCTTATACTCCATATATTGTGCTCTATAGATGTACTCCATATATTATTTCCAGGCCTCAAATTTGACACTCAAATCAGCCCAGCCAGTAATATTGTCATTGTGGACTCAGGATTATTTTGGCCAGGACTCAGGATGTGTTGTTTTAATTTTGAAGTACAACCTTCAAGCAAATTCTACCTAACAACATGGCAAATGTGTACTTGCACTTGCTTGCAGTTTCTATTTCTCTCCAGTCTAAAGCTTAGTTAATCACAAACTCTGAGAACCTTGCTAATTTAGATTTTGGTTCATCCCAACTCTTGAGAATTAAAAAAGAACATTAAAAAATGAAAATTCATATGCATTTCTGCGTGTATTTCTGCTGAAATTTGTACTCAGTTTTAGATGCTGTTTTGTCCAATTACATATCCTTGTTTTAGCAATTTTCCTAGTTTAGTACAAGTATATCTCAGTTAACAAAGCAGATGCATTCCTTTAGCAGAAAATTTGGAATCAGAAGCAGAAATAACATGGAAAGAATAGGGATATGTTCCTAGATCATAGTAAGAAAGGACAAGGAAGAAAAGGAGAGGGGGTTAGGCAGGCATTAAAAGACTTTGTAAGACTTTGCCTTCTTTGTCAGAGGCTTTGTTAAGTGTGGTACGTCTGTATGTTACATTGTTATTTTCTTGAGTAAATGCATTTTGTGCAAGCTTCTCCTTCCTGAACACATTTTTCAAACAGGAGAATTCCACTGCAAAATTCAGAGGCATGTCAAAGAACAACTCTGTTTTGATTCAGGGTATTGGTTCAAAAATGTGAAATCAGGTAGGCACGCACTAAATTATGAAGCAAATAATTTTCCCCCATCCCTAGCTGACACTGCCCTCTCTCCATATCAATCAGATACAGAAGAAATAAATGGCAATGGAGAAAGGTCTCCATGGCCATTTCTGCACTAGACTCTTATAGCACTATTATTCCATTTTAAACACCCTGAATTTTCTTCTGCATAAATAAGGTTTTAATTTGTTCAGAGCCCACACAATAGCCAAGCATTCTTTTTCTACTGTGGCTAGATGTCTTTCCCTTAACAGCGACTTTTTACTGAGGAACATCACCAGGTGCAATTGATCATCCTCACCCTTTTGATTTAATACAGCCTCAAAACCTACATTTGAGGCACCCATGGTTACTGTGAACAGTTTCTCAAAGTCATGAGTGATAAGCACCAGAGCTGATGTAATAGCTTCCTTTAATTTATCAAAAGCTCCCTGGCATAACTGGTTCCACATCATCTTTTCAGGGTAACCCTTTTTAGTTAGTTTTGATAAGAGTGCTGCCACAGAACTAAAATTAGGAATAAACTACCTATACAACTCCTGCATCCTAGCAAGACTTAGCACAGCTGTCTGCGAACTCAGTTTCTGCTCCTCCACTAAGGCAATTATTTCATTTGTTTTAAAAAACACGATATATATTCTTAATAGGGGCACAGCCACTCTTATGCTGCTGTTAGCAAATGAACTGATGCATATGAGCTGGAACAAACTTGCTGTTTGTCTATATAACTTCCAAGTTGATCAGCTGTTAATTTACAGCATTCCCCAGTGTTTCTTATCCATCTCAGTATATCAGTTACTCCCAACTACAATTTGTTCAAGGTCAGTCCACCAGAGCTTCATTAGTTTTAAGTTTCAAATAGGTAGCTACTTTCTCTCGTGAATTAAAAAGGATAATTAAGAATATATATATATATATACTTATATCCAAAGAACTTTTTGATAAAAGCAATAAACTTTGAGTGAAAAAAGGAAGACTCTAACTGAGCTACCTTACATCAATAAACTCCATGAAGATGGTCTAATGGCAGAGCGCACGGACGCCTAGGGCTAGCGCTCTCTCTAGGCTGCCGCCGTGAGTGGGAATTCCAGGTTGAAACTTGTCAGCGAAACCGAAGAGAGACGCGTGGTCGTCTCAAGATCACGGGTCTTATACTTCGGGGTTCTCCTGGACGATCGCTCCCCTGGTAAGGGGAGAACTGAGGGGTTCGTCGGGGATCCAGATTGCTACCGAAGAGCATGCTCGGAGAGGGGGAAGAGACCGGGTAAGCAGATCGGCTGCAGGATCGAAGAACGTCCACTACCGCTCACGGCTAGGAGCTTTTTTCAAAGCTCTGATCAGCAACGCCAGACCTTTTAAGATTTTACCTTATTTTTTTTGAAAGTTTAATGACTCATATCAAATTGGATTTATAATTTCAACTGATGGTGGTATTGTTACATTCCAGAGGAGCGAGAACAGCTGGAGTAGCCCTCCATTACATATAAGTGTCTTTGGAGGATAAATTTTCCAGGAGAGGAAACGAAGCCGCGAAGCCGCTAAGCTGTCAGGTTTTTTTGGCTGCAAATTTGGCTTCAAATTGACTTTGATTTGATTTTGTTCTTTTTTCCGGACTATCTGACTTAGTAAAGACCAGATTTCTTTTTTATATTCCCCTCTTTTTATGATTCTATGACTTTCATATTTGGGCAAGGCTGTAGAGACTTTAAGAGAATTCCCCCCCCCTTTGGTTGATATAGCCGAATCGGAGCAACGGAGCAGGCTTGGAAACGGTGTGTTTGATACAGAGGTGGGGGAATTTGGACAATTTGAATAGAAGGATTGAACAGAATAGAAAGACTGAGTTGAACTGGTTTTTTTTTGTTTTGTTTTGTGTTCTTTTCCCTCCCATAAGAGACGGATTTCACGAAGGGGAATAGATAGACACGGACAGAACTAACAGACTTAACAGACTTAACAGACTTAACAGACTTAAATAGAATGATATAACGGACTGCGACGTAATAGACTGAGACAAAAAGTAAAACAAAAACAAAACCTAAATTGTGAGGATAAGCTGACATCAGACTGGGAGAAGCTGAGAAATAGAAGTTCTGTCAAGAAAAGAAGAAGTGGTAATGCTACAGAAGAAGGGGGAATCTCTTTTTCTGACTTTCCTCTTGAAGGGGGAACATATTGTTTTTTCTTATAAATATTTACTTTACTTATAAATATCTATTTACTCTTTTACTTTTCTATAATTCTCTCAGTATATACTGCTTAAGTTCCTGATAAAGAACTCTTGATAATTAGTTTATGTGATAAGTATAATCGAACTTTAATTGAGGTTTAAAGAGTATAAATTTCTATAGTATTATAATTTTTTTTTGATTGTGATTAGCTGAAAAGGTTATTATTTGGCTAGTGGACTGAGATTAGTTAAGCAATCTGAGCATTGTGCTATCGGTGATGGTGTGACCTTGAGGGTGGAAGCAGCTGGCTTTTAGATTAAACTATAGGCAACAGCTGTGAGTCTTAGAAATTGTAATTACAGATAAACGGGGGGGAAAGGAGGCAGTGACATCTACTGTTGTACTTTAAAACAACTGTTCTGGGACAAAATTTAATTGAATTATTCAGGCTTTAGCCGATTTATTATTATTGTATAAGAAAACAATAGAAAAGATAGGATCCCAGAAAGAGTATAGAAATTGAAACAATTTGAAATAACTGGGGAAAAAACAAAAAACAAACAAACAAACAAACAAAAAAAACAAGAATATATTTTTATTCTTCCCCAAAATTAATTTATTTAATTTACTGACACTATAAATAGAGGGAATATAAGTTTTGTAAGAGTGGAAAAAATCTTATTGGAGGCAAGAGTCTGATATGGCATCTGGAACAAGAAAAGCAACTATGAAGCAAGCTGCAAATCAACCCATGACACAAAGAAGGGCTTCGATAGATGCTGCGGCTGCCTCCATGGATACCAAGATAATCTTGCAAGAAATACGTAAATCAAGAACAGAATTGCGTCAGGAGATAAGCCAAGATTTGAAGGAGGTAAGAACAGAGTTGAAAACAGAAATGAAGAAAGAAATAGACAAATTGGGGAAAAAAATGGATTTGATTTCAAAAGAGGTCGCAGATCTTAAAGAGGACATGACGACGATACAAGAAAGAACTGTCCAAGTAGAGGATTCAGTTAGACAACTTCGAGAGAGACAGAAAGTTGATGAAAGAAGAATTGACCGAGCTGAAATGAAATACAGAGACCGCTGTTTGAAGATTCGTGGATTAAGAGAGAGACAGTCAGAAGACATTTACGAGAAAATTACAAATTCCCTAATAGACTATATTCAAATACCGGGAGAAAGAATACATGCAAGCGTAGAAAAAATATTTAGAGTGAACTCTAGAGTGGCGAAGGAGAGAAATCAGCCAAGGGATATTGTCATTTGTTTCACAAATATGAGAACAAAGGAACTCGTTCTACAAAAGAGTTACCGGGAAAAACTAATCATTGATTCTCAGGAACTTAACATCTATAAAGACATTCCCTCTCAAGTATTAAAGAAAAGACAAGAATATAGATTTTTAACTCAATTTTTGCTAAAGAACAATATAACTTATACATGGAATAGACCTGAAGGGGTTTTTTTCACATATCGACAACAGCAATATAGAGTTAATACTCTAGAAAAGGCCAAGGAAGTAGCACGAAGTTTGAGAAGTGAATTGGAAAAGTTTGAAAGATATCCTAATAAGAAGAATGAAGAGGAGAATGGACAAGAAGATGTGCAAGAAAGAGAACAGCAGGAACTCTCTGAAGGAGCAATGGGTGAGGAAATTGGAGAAGAAGGTAGATCTGAAGGGTCTGACCAGTTAGGTGAACAAGAAGGAATGGAGGGAAGTGAGAAAGAAGAAGGGGAAGAACAGATAGAGACAGAAATAGAGGCTTAAGAAAAAGAAAAAGAAAAAAAAGATGGCGTTAAAAATAATATCTTGGAATGTTAAAGGTGTTAATTCTCAATATAAGCGTAGGCATATATTTCATTACTTGGAGAAATCTAAATGTGATATTATTTGTTTACAAGAGACTCGCATAGCTGATAAAGATCTTAAGTATCTTAGAAACCCAAAACTGGGACAATGTTTCACTGCGGCATGGCATAAGAAGAAAAGAGGTGTTGTGATGTATATTAATGCCAACTTAGATGCACAAGAAGCCTTTTCTGATCCGGCGGGACACTACTTGGGTGTAAAAGTAATAATACAGAATCAAACATTTCTCTGTGTGGGCATATACTCTCCTACAGATAACAAAGATAGATTCTATTCGAAACTTAAACAAAAACTGTTGCAATATGCTTCAGACAATCATCAGGAAAATTTCATTATCTTTGGAGACATGAATGGGGTCTTGTGCCCTATAAGAGACAGATGTTCTTCAAGACCAATAAAGAAAAATCAGGGAAGACTTCCCCAGTCTTTCTTCAAAATGATGGATGAATTAACTATGATGGATGTATGGACATTGAGCTACCTTACATCAATAAACTCCCTATTATACCCCACTAAACCTAGAAAAGCTCTCACTTTTCTTTTAGTGGTGGGTATTGGCCATTGGTCTATGGCTTTGATCTTGTTCCTCTCAGGCTTGATAAGACCTCTGACCACAATATAACCAAGGTGTTTTACTTCTCTTTACTCTATATGGCATTTTGGTGCCTTAATAGTAAGCCTCACTGTTTTAATTCATTCCAATACCTGATGCAGATGATGAAGATGTTCTCCCCGATTGTTGCTAAACACACCAATATCATCAATATATGCTATAGTAAAAGCATTTAATCCTTGTAGGACCCTATCTATTAGTCTTTGAAATGTTGAAGGAGCATTCTTTAACCCAAAGGGCAATACTGTAAATTCAAATAAGTCCACCTGGGTAACAAATGCTGTTTTGGCCTGATCTTCTGGGCACATAGGAACTTGCCAATAACCTTTGGTTAAGTCAAGACTAGTGATGAAATTAGCTCTTCCCATTCTTTCAATTAGATCATCCATTCTGGGCATGGGATAAGCATCTGCCTGGGTTATATTATTCAGCCTCCTGTAATCCACACAAAATCTAAACGTGTGGTCAGGCTTTTCAACTAAAACCACAGGCAATGTCCAAGAACTTTCAGATGGAACTACAATTTCCTGTCCTAGCATTTCTTTAATCTCTTTTTCCACACTTGCAGCAAACTTCCCAGTTACTCAATAAGGCGAACTGGCAATAGGTATAGCATCCCCTGTTTTAATACAATGCTGAACCCCTCTCACTCTTCCTGAGATGTTGGAAAACACTTCTGCATGCTTGGATAACATGATGCATACGTTCTCTTTCTGCTTATCAGAAAGGGATTAATCTATATGGACTTCCTGGATTCCATGCTCGGGTGAATCTCTTTTCTCCCAACATGGCAACCAATTTTGTTCCTCCCCACCATCTGTAATTGCATAGCAGGTTAAATTCTCCCTCCGATAATAAGGCTTTAACATATTGGTATGAACTACTTTAGTCCTTTAATCACCCCCTAAGTCTATTAAATAGTTGACATCATTGAATCACTTCGTGACGGTCACAGGGCCAAACCAAGTAAACTGCAACTTGTCTCGTCTGTCATACCAGGTTTTCTGTTTCTTCTGTGGTTTTTGCTTATTCTCTCCAGCCAGACTTAATGCAGACTTCAGGGTGGTTAATAGGTCATCAACGTATCTAACCACAACCTACAGTTCAGAATTCAAATCTTGCTCCCAGCCTTATTTCACTAAGTCTAATGGTCCATGAATCTTCTGATCATACAGCAATTCAAAAGGACTGAAACCAAGGCTTTCTTGTGGCACCTCCCAATATGCATACAATAGATGCTGCAATTTCATATCCCAGTCATTAGGATTATTTGCCACATATGCTTTAATCATTCATGTCAGGGTACCATCAAATCGTTCTACTAGTCCATTAGTCTTAGGATGGTAAGGAGTAGAAATTGAATGCTTGATTCCACACAGCTCCCATAGATTTTGCATCAACCTGGAGGTAAATGGCGTTCCCAACTCTGACAAAATTTCTTTGGGAAATCCCAGTCTACAGAATGTAGTGATTAAAGTGTTGGCAATGGTGGAAGTCTCTAGATTGCTTAATGCAACTGCCTCAGGATATCAGGTTGCATAATCCACTAATGTCAGCAGATATTTATTTCCCCTTCTGGTAGCCTTTGGCAAAGGACCCACAATATCTATGCCCACTTGACTGAATGGCTCTCCAATCACTGGCATAGGACATAACTTTGCCTTTGTCTTATCTCTACCTGAGCCTATTTTCTAGCAAGTATCACAAGTCTGGCAATATTGCTTCACTTGTTGCCCTACCTTTGGCCAGTAAACATTAGCAGTTACTCAGTGGTTAGTGCATTTGGTCCCTAAATGGCCTCCAAAGATACTAGCATGTGCCATTTCAAGTAACTTTGCTCTATACTTGGTTGGCATTATCAATTGTCTTTGCTTTTCCCCTGTTCCATGACTATGTTGCTTGAGAGACTCTTGATAAATTTTGTCATTCACTATTATAAATCTGGTTGAGACTTCAGGTGTCAGTTCCAGAGGACTTTCCCTTGCCAGTTCAAACAGAGGCTTAAGGCTCTCATCTAGCCTTTGTTCTTTAACAGACACTGGGTTTTCATTAAGTTCACTAATCTGCAATAAATCTTTATTTCTGGTTATATTAACATCACTAGTGTTCATGTCGTGGTTAGGAGTTTATTCTTTCAGTTCCTCCCCCCTTATTAACTCTGCTGGTACAACTGGTGACTTCTGTGTCATATATTGGGTGGTTACACAGACCTGGTGAATATGTTTGGCTAAACCGTTGCTGATTAAGCAAGAAGCTGGAATATCTTCCCACACAGGTACCTTCTAGTCCCCTATCCAGTTCTTGTATGAAATAGGAACTACCGCAGTTGGTGCTGAAAACGCAGGCCCTCTTGAGGAATAAGGTTCCTAGGAGCAATCAGATGTGGTTGGAAAACACGATCTGTGAGCCTGTATCTCTAATTCCCCAGACAGTTTCCCCTGGAACCTCTATTTTCTTTCCATATTCCTCCATCCACTGTGTATCTAGAGATTAGAATTTTGAGGAAAGAAACTGTTTCCTTCCTCCCCACTAGGCCTCATCTCCCTGGTCAACTGGCCTGGCCAACTCATGTTAACAGGATTGCCTTTTTGGAACTGCCTCAACTTTGGTTAGGCAATATGTACGTTTTGGCTTTTCCATTTTATCCTTATCCACCCTCTCTCGGCATTGAAATTGAAAATGGCCAGATTCTCCACAGTTATAACAGATTTTACTTCCTTTTAGTGAGGAAATAGTCTTTATTCTGGGCCTATTCTTTTCAGGACTGCAAGGAGTTTCTTTTGTTTTCTCAGCACCTCTCCCATAAAATGGCTGCCTGCCTCTAGGAATTTTCCTATCACTGCTCAGGATTTTTGGAGCACCTCTGATGGTAACTAAATGGTCCATCATTTCAGCTGCCTGGTTAACTGTTTTAGGCCTTCTGTCTTGTACCAGACATTAATATTCATAAGGCAAGGTGTTATAAAGTTGTTCAAGCCCTATGAGCTCTTGCAGCTGTTCTTTTGTTTCCACTTCAGACCCTGAAACCCCTCCTTCCAGTGCTCTGATTAATCTACACCCCATCTTGTGAATAGGTTTTTTCCTCAGCCCACAAAATTCTTTTCAGTGATGTTCAGGAGTCAAACCAAATCTTTGCTTGACTCTTTCTTTAAACAAATCATAATCATGGGCCTCTTCAGCTGACATCTGCCCATAGATTTCCACCATCATCCCACAAATTTGAGATCTGAAGTAATTCATCCTTTCCTCTGGTCTTATTTGTAATTCGCCACACACTCTCTCAAAACTAATGAGCAAGGCTTCCACATTTTCCCCTTTGTAATATTTAGGGAATCTTTTCATGTCTATATGAGGAGCTAGACTACTTTCTTGCCCATTCCTGGCAAATTGAGCTTGCAATTCTGTTTCTCTTAATTTTAGTGCATAAAGCTGTGGTTCATGAGCTCTTTGCTCCCTTTCATTTTCATACTCCATTTGTTTTTCTTTAAGAGCTCTTTGTTCTTCCATTTATTTTTCTCTTAAAGCTCTGTTCTTCAAGTTCCTTTTGAGCCCTTTCCTCTTCCATTCTTTTCATCTTGAGTTTTATTTTCCATATTTCCACAGTCTCTGCTGACTCAAGTGTAGCCATTTCAACCAAGGGTTGTTCTTCCTCAGGGTTGTCCATTCTGGCTTTTGTGTTTTTCAATGGCATCAAAATTTTAGTATTTCTCTACTAATTACCCACACAGTAACCTCAGGAAATGCTACTTTATTCTTTTGCTTAAACAACCTTGACAGTTTCTCAGAGAGAGATTAAGGACCTTCCCCACACAGTGTGTGCCTTTTACTCTTAGAACTGAGAAATTTTCTTTTGGGTGTTCCACAGATTCCCTTACTATGTACCTTCAAACTGTTACCTCAGGGAACACAGAATCACAGAATCCAGGCTGGACCTCTAAATCACTGGTCTAGATTTCTCCAAGAATCCCCACTGGATTCTTTTAGTCTAGATTTTCCGGTCGGATCCCACCGACCTGACACCACAAAATGTGACTTTTCTTGCCATCCAGCTTGACACATCTTGTGTACAGATCTGCAGGGCCTGGGAGATTTCTGGATCAACCCAGGGCACACACTCACCCAGGTCTGCTTCTATCCTCTCCCACTGGGAATTGCATCCCCCATTTCACTATTGTCCCCCTTTGGGCTCCTCCTACCAGACTGATCTCCCTCCCCTGCTTTCCTTAAACTCTGGTCCTTCTCAGAAATAAGGAGAAGCAGACTTTTAATCCTAAAAGAAAGTGATACTCTTGGTACTAATGTTGTAATGGTAGCATGTACAATCCAGTATGTAGAATGACACTCTGTGAGACTGCTTTTATAAAAACAGAAAGTCACATTTTATTGACACACTGTTACTGTAATTTGTTTGTAACTAAATTTTTATAACACAGTGCACCCCTTTTCTCTCTCTCTCTCTCTCCCTCACTATGCTCAGCTCATTTACTGTCAATTATTCACTCTATTTCTCAGCTCCCTAACACAGCTCTTTCCTCTTTGTCCCTCACTGGACTCTTCTTCCAACTAACTTCTTCCTGTGTCAGTTAAATTTCTGTTTCTCCTCCTCCCTTGGTTCACCCCTCCCTTGAGCTCTCCAGGGTCCCATTTTACTGACCAATCCTTTTAAACCACTCCTGGTCTCTATGGACACTCGGTTACCATGCCCCTCCCTCCAGGTTTCATCACACTCACATTTCCCTATGAAATGAGGCAGGGAATAACAGATTAAAATACAGCAACAAATACATACAACAGAGTTAAAAATATGAACATCAATTAAGAAATATATAGTTAAAAGAGCATAGCATCTATTTAAAAAGCATACGTATTAAAAATTCATAATTTATACACTCATAATTTAAAAACCATCTGGATAGGCTTGCTGGAAGAGATTGGTCTGTAAAGCTCTTGTAAACAAACAGTGTATCCAGGTGTCAAATCTCTACTGTCAGGCCATTTCATAATTCGGTATTGGCTGCAGAAAAACTCCTCTGGTTAACATGAGGTTAACAAATAATGAGGTATCTGACGTCTATCTGCCAAGGGCAAAAGGGCAAAAAGCTCTACCCCAGTAAGAGATAAAGTATAAGATAGCACAGATTTTACAAGAGGAGATCTCCAAGCCTGGCTTTGATTCACCTTTGGAAAAGACTGGAAGGAGGCCAAAGTTGCATCCAGTTTGAATGAGTATAGGGAGTGCTGTAGAATATGTTTTTGGACTGCAGTGTCCCTTATCCTTCACCATTGGTTAAGGAAATAAGGGGCACTAGGACAGAGGAAGGGAGCAGGCCTACACACCCTAAAACCAGCAGATCCCATTTAGTCTTGGAATCTAAGCAGTATTAGCTCTGCTTAGTAATTGGATGGGAGACCACCAAGGAATACCAGGTACTGTAGACTATATTTCGGAGGAAGGAACAGGCAAAATCACCTCTGAGTATGCCTTGCCTAAGAAAACCCTACAAAATTCATAGGGTCACCATAAGTTGACAGACAACTTGAAGTCACACATGCACACACAGGACAGAGGAAGAATGAGAATAGAAAATCAGAAAAATGGAAGTGGGGGAGTCTCAGAAAAAGAACAGGCAAGAATGCAGGGATTGTGATACCGTCAGATCCTCCAGTATCTTAGCATTCAGTCTGGATGAATGGGAGCAAGGATCTAGCTCTCATATTGGTTGATGTAAATCATGGATGGTCATCTTATTTCCTTCCAGATGCTGTAGGACTGCATCTCCCATAATCTCTCAGCATTGGCTATCTGGCTTGGCTGATCTAGAGAGCCACATACTACCCACTTCCAGAATACAGTTCAAAAATCCATCTAAGGAAAAGTTACATGACCCTACTATTTGGTTCTCAGAGGAACAAAGTTTCCTCTCCTCCTTGCAATGCTCAGTAATTTCCACCCCTTCTAACAACTGTTTTTCCATGTGTGAGTGCACAGTATATATCACACTTTGAGGGTGAAGCCAAAAACATCATTGCTCACTTACTCTAACATGCAATATGGCAGAATCCAGTGAATGCATATTCACTTCCATCACACTTAAAGTGTGGCATTTGGTTTCTCCTTATGCACAAAGGAAGTGTGTGTAGAGGGTGATGCATTCTCTTCATTCCATGGTATTGTTTTCAGGGCAGTGAATCTGTAGGCAAACTCCTTACAATGTCCCATATTTGTTCACTCACATTATAGTGAGCCTGGCTCCTCTGACATGAAAGACCACAGCCCCATCCCTGAATAACTGGCTTAAATACCCAGATTCCAAAAAGGACCATTAGCTTAAGGAAAAAATTAATGAGGTCAGCTAAGAAGTGGAAGCAGCGTAAGAACACAAGAAGAGTTCTACTAGAAGTAGTACTAGTTCAGAATTAGAACTAGTTCAGAATTCTGTTCCATTTCATTCTGGTAAATCCAGTTGATAGATTAGTTGATTGACTGGTTTTACATGCATATAAGGGCAATAGCTGAAGCTCCTTGTCCCTTTTCGCATGTTTTTTTTTAGCGCGAGTGCCCCTTGAGCATCGCGCAAATGGGAGCGTCACTCTGTACAACGCACTCCCACTCGCACAAAGCTCACGAGGCTAATGCGGGGTGTGTGCGCATTTTTTGATTGTTGGCTTTAAGCCGAAAATGCCCTGCGCTTGCGCAATGCTCGTGGCACACTCGCACACTTACCTGCGTGCAGTGCATTGGCGAGCTGGGCAGGTTGCGCTTCCTTCCCCCAGCGCAGCCTACAGCTCCCAGACTGCGCTACGGAAGGAAGGGGTGGGGCACTAGTGCGATGGTCAGGCTAAGGAGGAAGCCAATGCGGGAGGAAGAAGGGCTGTCGTGAGCTGCTGATGTGAGCGGCTGCTTGCGCGAGCGCCGTTCCCCACTGTCGTGACAAGGTACAGTGCGAAAAGGGCCCTTATGTGGTTCACAAAACAAAACTTAAAATCAAGAGGTGCCCCTGTGAAGTCCACAAGCTGGACATGAGGGCAGTAGCACTCACCCACTTCTTTTTCCCAGCAGACTGCCTCTGTCTGTGGTGGCAAAATATAGTCATCATAACTAGTAACTATTGACAGCAGCAGCTGCGAATCTATGGAAATAATGTAAACAAGTATCTATTGTTAATGTAAAACAGTCCTAGCTACATCATGATACATAAAACCCGAGTGCATGATTTATCCCTTATAGTCTTGATGTCCTGCTGATTTTCATAGAAATAATTTTTCATTACCAGTATCCAGTTACAAGAAGAATATTGGAAATAAAATAACAGTTTCTAGATTCAGAGAACAAAATTAGCAAGTATCTAATTAAGCGAGATGCTGCAGGTTGGGATGATTTTATGTCTGGAATTACTCAGCCAATAAGGAAGATTCTTGACAGTGGAAAATGTATGGAATTACTACAGTTATAATGTATATTTGCTTAGCTATTTGAAGAACGTTACAGTCAGTCTTTTTTAATTAGATTCAAAATGTAACAAGGCTTCTGAATTCATGAAAACATTGTCAAGCTTTGTAACGATTCAGAATGATCAGACTCATATGATTTTACCTTTTGAACAGGCTGGGCGCAACACAAAAGTCAATCTTGCTTAAATACCACTGAAAACAATGGGACAGGAGTTAATCGGGAATACACCAGTTTCTCAGCTTCGTGGACCATATGTGATGCTGCCTTGGGGCTGCACACATGCCTACACACATGGCTGGAGATCCTCTTTCTCCCCTAGTATAGTCCACACCACCATCCTTAAAATGGAAATGTCCCAAGTTCCAGTTTTCTAGAAAACTTAATATGGGAAGGATGCCTTGTTTAAACAGAGATTGTGCTTCTGGGCGATTTCCAATTCTCTTAAAAAAAATATTAAAACATGTTGTGGGGTGGGAGAGATTCTGGGGGCCCTAGAGTGTGAAAACTGGGCATTGGGGGCCATGATTTTCCCAACCTTCCTCAACCACTGGCCCCTGCTCGTCCTGTGTGGACAGATACTTTTCAATCTGTGCAGCCTGAGGATGTGGACAGGATCCTTGGAGACGGAGACATGGGAGCCACCACATATATACTAGACCCTTGCACTTGCACAGGCCAGAAGAGGACTTGTTGAGTAGGTAAGGGAAGTGATTGATGACTCTTTACAACAAAGCAGGATCCTAATACACCTGAAGAAGGCTGTAGTAAGACCTTTTCTGGGGGCGGAGGGCGAAATCACTGGATCCTACTCTGCTAGATAACTATAGGCCAGTCTCTAACCTTCCATTCTGGACAAGGTTCTGGAGCGTGAGGTGGCTTCTCAACTCCAAGGCCTCCCAGATGAGGCGAATTATCTACATCCATTCCAGTCTGGTTTCAGACATGGTTATGGAACAGAGATAGCATTGGTCATCTTGATAGATGACCTATGCAGGGAACTGGACAGGGGGATGTGTCCCTGCTTGTTTTGTTGGACCTCTTGGTGGCTTTTGATACCATCCACCATGATGTCCTTCTGAGTCACCTTGCTGGGATAAGACTTGGAGGTACTTTTCTGCAGTGGCTCTGTTCATTTTTGGATAGATGCTCTCAGAGGGTGGTGCTGTGGGATTCAATTTTGTCTCCTATGCTACATGAAACAACTAGAAAAGGTTGCCTGGAGTTTTGAGATCAGATGTGCTGATGATACCTGGCTCTAGTAATCCTTCCCACCTAATTCCAAGTAATCTGTTCCTGTGCTAAATCAATGTCTGGCAGCTGCAATGGACCAAATGAGAGCAAATAAACTGAAGTTTAATCCAGACAAGACAAAGGTGCTCCTGGTCAGCCAAGAGACAGATCTGAGAACAGGGATTCATACAGGTTTTCAGGGGAAGTACTTCTGGATTCTGGAGGGTGAGGTTTCTACAGTGACCAGGAGTGCTTTTACATAGTTAAAACTATTGTGCCATCTGCATCCATTCCTGGAGAGATCAGATCTGGCCGCAGTGGTACATGCTTTGATTACATCCTGTCTGGATTACTGTAATGTGCTCTACATCGGGCTGCCTTTAAAAAATGCTCAGAAACTATAGTTGGCCCAAAGAGCTGCAGCTAGGTTTTTAACCGGGGCTGGCTGCAGAGAGCACACAGCTTGCTTGTTGCAACAGTTCCACAGTTGCTGGTCTGTATCTGGACACAACTGAAAGTTCTGGTTTTGACCTATAAAGCCGACATGGTTTGGGCCCAGATTATTTGAAGGATCATATCTCCTTTTATGAGCCCAGTAGAACTTTAAGATCATCCAGAGAGGCCCTTCTCTCTGTCCCACCAGCCTCTCAGGTGCATTGGGTGGGAACAAGGGGGAGCACTTCCTCGCTACCTGCTCCTAGACTTTGGAACTCCCTCCCTAGGGAGGTCAGCATGGCCTCATCCTTGCTCTCCTTCCAATGAGAAGCTAAGATTTTTTTCAGTTTTATAAATTGACTGGCCGTGGGCTCTTGATGCTGTGCAGGTTTCTTTTAAGGTTGATATAGTTTTTAATGTATTTTAATATCTTAAAAATATTTCTAATATTAATATTTTTAACATGTAATGTTTTAACATTATAAATTATTTAATTATTTTTTAACTTTTATATTTTTACAGAAGTTTTAATTTGCTCTGTTTTAATGTTGTTAGCCACTCTGAATTCCACTGTCAGGAGAAAAAGAGGGGATAAATAAATAAACAAACAAACAAATAAAACCCAACTGCACTAATCATCCATAATTGGAAGAATCTTTCTTCACTCTTAGCAAAAGTGGAGAAACAATGATTTGTGAGAAGTGGGTGGGATGGGGAGGGAATGTCATGGCGGGGGAGGATCAAGGTATCCATAGGAGGTTGCACGCAAGGTCTTAGAGGACAGATGTGGTCTCTGGGTCGCAGATTGTTGTGCATCTCCTGGAAGAGAATTTCCCATTGGTTTTGTCTCAAGGTTTACACCTTCAAAGAATTGTCAAGTCTCAGGCCAAGGAACCCTAAAGCAAAGAGGAAGCCATTTTCCACAGGGCCAATTCCCCCATGACAGAAAACCTTTCCAAAGGGCTGCTTTGTTACCTAACTCTGGACAACTGTCACTTACCTTGCTTCCTCTTCCAAACTTTTATTTGTATTTTATTAAAAGGATCCTAAGGTAACCGCAGACTTGAACAAATGTGCTCTTCAGGGTTCATGATGGTGAATGGCAAAGATTCAGACAGTCTCCTGAATCAAAGTCTAACAAGGAACAATTTCTTTATTCACAGATTTCATTATAACATGTACTGAGGTGACTCAGTACTTTGTGTCAGTGTTGCTCTTTGCATCAATTACTAATGTTCCCTCAGACTCTAACTCCCTCTCTTCCTTCTCCAGTGGCCACCTCAGACTCCAACAACAACTAACGATGAACCATAATTGACTTTAACTGGCCATTAAACTGTCCATCCTCAGCCTTTTCTTTCTCCAGCCTCCCTTCTTAATATTCCAAGGAGTGTGTTTACTTAATCTGAAGAGTGGGTAGGCCCTCCAGTTCTGCTGTTTGTTACACCCCTACTTTTCCCAAGGACAACCCCTCAACATTCTCCAACAGAAATTCTTCAGATCTCAGGCCATTTCCACCCTACACTGTAATAGTGCTATTATATATAGTGTAGTGTGGAAAAGGCCTTAGATTCCTGTTTTCCTTTCTTACGGGAGAATACCAGGAGGACAATAAGACATGCATAATGAATCTAATTTGAGGTTTCACAGGTAATAATATATAGTTATACACTGGAAATAAATTAACATAAGATAGTCTCTGTGTCCCCTGCTTATATCAATGAAGGTTGGGAACATCTTCTGGTCCACTACACAATTATAACACTTTGATTATACTTTAATTCCCATGGCTATATCCTATAGAATTCTGTGGTTTGTAGTTTGGGGAGGCACTAGAAAAGCCCTCTGGCTGAATATTTTAATTACCTCTGCCCAAACTGCAAATCCATGCAATGTTGCCACGACATTTAAAGTGGAAACATAGTGCTATAATCATGTCAACTGAAACAGTCCAAGGTCTCTACCCCATCATTTTAGCCCTGTTCCAAATTCTCTCTATTGTTGTGTTTAGTCTTTAGTTCTCCAGATGACTACAACCCCTACAGTCCCTTACCACTGGCCATGTTAGGTGGTCTGACAGAAGCTGCAGATCAAAACATTTTAAGAACCAAGGTTACTACACTCTTATTTTAAGCAGACAGCCATCCATCACAACTATCCCATGTCCTATCAACTTTGACTCTTATCACTGTCCAAGAACTGAAGATGTGCTATAGAATACACACACACACCACTTCCCTTAATGTGTGTATCACCATGAGTGATCAAGGTTTCTTTCAGCAAAGATGGCCCCTTTGTTATGGATTTTTTTTCAGGGACCTTGGCCAAGCTTCTAATACATGCTGGGGTCCCTTGGAACACAGTCTGGAAATCACTGTGCCAGTACAATAAATTCCACTGGCTTCCAATAACAGATGCTTCATGTACACTAGAATTTTGGAAACAAGCACAGAGGGTGTGAGTGTGTAAATTGCTTCCGAATGAGCCTATAAGCAAAACGACTATTGGAACTTATGAAAAATTATGAAAAGCCTCCAAAACAAAATAAATAGCATCCATCTGTTGGTTGTTTACTGTATCCCACATGACTTCCACATGTCTGATGCTCTCATCTCACACATTTAGTTAGGTAAACAAGGAAGGCAGACGGCTGGTGCTAGGTCCGGAACAAAAGATTTGGTATTAAAAATGTAAGTTAACATGCTCACCCCAGGGCTGTTATCTCATGAAGTAGTTTGAATGTTAAAGAGATGCATCTTTTTTTGGTATGGAAGGTGGCTTCTCCCCTTCTAATCCCTGCTAAGACCTGGACATGACAGCTTTCTCTCTCTCTCAACCTCTTTCTTTCTTTCTTTCTTTCTTTCTTTCTTTCTTTCTTTCTTTCTTTCTTTCTTTCTTTCTTTCATAGATGCCTTTCAAATATAAACACTTCTCATCCCATCTCATCTGAAGCTGTAAATTTTATAATCCCACTTAAGTAATAGAAGTTTTCATGGCTGATTAATCTGGCAAATAAGGTGAGTTATCAGACTTCCCAAATATGGAGTGGCTTCTACCCACATTCAGGTGAGCACGCATAGAAGCTCCCTTCACATCTTCCAGGTCAATACAGGAAAGTCAGAGCTGAAGATAACAGGCATAGGGACATTGGGAAATGAGAGCAGAATATACACCCTCATGTGTCCAACAGCTTGAAGTTCTCACAGATTCAGTTGAATATTTGGACCAGGCTCTCTCCATAACTATCAACCCATATATAAAGGTCTTCCGTGCAAGGCCTCCTGTGGGTTTCCCTGCCATCTGAGGTGAGGATGGAGTCAGCCACAAGCAGGGAGATCTTAGTGATGGCACCCCAGTAGTGAAATGCTCTCCACAGAGAAGTGCACTTGGCAAATGCTTTATTGTCTTTTCAGTATCAAGTGGAAATGGTTGTCTGTATCCAATTACACCACAGTTCTGACTCAAAGCCTGTTGTTTTTTCTGCAGTAGCACAAGTATAGGCTCTCATGTCATTTTGATTGTACAGACAATACATTTTTATTGCACAATGTAATTGATCGTATGAGAGGCTTTTTTAAAAAAAATTGCTAACAATTTTTTTCCTTTTCTGTACTTGTGACCTTTTAATTGAAGATGTTTACTTTCCATTTGCCTTTTAATTGTTCTTTTCTTTTATGTAAACCACCTTTGGGAACATCACTGGAAGATGATATCCAAAGACCTTTTTAGAATAAATAAATATTTAAAGTAAGAAGAAACAGAGGACAGTGCTTGTTCATACGATCAGTAGAATATTTTTCCCCCTCAACCCCAATATTTCAGAGTAGAAGGCTGGTATTCATTTAGTTTATTATTAAAAATGTTTTTTAAGCCTCTTTTCTAAGGCTGCTGAATGTATGAATGCTTTCTCTTTCATGAGCATCAGCATCTGCAGCTCAGTGGAAGGAGAGGATTGGCCTTACCACTACCATCACTTCTTCCTTGCAGTGGCAAACAAATCACAAACAGAAGTAACTTCCAGTTAGCTTCTAGATTTTGAAAAGGACATCTTTTGGTGTTGGTGGGGATGTAAACAAGGGTAAACCACTGCTCCTATAGTGACACCTTGATATTTTTCAGTAATTTGGGGCCATTTGAGGTCCAAAGAATAATTTGGGGTTGATCAGAGCTGGGGGGAAATTTCGGGGGAAATTTTTTTTAAAAATTATTTGGGATAAGAATTTGCTCCTAAAAGGTAAATTTGCACTGGAGGAGTGGTTGATTACTGTACTTAACCTCCAGTTCCACTCCTCCCCCAAACACTCCCTGAAATGCAAAGATTGAAACTTGAAGTGACTTCTGGTCACTTCTGGAAGTAGAATTGGCAGAGCTTGGGCCAATTTGAGGACAGAGGGGCTCAGTGGTGAAATTTGGCCCCTATCATAGTTCCTCACCTCAGTATAAAATGTTCATAGAAGAGACTGATTTCAGTGCTTCATCTAATTGTGTGCTTTAATCCATACTTTTCATAATCCATACTGTTGCAACTTAATGATCTTGTTCATTCATAAGAAAGTCCCATTGACTTGAGTGGGGCTGACCTCCAAATAAATGTCCACAAGACTTCACCTGCAGTTCCAGTTAACTTTCAGCACATCTGACACCCTCACAAATTAGAATTAGATCATGCTAGTTCTTCCATATGCTACATCAATGGTTTGTGGTTTGAGGGGAACCCCTGCCAACTCAGACCACAGGCTACTTCTTGTTTGTTACCATTAGAAAAATTCTCACATTCTTCAAGGTAAATGATTTTACTGTACAAGTTACTTTCTCTCCAGAACTGTATAAAACTCTGTTGTCTTAGGCATTAGCTACTCTATGATGTGATGGTACATATTAACCACTAACATTGATGTGTTTTTTTTTTAAGCATTCAATCCATTCAGAGAGAAGATTTTGTCAGTGGTTCTTATCCGTGAAACAGTTACATGAAACCTCTATGCTGAGAGACCATATAGCACTTCTGTGTAACAGAAGATAGACAACTGTCCACTACAGCCAATGTCTTCCTGTCCTGCTTTATATGAACATGAGGGACATCCAGCTATTACTGCTGAGGACAGAAGACTCATCAGGATAAGATGCTGTAATCCAGAGATAGGGAGTGTCTTGCCAAAGGTGATTGACCAGTTCACCAAAGGCAAGCGGTTTGTTTTCAGAGATCTGGAGGCAATAAATGACACCAACTATAGTAGGAAAGCCTTAAATTTTATTAAACATCAAGCAATTTAAATAACATAAACATACAAGCAAAATCAGCATACAGATGAAACCTACTTAGGCCTATGGTGCCTACATAGATTTCTTTACTGAGCAAAGATTCCTTCAATCAGCTGCCTTGGAACTCAGAAGGAACAGCGAAGGAGACCCCTCTGTATAGCCACTTGTGCACAGCACTCCAGCTGACAACCTGTGCAGAGCTCACCATTGGAGTGGATTCTAGGGGTATTTCTATCCCTTAGTCTGGGAGGACTGGGCCATCTCATGGGAACCTTGTGATTGTTTACAAACCTGGCATGAGCTAAACTCCTTTCAAGGTCACTGATTAATTGGCTATTCTTTTGGGTTCCTCCTAGCACTCATTATCTAGTATATGCCTTGAGCCAAGGGCAGGTGCCACTTAGCAGACATCGTTTACAACTTTGGCCCTTTCCGCACCAGGCAATTAGAACGGGGCAGTGCGTCCTCTCATGGAGGCTGTCTGCACCTTGGAGCAGACTAGGAGCAGACTATTTACCAGAGATCTGCACCTCAGTCTGTTCCAAAACGACCCCAAGTGGTCTTCCAGTATGTTTTCTAAAGACCGCAAAAAACAGGTCTTTATTTTCCTGGAATGTGCCATTGCGTTCCTGCTTCCTTGTGCAGATTCACAGTCTCGCACCAATGCAAGCCTGTGATCTGCAGAGGGTGGGCTTTAGGCGTGGTGAGCTTCAGCAGTTGATCAGGACCCACGACCAACCAGAAGCCACCATTTTGGAAGCCGGAAGCTGCCATTTTGGAAGCCGGGGCAGTGCGGATCTACAGACCTCACACTGCTCTGATTCGCCCTGGACCAAGGAGGAGCCCTGCAGAAGGGCTTCAGGGACAGTCAAAGTTGCTTCGGACCCCAGAAGAACTGGTAGGTAACAGTACGGAGCAATTCCCTCACCTTGTGCGGAAAGGGCCTTTGTTTTGTCTACATTTTAAGCTGCCAAGCATACAGAGTACATCAAAGTGGAATTAAGACAAAATACAAGAATCAAAGCAGTGTGCTTAACAAGTCAGAAGACCTTGTATAGCAGCAGCATGGGGAAATACTAGAAGATCGTTCTTTGACCTTTCTTAGCAACAGCGTGGAAAAACTTAGAACATGGAGAAACAAACTGGGGTCAGGCCAGACCTTACACCTCCTTGAAATTATGATGGTCTTCCAGTCATTTCCCATACAGGAAGCATACAGCTACCCAAATGTTTGTGCTGCTTCGTGTTGATTATGCTAACTAGAATTGATTAAAGCTCCACCCCAAAAACTTCTGAAGGGCTACAGGATCTCCAGCCATGCTCTAATCAGATATGGACATTCTTAATACTCTGGTGGCTTTTTAAAAGTGGAAATAAAAATGTTTCCTCACATCTTATACATAAACTGAATTCAGATTTAACTACCAGCTTATGGGTGATCGGACAGAGTCATTGGCTGCTTTTCTTTCTGGTATTATATTTTGTCCATTTCAGTCTCAGACTCTGTTACATGTAGTACAACCAGCCTATAAGAGCAGCCAAAGCAAACTGGAAGCCACCTGCTCTTTCACAGTTTCATCCAGTGATGTTCAGATGGCCATTCATTATGGTCACAAAAGCATACACAGAACATTTGTGGCAGCTGCAGGGATGACACCCAAATCCATGTTGTTTCCTGACTGTGCACTTGCAAATGCTCCTCCATTAAGTTTAACAGAGAAAACAGATAGGCCCTTAAAGATGACATAGAGACTGCAGCTGACACAATACAGAGTAGCTAAACTGCTAACTACACTGGTTCCCAATATACTTGCAGGATTAAGGTCTGGATTAAAATGTTGGTGAGGGCACTTAAAACCCTAAATGACCTAGGATCTCAATACCTGAAAGAATGTCTCTCTAGATACCTTAACTTGCCTGCGTATTGAGATCTACTGAGGGAGTGCACCTTTGTGCCTCACCCATAGGAGCAATCCATGTGAGAGAAGGTCTTTTCTGTTGTGGAATGTCATCCCTTTAGAGGCTGAATTAGCACTGACTTTGGCTTCATTTCAATCCCATTCTAAATGCCCCTCCCTAAACTGCAAACCCAGGATTCCATAAGATATTGAAAGTGGAATAATAGCACTATAACAGTCTAGTGCAGAAATGGCCATGGTTGTTTGCCAAAGCTTTTAGAATTTAAGGATCTTGGTGTGAATCTTTATAACTGCATGGTTTTAATTCTTTAAATTGCTTACATTGTTTTAGAAATTCCAGAGTAAATTCCTCCTTCTTGTTTTAAATGGTTTCAAATTAATTTGTGTGTGCATACTGCTCTAAGATTTTACAACAAAGGGTGGGACAGAAATCTTTAAATAAATAAATTGTAGAAACGAACAAGTAGGACACAGTTGAGTTATCATTTGACTTCAGATCCCATCAGCCCTAGGCAGGAAATTCAATGGGGAGGGATGATGGGAGTCATAGTTCAATGACATCTGAAGAGTCATATATTCTCCATCCCTTATTCCTGAGCGCATCTGCATAAATCTGAACTGTGCTTTGTATACATTGGAAAATGCTTTTAGCCAAGCTTTCTCTTTAACCTCGTCCACCCATCTCCTATTAGCGCAATGGGGCTTTAGAGAGTAAGGGCTTCCTGCATACCTCTACCTATACATGTTGTCTCTAAAGCTTTACCCATTCACTCAGTCACCCATTGTGGGGATGTATCTAAGCAACTGTATCATGTGACCAGAGAATCTTCAAGGTGTGCTTGTAAGCACATGGAAGACTCCTTCCTGTCCTCCCTTAAGATGGTGAGCTCAGACTTTCTTGAGCTGCTCCCCTTCTTGAAACTTTCCTGTATTTAGCCAGGCTTAGGCAGTGCATGTATATATGTCCAAACATACTTTTAAATGTAATTGGTAAAGTTTTTGGCTGTGAAATTTGCATACTACCCGTTTGTCTTCCTTTGCTAAAACTAGTCTTAGAGAGACGTAAGAAATTCAATGCTTCCACTGGTAAACTCTACTAAAAAGAGGGCAAGTCTTAACTGAGTCAGTCTTTATTTTTTCCAGAAAAGGGCTAACACCCCGAGTGTCTACTTGTAATTCAACTATATATTCGGTGGGGAAATGTCCAAAAAGTTGAGGCTGGCTGCTCATAGTTTGCTTAGACTCTGCCCCATGGCCCTTAGCCCTGCTAGTGTTGGCTTGTAGCCCCTGCAATTAGAGTTGCCAGGTCTGGACTGTCCCAGGATATGAGATTTTAGGACTAAAATCTGAAATGTAGCAATGACCCCTAATGATATCATGAGGCAGGTCCTAGTGTTAAGCATAACACATTAGGCATTGAGCACAGTTGCACAGAGTGTGGCATTCAAATAGCAAACACCAAGTCTAACAAATGAGGAAAACACACACACACTTTCCACTCTGAGGTATCTCATCCCTACAACCTTCACACTCAAGACCAGAAGAGAGGGTCCAGGCCCTGAAATCTAGTTCCCTATATGACACCTTTCCCAAATCCCCTGGATCAGGAAAGTTTTCTGCATTTTGACTCAGTAGTCGAAGGGAACCAAAAATGCAAAGTCTGTCTTCACATAGCAGAAAATTACCGTCTTTGATGGAGTGCTGATTCATAGTGTAGTATGTTTTATTTATGTGTATTTTTATTTTATTTGGCTTCTGTTATCCCTGAAGTCATTGAATTCTTTTAGATTGTCAATGCCTTGGTGGCTCAACTATAGACAACCATAGAAACTGCAGTAAGCCACTCTGACCCTGTGGGGTATGTGAGTATGAGATATAAATAAACAAACCAGCAAAGGTCTGGAAGCCACATGTAAGCTGCTGTTGAGGCATGTTGGAATATCATTGTTCCAGCCACAAATGGAACCATTTCACATGCAGTTTCACACTCTTGGATGGTGCATAACTATTTGCCAGTGCTTTCAATTTGACTCACTGTGATTGTGGAAAAAGCCACTGTTCCACACTGCACAATGGAACAATACATAGTCACATTTGCAGCTATGTGTCTGGTTGCACAATGTTGACATCAAGTAAAAGGGAGGGATGGTGCAACTATGACTTACCTACATGAGTGTAGATTTACACTGTGCAAGCACCATGTAGAGTCAGTCAGTATGTCTGATAACTGTTGAATACAAAATGCTAAAGGGGGTCTGCTGTCAGACAGCATCAAACGTGGAAATCTACTGCTTGTCTGCTCACAGATATGGTCAAATGTTGACGGCTACATTTGAATAGTTACTGCTACTACATATCAGCTGTCAACCACTGTCAGATATTGATTGCTGCAGCAAAAATGTAAGATGTTTCATGCTGATGCCAAATAGCAAATATTGACATATCAAGATCATATTTGAAGAATATTCATCACCCACATGCTTACTAAGCAACTAAATTTTATGCTGCCTACATGTTTTCCTTTATATTTCTATAATTAAAAGGTTTGTTGACTTTCTTAATATTGTTTTCTATTGGATGTCAGCAAAATCAAACACAAATGGTCTGAGACAGAACTCGATGGGCCTACTTCTGAATACACATGTAGAGGATTGTGTTGTTTTAAAAGTGATTTGTTAGCAATGTGTCATGCCCCATAACCTAGATGTATTTATTAAACTACTTTTTTATTTAGATCCATGTTCATTCTTTATGACACTCTTAAGTGTACTTGTGGTCCCCCTTCATCACCAAATGAACTTTACAGGAATGATGCAACACAGTGGATAAAGTTAACCCCTCCTTCCCCCCAAAAATTCTAATCAATGAGAATTTTAGCAGAATAGAATTCTCATAAATGTAAATTCCCATTGAAAACTGATTTGGATTGAAAGAGGGGCTACACTAGCTTTCCTTCTATGAAAGCAGAAAAAGAAGAGGTCCACAACTGGCTGAGGGCCACAGAAACAGTTGCTCTTTGCCCATCTCTGCCCTATAAGCAAGGAGGGGGCAGGTAGACCACTGCTTTACCCTCACTTTAGGGTAGAGCAGCCAAGCAGAGCTTTGGTATCCTTAATTCCTCTCATTCTGGGACTAGAGCCATTCTGTAAATTTCCTAAACCAAGGTCATCATCTAGACATTTTATGCCCTTTACTCCTGATTGATTTCCTGATTCGAGAGTAAAGCATGTCCTAACAGCTGTGGACACATTGCCTCCCTCAGAAATCAAAGGGATTGAAAAATCATTTGGCTTATATCTTAGTTACAACAGAAAGTTTCTTATCAACATAATCACAATGGGAGCAAAGTTAGGCCATTTTCACACTAGATTGTTATAGTGCTATTATTCCACTTTCAACATCCTATGGAATCCTGGGGTTTGCAGCTTAGGGAGGGGCCTTCTTCCTAAACTACAAACCCCCAGGATTCCATAGGATGTTGAAAGTGGAATAATAGCACTATAACAGTCTAGTACAGAAAAATAAGGAAGTATTTTCATTTTAGAAGTCCAGTGACATAGGATATACGTATTCAGCACTGTTCAGGCCTCTATTTGACCAGTATTGAGGAGGGTGTCCTAAGTCAGTACATAGCAGATGGTGAAGAGTAATAGCACTATTGCCAGTCAAGACACCACAACATTTGGAGATTCTGGAAGTTGCAGTCCAAAACCATGTGGAACATCTAGCTCTGTTGTCTTTGTTTGGCAGCATATTCTAAGTGGGAGACATACTTCCCTCATTACTGTCCGAGGATTTTCACTAAAGATCTGCGTGAAAGAGGTTCTTACCTTTGGGACATTTGTTTTCAGCTTGTTTCATTTATATTCTCCAACAAAGTCAATATTGTATATTGTATCCTACTCCCGATTTTTAATCCTCACAAACACCTTGTGAGTTAGGTTAGGCTGAGAGACTGACTAAAGGTCACTGATCAGTCTTGTGGCTAAGGGGGGATTGGAACCTGGGTCTTCCCAGTCTAGTCCAACACTAACCACTAAAATATACTTCAGAAATAGAACAAGAGTAAAGGGTAGAAAAGTCTCATGCCTTTTATTTGGGATGAGTAAACCTATTTGGTTTTGATGGGGTGAGATGGGATTCAGAGTCCATTTCCTTGGTGAGAAGAGAAAGCTTGATATTGAGGATTTGATACTGAGGTTTGACAGTTTGATACTGAAATTGATATAGAGTAAAACACAGATGAGAGCAAGAAGAATGTTCTTGTTGTTACTACTGCTATTATTTATATCCTGCCTTTTTTTTTGTCTCAGTTTAGGACTCGAGAAGGCTTAGAAAAATTAAAAACAGATACAGCTAAAAATGTATATCATATAGGATAAAACAAATAATCAAACTTTCAGCAAAATGAAAAGCCATTAACAGCAAAACCATTAATTGTAATACTTAAAATATCCCCCCCACACACATACATTTAAGAAGGTGGTGGTGGTGGTGGTGGTGATTTTTCAGTGGGATTTTAATTGTGATGGGAGCAAGTCTTGACAGGGCTAAAAAAAATCAGGGCCACAAGGCAGAACCTAGATACACTAAATATATAAATGTGCATACAAGAAGGGAGGAGTATGAAAAACCCTATAAGTTTCAGCTATATGACTGGACTGTGTGAAATACATAGTAAGACCTTTTTAAAAACTTGGGTAAAACTACAGAAAAATATGTGCTGTCCACAGCCTGCAGCATTGGCAAACATTCTTCAGCAGAATAAGAGCTGGGATGCTCCCCTGATGTGGCACAGCTGTGACCACCCTGGTTGGCTCTTGGTTCAGGGCCTGTCATATGTGTTTACCTGCAAATGAATCTCAAAGGCCTCAGAGACAGAGCCGTCTCCAAGAAGAGCCAAGCAAAGCAAGGAGCTATTTTAAAGGAAAAGGGTGGTACATCTTGACCATTGACTTCCCATTCACATGAGCAAACAGCCCCTATCTGAGCCATAAGGGGTTCCCCCAAATAAAAATTCTTTGCATTTAAAGAGAATCTTTTTAGGAGCAAGAAAGAATCTTGGATGGGATCTGTGTACACTTAAACAAAGCAAACATTCACAAGAAGGCAAAGCATTTACATTTTTCCTTTGCCTTCCCAGGCAGAAAGATGTTAGTAAAACTGATGCCAGAAAGGTCAGGGAGGGCCAGATCTCCTAGAAGGGTAAACTTCAATGGGAATTGCTACATGGAAATCAATATAATGTCAAGAGAAAGGAGCTCTACCTATTGTCAGTGGACTATGGTTATTATAGCAGTTGGTTGATGCAGTATACAATGGGCCCTTGGTGTCTGCTAGGGTTTGATTCTAGGACGCTCCATGGATACCAAAACTCATGGATGCTCAAGTCCCAACATGCACAATGGTGTAGTAAAATGAAATCCCTTATATAAAATGGCAAAATCAAAGTTTGCTTTTTGGATTTGGGGGGAAGGGGCAATATTTTCAAGTGGTAATTGGTTGAACCCATGGATGGAGAATCTCTGGATATGGAGGGCTGACTGTATACCTTTCTGTCCACCCTTCCTCCAAGGAGCTCAGGTTCATATGCAGGTTTCTGTCCCCATTTTATTGTTACAACAAACCTGTCAGGTTAATTTGAGAAAGACTGACCATAGGTCACCTAGGGAACTTGGGACTGAGCAGATGTGAACCCAGATCTCTCACAGGCTAGTGCAACACTCTGTCCTCTACAATACAGTGGCTTTTCTGGTCCTCCTGACTAGGAAAAATGGCCACTCTTACCACTGTGTTTTTGACAGTGTTTAATCTGTAAAAACTAGAAGACAAAGCTTCTTGAAGGTGCAGAAATGAACATTCTCATCTTGCTGTAATGTCTATCCCATTAAAGCCACTGGACCAGAAGCTGGCAGAACAAAAATTTGGCATTTTTACAGTCAGTAGAGGAAATGGTCTTCCTTTTTGTAGCTCTTTGGGAGAGTTTATTTGACTTATTGCAGTTTTATTTTTTATTTATTTAATTTATATCTCAAATATGACTTATCATGTAATTAGTGGTGTGTAGCACATATACTTGCAGATTCTACCAATCTGACACATCTTTGAGCATTGTCCTTAAAACAGAGAGGCTTGCCATCAGGTCAGCCATCAGGCGATGAATTGACTACAATAACTTTGAACACAATGATAGTGTGGAATAGTTGCAATCTGCATTGGTGGATCTCATTACTCGGCTTGGAGCAAAAGGACAAATCACTGTACTTGCTGACACACAGTTCTTGTAACTTTTATTTATTTCCTTCTCCTCCTCACATGCATACATAAACATACACAGAAAGAAGGAGCTAGACAGAGAAGGATCCCACCCTGTCAACATTTAGATTTTAATTTCAGTGGGAAATGGAGCTGAATTTTGGCTCAAATAACTCCATAGTATACCATGGACCTTGATAGTGCACATTATGATAAGTCATTTTATATTAAAGAGTAGCCTCATTGAGCAATACACAAACAGATGCATTCAAACTAAGACATTTTTCTGTCCACTAGTTAAATGGAATAGGATTAATTCAATAGCCTAATTACCAGAGTGATATACCACCCCATGATAGTCTTGACACTGTAAGTTACCCATCCTATATCTACCCAGCCAAGCCCTTTCGTAGGTTCACCCCAAGGACTACTGTTCTCACATTTTATTTTATAGCACAGGCAGAAAAGACACTTTTTAAAAGTCTCTACACATTAGCACCTCATCAGTTTCCTGGGGTCTTTGGCAAACAGAGCCTTCCTTGCTGAGGAAATAAGGTTCTCCTTGTAATGTAGATGCGAATCTGCAGAGAGCAGGGGGAGCTTCCGGGCTTTACTTTGAGCCCAGTTGCCTTCCAGAGGTTTAGGACTGAGGGGACAGAGTGCGATTCAGGTGAGCAAACAAACTGCAGTAAGTGAAAATTACACTTGGCAATGATGTGTATTCTCTTCAGAAAAGCATGGGAAGCCTCGACTGGAGTAGCGGCTTTCAAACTTCCTACTTTTAGGAAATACTTTCCACATTGACCTGGACCCCTAGGAACCTCTTAGCATCACCTATAGAATCCACAAGCATTACAAAGGATTGTGTGGCATGGTTTCCCTTTGGGCCTTTGGGCCTTTACTGTTACTTCATGTGATGAAGACTACACAGTGAGATATAGCCAACACGCTGACAGGTGCACAGTGCAGGAGAAAATCAGTCCTGGGCAGTGCTACCTCTTTTGCAGACATTTGTTCACTATTATTGATGTTTAAATAATTTTCAGAAGAGTAGCCTTGTTGTTCTATTGTACCAAAAATAATGAAGACTATTGTGGAACCTTTAAACTTAACAAAATTATTATGTCACAGGATTTGTTTCTTGGTTTATTAGCATGCAGTTGGGCAAAAATATGCAGTTGTAAAAAAATGTGCAGTTGGAAAGATGATAGCTGTGCTAGTGGAGAAATGGGAAGGGTGGATTAGACACTCATTATATGTACACGTTTATTAAGAACTTAGATAACAAGCAACGCCAGGAATGACAAGTAATAATGATTATATAAAGTCTGGCGTATAGGAGTCTAACTTTTTCTGGATGGCAGGAGAAGCAAAGCATGTCCAAATTATTCCCATTTGCTCTGACTTGAAGTTCTGTGGGTTGCTTCAGGCTGGGCCAGAACCTCAGCAGCTGTGCTCAGCTAGAGGACTTGGCTAAAGTTTTGTTTGCTGTACAGCAGTCACAGCATAAGCCTAGAATCCTCTTGATGACAAATGTTGGTGTAATCTCTCCTTTTATATGCATATATATTTGTGAAACATTGCAGGAGCTGATATCCTGTACCTCCTTGTGCAATGCAGCTTTCCCCAAGTGCACAACAGCTGCCAGAGTGACCTATGGCCTCAAATCAACTGGAGGAATGCATTTGGGTGCACTCTAGATGTCAATGCCCTTGCTCACCTGGAAAAAAAAGGGCCAGCCTTATACTGGGAGCAGAGGATGCTCTTTCTTCACTGGGTCCACACAGGTCCACAAGGGTATCTGGAATACATCAGGTGCACCCTGCAGCCAACTGGTAGCCAAGGGGACAGAGGAATGCCTGCAAGCCCCTCTGCTGCTGTTGTACAACAGGGAAGAAACAGAAGGAACATCCTTAACCACCAGACAATGGCAGCAACCATCTTGGACCTCAAGTTAAGTGTTAACCTTTCCAAAACTACAGCTCAGAAATTCAGAAAATATTGGCACCCTCAAAATATCATTTCCCTCTGTTTTCTTTTTTGAAAAGGAAGCTTTCTAACTTTAGTGAAGAAGAGTTTGGCAATATCTCTGCATGCCCAATGCCAGATATATAGATACACAGGCCCCAGACACACAAACCCCAGAGGGCCCTGAGGCTGAAGCTGCCATTCCTTAAGGAGAAAAATCCTGAGGAAAACAGGTATAGCTGCAAGTACCATTTTCTTTACCCCAGAATCCCAACACATGGGCGGCAGAAGCATTTGGGGCAATAACAATACTGTCAACAACTGCCATTGCCCTTAGCTCTTCTCTGCTGGAAATCACGTTTCCATTATTTGAGTGCCATCACAAAACTGATTGGGACATTTGTTTTTAAGGTCGTAAACAAATACTGAATCAGCTTTGCTGAGGAAATAGAAAGTAGCCTGTGTGAAATATAAGGGGGATGGTCAAAAATAAAAAGGGAATCAGAAATGGATTCAGAGGCATCTGTCTATAAGAACCCTGAGTGCAAAGGTCTACCATTAGATAAAGGCTTGAGAACATCTGATGCTGTTATATTGTTAAAGATGAGCAGGTTTTAGCTTGGGGCCATAGGTGGTAAACTGCCCATAAGTCCATAGAAGTAAGTGACTGCTGACATTGTGTAGCAGTTAAGAGCAAGAACTGAGAAGTTTCCAGTTTAAGGTGGGCATCCACACTGAGCTGCCCATTGCATCCTAGTCTTAAGTTCGCTATGAGACCTCAGCAGGTTAGATTCCATCTGCCCTATGAGAAAAAATGATATTTTCTCACTTCACAGAAATATTGCAATGTATAAGAAATGTGTTGATCACATGCCAAGTACCGCAAGGCAATGTTTCCCAGTCTCAGGTTTGTAGATTTTGCAGAACCACAATTCCCAGTGTCTCCAGTCAATATGACCAATGATAAGGGATGTTAGGAACTACAGTCCAACAACATATGTGGTCCCAGCATTGGGGGCCACTGCTATATGATACTGTTGTTTGCTGGCGTTGTTGTAATGCCAGCTTCTCTAACTGGTGTTCTTCAGTTGTGTTAGACTATGACTCCCATCATCCTTCAAATTAGCATGTCATGTTGATTGGAGATGATGAGAATGACAGTTAAACAAATCTGGAAGGTGTCAGATTGGGGGAAAGTTACAGTAATGAACAAGAAACCAAGCTATCTGTCCAACAATATATGTGGTCCCAGGCTCAGTCTTCAAGGACATATTGTCTATTACGTTTATATCTTACCAGTTTTCAAGAGAACACAGAGTGGCTTTCCAAACCAATTGGCATCTAGTTACTGGCCAGATCTGGACTTGCTTAGGTCTGGCAAAGCAGCCACAAGCTGTTAGAAATGCAACAATGCTTAACAGTCAAGAACACAGAATGCATCGCAGTAATAGAGTTAGTTAGGATGACCTGAAGTGTCCTCCCTCTTGGCTTTACCTATCCTGATCCCCCTGTGGTCTAAACTGAGATTCTTAGGGATTTCTCTGCCTCTTCTCTTTGACCCCTCCCTTTCTTCTTCCCAGAAGTCCTTCCTGAGAATGCTAGACTAGATAGCAGTAACCCCAGTAACTTTCCTATTTTAGTGTTGAGTTCCTTCAGTAAAGCTTTAGTTTCTTTTATTGTAAGCCATGATGTCTTGCTCCTTAATCAGCTCCACCACTCTGCTGCAAATAGGTACTTGCTAACACAAGCAAGCCTTCAGAACAGCCCCCTGTCCCATGTTAATGTTTTTATGCCACTCCTACTCATTTCAGTGAGATATGCTTAAGATGGCTTCTGCAACATGTTAGTTAATCAGAAAGGGGCATTTCAGTTTTCCAATTCAGTCACTAAAAAAACTTGAGCTACTGCTGTATTCGCTTTACATGGTTACTACCAGCATTAGTGCTGTTCCCCTACCACTGGATATTGCACCTCCCCCAACCAGACCCTTTCCAAACATATTGGACTGCAGTTCTCATCATCCCAAGTCAGCAAGACTACTGGTATGCCATCGGGAGGGCACCAGGTTGGGGGAGGCTTATATATAATGTACACGGCCCAAGAGGCAGACAATAGGGTCTTCTTTCTCCAGAAATGTACCAACGTAACTATTACTGCTAGTAGTGGTAGTAGTAACAAAAGTAGTCATATTCCTGTGGTGCCTTACAGGCTAACAAATATAATATGGCAAATACTATATGGGCCCAAACTCACTTTATTGGATTTATGAATGCTTATTTTGTGTAAGCTTTTCCCATGATAAATGTGATCATCTTTAAGATGCCACAGGATTCTATGTCAGCTACAGTTTCTTCCCCTTCCCTTTCTTCTCCATCATCAGCCTTTCTTATAATACCTAGGCACCACTCAAATTTATGTTGAAGCACACTGACTAGACAAGCTTGGCAAGCTCTTTTCCTACGTGTCCCAATGGAGTGGGAAAGCCCATTCCATCTCCATTCTTCCATCCAGCCAGTTTCTGAATAGCCCACACAATTCTGTGCAAGTACCTTTGGACAAAGAAACAGTGACTCTCTTCCCGAGTGCCACCGCCAGCCTTGTTTGAATGAAATAATTCTATTTGACTACAATATACTATTTCAACAGTTTTAAGTTGCATGCAGTTATTTCAGGTTGATTCTGTTTTAATTTAATCATTTTAATGGGATATTGCATTTCCAGATATAGGAAACCTCCAAATTGTCTGATTAACATTTTAGAATCAATACATTTAACAGAAAAGTATACAATTATCCAGACAAATTACCCCAAAGGTCGGGTGGGCGCGAGCTTTTCTGTCACTTTGAGAAGATACAATAAGGTAAAGAAACTTTAGCCATTCAAACCAAATCCTACTTTTTTTCAAGTTCATGCAAAAATGTCACCTCTCCAAGGGCAGCATGTAGGTACTGCATTCTTTTGCAAAATCTTGTGGGATCAAAGCAGGTCATATTTATTTAGAGTTATAAATCCCTATCTATAAAGACAGCAATCCGATAAGTAGAATACAGGCCGTCAAGTAAGCACTAGATTGCAAATACTGTAACTTTTTAATGCACCAAAGTGGACGTGAGTGTGCTGGGTATATGATGGCAACCACTTATGGGTTAGTGTCCTGCTTGTCCTGGCTAGTGAAAGCCAGCTAAGAGGGGCCAAGGTATCTACTGGGGTTTTAAAAAATCTAATTCAGAGAAGATAGGCTCTCTGACTGTTTCAAATCTATAGTTAGTCTATAACCTGCACACTAAACTATTATAGGTTTCATGGAGTTGAACATCTGGCTGTCCTCCAGCTACATCCATAAACTGTATCAGCGTCCTGTGACTTTGGCAGTGGGCAAGTTTTCTGCTTGGCCATGGCACTGTGATTTGTGCCTGTGGGATGTGGATTTGGTCAAAGATCTCCACCTAGAGACTCAGCTAGAAAACTGCACCTGACTAATTCAGTTAAGTCATGCTTCATACGCTAGCCCAGATATGAATGTGGCCCCAAATGCTCCTCAAAATGTTGATGTCAAATATACTCCAATTATTCCTTGGATCAGCAAATATTTGCTGTTCAGCACCACCATTTTACAGCTGTTAGTCTTGTAGCAGCTTTCAATAATTGGGACTGTATTTTCCCTCAGCTGCCATGCACCAGCAAGGCAACATCTGACAGTTTCAGAAATGTAGCTTTTAACTGTATGTGACAGCTGACATGCAATAGGTGCCAATACTGGACAGCATCTGACATGCTACAGTCAGTATTTGACAGTATCTCCTCTGAAATCAACAGAACACAATCCATTTTAGACTCCATTCATTTTAGACTCCATTCATTGAGCAATCAGAAACTGTTCCCTTGGACTGGTGAACACAACCTAAATGGCCAACATTTGAATGTCAGTGTCAACTTGCCATTCCAAAATGTGAACATCAAATGGTGAAACCAGTTTTCAGTATCAACATCTAATGGGTGGAAGTTTCAAATCAACCCTAGTTGAGCTTCTTTGGATATCCAGTTCAGCTTTTTATATCCCTGACCTCCATTGAAAAAAAAAAACATTATTTTTTCTTAGCTATTATGCATCAGTCTTACTATCTTCATGTGAATTGTTGAGAAGTTTGATTCCATAGAAAGGTTCTGAGGCGCAGCTCACAGAGCTCTGGAAATGTTTAAGGATGTTGTTAATCTAGTCCTAAAAATAGGTGTGCTGAATGTCTTGGGTCTCTCTGAAACGAGTTTTAGCAAAGTAAGGCAAACAGAGAGTAGGCAAGTTTCCTAGCCAAAAACTTTACTAATTACATTTAAAGGTGCATTAAACATCCATATATGCAATGCCAGGACCTTGACTAACTATGGTACATTTAAAGGTGCATTAAACATCCATATATGCAATGCCAGGACCTTGACTAACTATGGTACACCACAACTCAACAGAGCCTGCACTCACCATCCTGGTGAAGAAGGAAAAGAGGAAGGAGGTTTTTTTTAATATGCTTAAAAAACATACCTGGAAGGTTTCCTGGTCACATGATGTCATTGCTTAATATATCCCTACAATGAGTGAAGGAGCAAATGAGGAAAGTTTTAGAAATAACATGTATAGGGTATAGGCATGTAGGAAACCCTTACTGCCTAAAGCTCCATTGCTCTAATAGCAAATGAGTGCAGGAGATTAATGAGAATGCTTGTTTGGGATGCATTTTCCAAGTTTATAGCCATCTTTGCATTTGCTCAATAGGGTCCTAAGTATTTTCCCATTTAATTATATTAATTTTATGCTTTAAACAGTTTTATAACATTTCATTTATTATTTTGTCAATGTCTTCACAGTAGTCATATTGGTAACTGATTTAACTGGTGGTAGTATTAATATTATTATCATTATCTCTATCCACTGTCTTCTGCTTTTACTGTTTTGTAAAAATATGCATGAGGGTACGCAAGTGTTACCCTGTTTACTAGAGGTCCCGGGAGGGACACCTAAATAACCTTACAAAAGATGGGGAAATTAGTCAAGAGCACTGGTTGGCACTACGAGAGGCAGGGCAACGCAGCAGGATCTTGTAACCCAATGTTTACAGGGTCAGGCCAAGTCATGAAGCAAACTGTGTTGGAAATTAATGAATGATCTTTATTAAATACAGGCACACAATGTAAGCAACATACGCACACAGATAACTAAGGAAAATAAAGGGTTGAGTTTGATAGCGGGATTTTCAGAGGGATAGTTGATTTGGGTGATACGGAACCTGTTCCTGGAGCCTGGAAAGAAGATAGAGAGTGAAGTTGGGGTGCAATGTATCTCAGCAAGTGTTGCTGAGAGGAAGCTCACCAAGCAAAGCGGCAGCAAGGCGGTCTGGAACTCCGGAGCAATCCGAGCATGGTCTCAGAATCAGGGGTTTTTATAGAGAGAAATGTGACTGCAGGCTATGCCATACTTGGGGAAAACAATGCGATCTAGGAGTGGGACAAAGCTTTGGAAAGGTCAGAATTTAGCATGATTGAGTTAAGTCCGAATTGACAAAGAGTTAGCCAGTATGCAAATGCTCAGTGCTTGGCAGTTGAGTATTCAGCTTGCCAGAGTGCCTGCTCGGGGCAGGGAGTCCTTTGTAAATAGCGTGCATACATAATGAAGGTGCTTGCAGAGAGGTCACCTAAAGCAAGGATCTGGCTATTTCTGGCCTGCCTGGGTGGAGAAAGGAATGTTCAGCAATTAGTGGCCTAGCCTAGTTCTGTGCTTTGTCCCGGGGCCTCACAAACACGTGAAGAGGGGTGGTGGAAGAGAGCCAAATTATGATATCAAAATGTTATCTGGGGGCATCTCCAAGTAGGCCTAAACTGCAGTAACACAAGATTCACAATGATCTGCCTGCCATTCTTGAACCCCCACCTCTAGCACCTTAGAACAGTTCTGCAGTCCCTGCTTGCTGAATCAAACTAAGTTCCTCCTTGTCCAGTTTTCTGTACCCAATTTACACAAAGCTCTATTTCCAAGAGTACTTTTGCAGGGGAGACTGCTAAGAATGTCCAACAGATGGCACTCAGATTTGAGGTAGGGGTGGTAGGTTTTTGTTTCTCTTCAGGGATCTTTAGGAAAAATGAACTTGAAATGCCAGCTGCATTTGGAGATTAATAATTCCATTTAGGTCTCAAGGTAAAATCATCCTCCATAAATGTGACATAAAGGTAAAATTTTTTTACAGTTAGCTCTCTAGTAAGCCTATACAGAAGTAAGTACATCTCAGTGAAGTTAAGTCTCATTAAGTAAGTTTCATAGACTAGAGGTATTACAAGTGCCTCTTCCTTTGCTTTCTTTGTAATGCCATCTAATCTACTTGCCATCAACATTACATTTCATGATAGTAAATTGCAGATACTCTTGTTGCATTCTGCAATTCATAGTTTAAACAAAAAGATAAGTGAATAAACCTTAGGATTTATTAGCACATTTTGAAACCCGCACGTTTGCACAGTCAGTATCATGGAATTCAGCTTGAGCATTTCATTTAAAACTGTTAAACCAAATCATTTCTCAGAATGTAGAAGCCATGGATACCAAAGAGAAAGGCATCTGCTTCTCTGGCATGTTGACTAGGCTTCTTGGGCTGGGTCCTGAAACTGATTTCACTGGGAGTACTACCTGTAGGTTATTCCCACTGACTAGTGAAACAAGAACAGCTGGGATTCAAGAGCCTTTGAGGACCTGGCACCAGGAGCAGCCTGATAAAGACAAGACCATTCATCTCCACAGCTTATTACTAAAACTAAAGCAAGGCTGGGGAATCTTCAGTCTTTCAAATGTTTCAGACCTCCACTCTTTGAAGCCCCACCCAACATGGCTGGTAGGAAGGAAATATGGTAGTTGTTGTCCAAAAGCAATAGAGTGCCTATTGTTCCCCATCCCTGAATGAAACCTAGGCACATTTGGTGAATGCAAATGATATTGTTCCCCTCTTTTCCTTGCCTTCATGTTCCAGTTTTTCCTCCATTTCTCACCTTGTGCCAAAACGAAGACCCAAAGCAACACTCAACATGTTGCTGGAGAGCCTCAGTGGTCACAGGCCTTCCTACATGCCTATTATTTTTCAAAACCTATTCAATCATTTATTCTTTTAAAAAAAATAGAAAATAAAATAAAAATAGAATATTAAAATAAAAAGTGGCCAAAAGCCCCCTCAGTTTTCCTAAGTGACACTTAAAAACAACATTTTTGAAACAGTAAGTAAAAATAATTCATTATCCCAAAAGCCATCATTAATGCATTAATGCACACTCATAATGTTGTGAGTGTGAGCTCGCCTCTATTTTCAAAATAAATCCATGGGCCCAGAGTTCTTTAATTCTAAGTGTAATATATTTTGTACCATGCTCCCCATTTCAGGATACTAAGAGTGTTTTTTGGGGGAGAGGGGTAAATTAGATCCTGAAAGCCTAGAACAATGATGGTATTTGGGACTTCACTTCCGAGAAGCCCAGCCAGCTTGACCAAAGGTTCAAGATTCTGGGTGCTGAAGTCCAAAACATCTGGAGGACCAAAGGCTGAATACTGCTGGTACAGAGTGCTTCATTCCCTTGCTTCCCCACTGCAGAAATAAGAGCGATTTATGTCACTGATAATAGAAAGCATTGTTTGGGAGCCATCTAGTGGAGGAAATAGGCCAAGAGAGCACCCTATTTGGTTAAAAATTGAGGGCTTATCTTCATTACACTGTTATCATGGTTTTATTCCACTTTCAACATCCTGTGGAATTCTGGGGTTTGTAGTTTAATGAGGCCAAAGAACTCTCTGGCTGAGAATTCTAAAGGCCCCTCCCCAAACTGCAAACCCCAGGATTCCACAGGATGTTGAAAATGGAATAATAGCACTATGGCCTTTTCCGCACAAGAGGGGAGGAGCGGTTCACTGCATGTCAAGAGTGGTGCTTTTATACTCCGATTCAGAAACTGAATTCAGAAATTCAAAAACTGTGCTGTCTGCACACACACACACACACACACACACACATTTACATTTACATTGTACTACTGTGGAGAACAGTGGTTACTGCATCCTCAACAGCAAGTCCCTAGCCACTCCCATTCTCCTCCCTCACCCCGCCCTGCCATCGCTGATTGGTCTGTTTGTTAAAAGACACACACACACACATTTTTAACACATTTCTATGTTGCTACGTTTGTGCATAGGAATGTATGTTCGTTGATGTGGAGAAAAATACGTTGTAACAGTCCATTACCAGACCCACTCTCTTCTCGCTGTCTGTTTAACAGAGGAAGACAATAATGATGGGAGCCTGTCCTTCGATGGGTTTAGAGAGGCAGGGACGGAAATGATGGAAGGGACAGCCCAGGAATGCCCATAGCTAGCCACTTCTGTGATGTGAATTGATGCTACGCTTCTGATGTAGGCAAAAACTGAAGCAGAATCAGTTTGGGAGATTTACACCAGAGTTTTTCCGGTTTTCGCATACAGCAGTTTTGTATCACAGTGAACTGTTCTAGCAGTTGAAAATGTGCAGAACCATGAAGAAAACTACAAAGATGAAATAGTTCAACATGCAGACGGGAGGGTAAGAATTCGATGCTGCTATGATGTATCAACCTTGTGCGGAAATGACCTGTAACAGTGTCATGCAGAAAGCCCCAGAGTTTGTTGCCAAGTTATTTATTTCCATATGCTGGTGCCATGATCCAGGCTCCCGTCATAACAACTCAGTGGAGTAGCTCATAGAACTGGCTTACCAGAAAGTACTCATTACCTCACTGAGAACTCTTAGTCAAGAGCAGCTTCTCATGTATTTTTAACCTTTGTTTGACACTTAGTGAGGTGTGTTTGGGTGTTTTAAGGTTGGATGATCCCTTCTTTATTTACTTATTTGATCTATGTATACCTCCCATCTTTCTCCCAGCAAGGGACCTCAGGTGGCTCACAACAAGGTTAAAACATGATATAAGTAAAAAAAAGAAAAAGAAAAAAAAGGGATTTTTAAAAAAATAAAAAATAAAAACAATTCAATTAACTGTTTTGTCAAAACACACATAAAATAGTGTCTCATTTTATATAGAATAAAATAATTTAAAAGACCATAACAATATGTTGTGTGTCTTCAAGTCCCTTCTAGCTTATGGGAATTCTAAGGTAAACCTATCATGTGATTTTCCGGGGCTGAGAACATGCGACATCCCCAAGGTCACCCAGTGGGTTTCCATGGCTGAACGGGGAATCAAATCCTGGTCTCCAGGATCATAGTCCAATGTTCAAACCACTACACCACATTGACTGCATTCCATTAAAATGTTTTCACACCACCATCAAATACCTGTTTGAATAGAAAGGTCTTCGTGTGATGGGGAAAGGAGAGCAGAGAGGGAACTAGTCTAGCCTCCCTTCAGGGAAGTCCTCAACCTGAGTGTAACCTATTATTGTGTCCTCAGCAGAAGGGTCTATGAGGATGGTAGGACTGTGAGAAAACCCTCCCCTGAGATCTTAATGCTCAGGTAGATTTGTATAAGGTGATAACCGTCTTTCCAGCTGTCCAGCCCTGAGCCATAGAGGGCTTTATTTGTCATACCCAGTACTTTGAACTGATCATATACAGCTCAGGTCCAGGCTGTTTGAAAGATCAGTTAGAGCTCTAAGGTCTTCTGGAGAGGCCCCTCTCTGTCCCAGTGCTATCTCAGACTTGTCTGATAGGAAGAAGGGAGATGCTGCTTCCAGACTTTGGAATTTCCTCCTGAAGGAGACCAAGATGGCCCCGTCCTCACTCTCATCTTACCCACAAAGTTTTAGTAATTGACTGTGATGGGCTTTTAATGGTGTATTGTGTTGTTATGTTGATTTTTATATTTTCTTTTAGTGGAGTTTATATGGTTTTAACTATACAGATTGTGTAACTGTTTTTAAATAACTTATTTTTTCTTTACTGACGTTGTATGTTTTTTAAAAAAATATCTGCAGGCTTTTAATAATTTATAAGCTGCATTGAATCCCATTATTGGGAAAAATGAGACATAAATGAATAAAATAATAAACCTGTTCTTTCTGTGATATTACTGTTGTCCATGCAAAAGGAAAAGAGACAAGTAAGCCTTGTATATGAAAATGCTCTTTGCCCTTCTGTTGTTCCTGGCCTAAATGCTATTGCCAGAGTAGACATATTTAATCAATGGAATTACATCAACATTGACTTAAGAGGTTCTCACTGACACAGTGAGTTTATACTAGTTGAGACTAATAATAGTATTTCTGTCTTTACTAGTCTATAATTTTGATTTTTAAAAAGTTGTCTGCTTCTTCCCACAGCATCCAGTAGATGGAAGCAGTGTGTTATAGTTTTGGCTCCGTGGTTGGGTAAATTCCAAGATGCAATATTTTCCCCCCATAAATCAGCCCTGGTTAGTACTTGGATGGAAGACTGCCAAGAAATACCAAGTTCAGTTGGCTATATTTCGGAGAAAGGAACTGGCAGAACCATCTCTGAGTATTCCTCACCTAAGAAAACCCTATGAAACTCATAAGTTAAAAGGCAACTTAAAAGCCCATGCACACAGGTCTCAACTAGCTTCCTGCCTTCAAAGGCCAGGCCCTTTCTCTTCTTTGCAAAGTGGATCCAGACAGGATATACTTTTAAACAGAGAAATTTTGAACATGATGAATGGGCTTAATCCTGATGCTACCTTTGGTTTCTCCTTCAAGCAGTCCATTGAGATCAGGATCCTAGCTGAGGAAGTAACATGCTCTAGAACCAGGGTTGAGGGGAAGTAGTTAATATGATGTAGCAAAGGAGCAGGAGGATGGAAGCCTTGGGTGAAGGAAGGGATACTAATGTTCTCACTGAAGAATTTTCAGTGAGAGCAAGAGATGTAAAATTTCCAGACATTTTGAAGCCATTGTGGGGGGGGGGCATTTTTCTATGTTTTTCTTTTTTTCAGGAAAAAAAAACCCCCCAGAAACTTTCAGAAAGATTGAAAGAAACCCAATATTAGTACCATTTGCAGATTGAAAGTCACTTAATTATTTCAGGAGCATAAAATGTGTTATGCAAAATGAACAGCTTGCTTTGATAAAAAATTATCAATTTTTATCATTTGACAAAAAATGCTTGATGTATTAAAAATACAGCTGATTCAGAAAACAATTGCAAATTGAATGTAGTTCTATACACTGTTACCAAGATCCTGTGTCAGAGGCTATGATGTGTAATTTACGATCACAGAGTTAGATTGCTGACAATTTTATATTGTCAGCAACCATGACAATATGCAACCATGCTAGTGAATTGCGACAATCCACAATGGGGGAGCCACTCAAGATGTCCCATTGCACAATGGGGCTCTCCTCATACAATGGGACACATGCATCATGACATGTTGTGCAACAACCATGCTGCTATCTCTGGTGGTACAATGGTGGTAATGGCGTAATTATGTCTGCTCTCCTCCTGAAGGCAAGAATGTTGTGCAAGAATGCCATTCAACTCTTTATTAACTTAAGTCAGTTTGGGATGGTGCAACTTCCCAACAGGAGGCCAACCAATTATTTTTTGTTACAAATAGAGCTACAAGGTCCTGAATTGTAAGAAAATCTTAAACTATAGGGGGCCTCTTTGATTTTGCGGATTTGTAAGGACCAGGCAAAAACAAAATCCATTTTTTAAAAAGCAGAGTAAAACAAAAACAAAAAAATTAACCTTTTCCCCTCTGACCAAGCAGGCAAAACAAAAAAACAAAAACACCAACTTGCATAGAAAGAACTGTGAAAACCATGAACAGGAATTGTAATGAAGTGAGACTAGTATTAGATCAGATTGATTGGTCTTAAATAAAAACCAACCTGCTATACGGTGACATTTTGGTCACTTCCAGTATCTTGTTTTGCTATGTTGTATTTTGTTGTTTGGGGCAGATTTTCAAGTGTGGAGGACCCACATGTGACTCACAGAACTACCCATCCTGGATGCCTTGCATCATCCCTCTGGCCATTTCCACACAACACTGTTATAGTGCTATTATTCCACTTTCAACATGCTATGGAATCCTGAGGTTTGCAGCTTAGGGAGGGACATTTAGAATTCTCAGCCGGAGAGCTATTTGGCCTCAGTAAACTACAAATCCCAGAATTCCATAGGATGTTGAAAGTGGAATAATAGCACTATAATAGTGCCATGTGGAAAGGGCCTCTGATTTTCTGATGGGAGGGATCAAAAGGATCTGGGGTTACATAAAATGCTCCCATGGCTCACATGTGACCTGCAGGTTGCACAACTGACACCCCATCATAGTATATGGGGAAGTACAATTTGTACATATCGTGCTAAATAAGAAACGTGTGGACAGTCTTACAGGGTTAGTGAGCTTTTTAGTTCAGGAAAAAAATGAAACAAAAGTAGGCTGAAGGGAATTGTAGAGATTTTTAAAATTATGACCAGCACAGATGGAATAAACATGTTGGTTTTTTTGTCAAGCAGGAACTCAGGGTTACTCAGTAATAATGACTAGTGAAAGGATTAAGAGTGATGAAAGAGAGTATTAGAATACATTTTTAACATACTATTTTACAAGAGGGGGTGATGGCCTCTGACTCCAAAAAATGAATGTGGGAATTAGTTCTTAGTCATGACAGCTAAATACAGCCTCTATAGGCAAAGAACAGGTAACAATTCCTTTGAGATTACTCAGATGCGTTTTCTTTCAGCAGTTTGTTGCTCTACTTTGTGCTCTACTTTGCACTCCCATATTTGGAATGCTGTGTTTACAAAGGCTACCCCTTCTGACTTTTCTACCAGTCAGACTGGCCTGGGCCAAAAGAGTGTACAAAGTTTGGGAAAGTCCATTTTTTGGACTATCATTCCTTTCTGAGAATTAATCTCAAAGAAAGGAACATTTCCAAGCTCTGGCCAAGTTTAGCTTTCTGTCTAGTGCAATTTATTGTTTCATCCTTTTCAAGTCCACCACTTCTGAGGCAGAAATGTGCAGGTATGTTCCCCCCCCTTTTTTTCCTAATCAGGTCATTGCATACCAATAATCAATCTTCTGAATTATGGGCAAATAAGCACGCTTACCATTATGATATCCCACAGGGTTACTCATTCAGTGTCATTATGTAAGCATACTGTTGTGTGTTGTGAGGAATTTGGGGGGCTGTGTCTAATAAATCAAAGACAAATTCAATAAAGCACAGAATCTATTTTGAATATTACATTGTTGACCTTAAAGATGTTTCCATGACTTCAAGATGACCTGTTCCACAATCTAATCTTTCAGCTAGTTTTTGTATTTGACATGTTGCAACAAAAAAATAAATAAATCCCAGCTTAAATCCCAAAGGTAACATCAGCAAGAAAAGAATGTTTTGTAATGCAGCTGCATGTAGCGGGTTTATAAATGTTTGACAAGACCATTTCCCCAGGGATTGGTGTCAATAATGGCTTGTTTGTGAACCAGCATGAATCTTGGCCATATGCTACACCTAAGAATACTGTAATTGATTGCCAATTTTATAATTATTAACAACCCAATTCTCCTACATAAAGATCAAGGATTTTCTTTTGGAAACTCAAGTCGAAATCCAGCTTGCATTCATGCTAAGTACACATTTCTCCAAGAATATTTCCCAACTCATGCTGACCTGGTAATAGCAGTGCAGATGCAAAAGGCATTTGCAGGGGGGAAAAACCAGCAGACAAAAAGAAAAGCGAGTGTAAGCCTTTCTTACTCATTTCCCGTTACCCTTCATTATGACCATTTTTTCCAAAACTTAAATATGGGAGAAAGCTGAGGGCTTGACATACTTAACTCTCAAAGGTCTGAGTTTGAATTCTTGTGTATCCAACCATATTTCTGAATTAGGGTTTTTTGTGGTCTCTGTGTGTCACAAACATGTGCTCTGTTCCTGCACAGAGCCTCTATCAGAATATTCTAGGGCTGAGCAGTCTTGGCAGAACCCCTACCCTGTCCTCTTTGCTGAGAATGCTTCAGTCTTTCAAAGCTACTTTCTCATGATCCAAATATATTTCTGATGCTGAATCAGGGTTTCCACCTCTCCCCACACCCCCAGAAGTTGCTCATGTTTAACATTTATATGGTAGGTCTGTGTTACCAGATCCCATCCATGCTGAGAATATTTGCAGCTGTTCAGTTGAGCCAGTGCAGATGCAAAAGAATTTTGCTTGCTTTTATTTTTGAAAAATTATCTCAACACAGAAATATCATCTTCAAGACTGAAATAATTTGAGGTTAAAAATTCTGAATGCAACAGAAAACAGGAAGCTCAGGAAACAGTCTTAAAGGAAGATCTGTAGCAACAATTTGCCTAGTTTAAAGCAATAACAGGAAGATACTAGTAAACAAGCAGCCTATCAGGGAAGTACCATAAGTAGGGACCAGAAATAAAAGGCTAGTGAGTTTATATTGCATATTTCAGCTGACAGCAGGGATCCTTACCCCATGACACATCAATAAGCCCATAGGCTGTTAGGAGTGAGCTTGTACATATCTGTGTAATTAACTTTTAGGAACTGCCAACTGGAATGCCATTTTGAATTGGTTCTACTTCTGTAATGCTAACTGAAGCCAGAAACAGGGAAATTTAGCAGTCAAAGCTTTCCCTACAATAGAAATTAAGTGGCAGGGAAAGTTTCAATGCTGAATTTTTATGTTCACATTCTCCCAATTGACTGAAAGTAGCAAACAATCAGAACTTGCAAAAAAAGACTACAAGTCCCAAAACATGCTAGCCAACATGGCCATTTGAGAATTATAATGAAAAAGAAAAAAAAGAAAAGGAAGTGTTCCTGCGCTTTGCAAAATACTTACATAAGTTCTCTGACATAATGTGGAGGATGGCAATTTCATTATCTAGCTTTGTTGATTCCATTTGTGTTTCAGGGAGTGATTCAAGGGACAAAAGCATAGCTATGAGAAACAAACAGGAACTCCTCTGCTTGCAGAAAGATAGGCATGACAGCAGCAGGACTCTAGGAGCAAAGCAGGATGCAGGGTCAGGATGGGAAAGGCAAAGAATGACAGACAGCAGGAGGTTCAGGAAGAAGTCTTAAAGGAGGGCCTGACCCAGATTCTGTGAACATCATCCTACTAAAGCATGGCTGCTTCATTCTTGTGCCACTAGCAGGCAGTGGTGTCACCAGGGCTGGACTTCAAGGAAGAGATCCAGGCCCTCACTTAATACAATATGAGCAGAAAGGATGAATGAATACACAAGAAGGGCTTAATCTAGATGAGACAGAGATGCTCCTGGTCAGCTGAAAGACAGATCAGAGGACAGGCATTCAAACTGTACTAGAAGTGGTTACACTCCTCCTGAAATCTCAGATGCACAGACATAGATTTGAGCTTGGAAGTTCAGATTTTGGCAGTAGCCAGGAGTGCATTTCCATAATTAAAATTAGCGTGCCAGCAGTGTCCATTCCTTGAGAGGTCTGTTCTGGTTACAATGACACATACATTAATTACATCTAGTTGAGAATGCACTGTGTGTGAGGCTGCCTTTGGAAACTGTTTAGAAATGGGTGCAGAACGCAATGGCAAAGTGGCTGACTGTGGCTAATTATAGGAAGTATATAAGTCCCTTTTTGAAACAGCTCCACTGGCTATTGATCTGTTTCCAGACAGAATTCAATGTGCTGGTTGTGATTTTTAAAACCCTATATGGTTTGGGTCCAGACTATCTGAAAGATCCTATCTCCCTATGTTAACCTGTTCAGGTTTTAAGATCTGCAGTGGAGGACTTTTTCTTGGTTCCACTACCATTACAAGTTTGTGTGATGAGGACACAGGAGAGAGCCTTCTCAGTGGTTGCTCCCAAAATGTGGAACTTCCTTTCATGTTGTGATAATGGGGGTTATCATTATCCAGGTAACAGAGCTGAAGGGAGATAGTTCTCCCTCCATGCATACAAAGGGTTAATGAGATGCTGGGTTAGGTTACATTTTATTGAGGGTCAGCATCACAAGGGGACATCACAGGTCACAAGAGATAATTACCCAATTGGGGAGAAAAGGGAGAATCTTTGAGATGCTTTGATCAGGAAGGTTTTAAAAGTCTCAGGGGACCACGAGGCAGGAGAAGAACAAAGACATCAACCAGAGAAGGCATATCACCCATTGCAGGTAGGCCTAGTTAGGCCTCGCCTCCTGGCTCTACTTCTGCACACCATGGCAGAACCTGGTCAACAATGTGAGTGGCTAGGATGTTTCTCAGATTAGGATTTCTGATTAGGATTAGGATTAGGATTTCTGTTCTTTTGAAAGCTCTGGCTGATATGATGTAACTATCTGTAACTTGTACCTACTAAGCAAACTTAGGGGAAGGAGGTCCCATGGGTAGTGATATCTTCTTTTATTTACATTGCCTGCTCTTAAAATAAATGCTTTCCTTTAAATAACTCCCTTCCGTCTCTATTCCCATGTGCTTGTCAGCAACACACGTAGGCCATTTCCGCACTACACTCTTATAGCGTGATTATTCCACTTTCAACATCCTATGGAATCCGGCCCCTCCCGAAACTGCAAACCCCAGGATTCCATAGGATGTTGAAAGTGGAATAATCACGCTATAAGAGTGTAGTGCCGAAATGGCCGTAGATAGGATTCCTCTCTCCCAGAGGGGTTGGGGAGAGGAAAGAGATCTCTAGGCTTAGAGATTGGTAGCTTCCTTGTGGTATCTCACTGTGCTACTAAGACAGTGATTTTAATTCTGTGAGTGGTGGCAACATTTAATTAAGGGAACCTGGGGAATTTCCATCTTCTGTTCAAGGGAAAAAGTCAGCATTGGGTGGGAGAAGGGCCCTGGGTCCATGACACATGTGTGGTTCATTTGCCCTTTTCCTTGCTGCCTTTCTGTTGATAGGCAAACTCCTTTTTATTGAAGCCGGGCTTTGGTTTTTACCTTGTTGTAGCAGACAGAGCTTTTAATGGGCTGTGTTGTATCTGTGTCTTATTATGTTTTAAATGTGATTTTAAACAGTTTTAAATCTGTGTTTCTTTAAACAGAATTGTTGTGTGATTGTTTTTTTAATTTTGGTATTAATAGTTTTTAGTTATGCTTTGCTTTTTAACTTGTTGTGAGCCACTTTGAATACTATGTGGGGAGAAAAGTGAGATAAAAATTAAATAAATCAATCCACTTAAAGACAGCAGTGGTGGTGGGAATAAGACTGTTTAGGTCTATGTGACAGAGCGGAGGGGAGGAGGGCTAGCAGATCAGCCCTAGTAACAGGTGGTCATATAAGCAGATAGGCTCTGTCTGAACAAAATCCACCCCTAGCAAAAGGGGAGGCAGTGGCCCTTTTCACATTAAGTCTTCTTGCGCGAGCGGGGGAGGGTGGCTCGCGCATGAAGCCTTCTCCAGGAGGCTGCCGCTTCCCCCTCCTTCCTTCTGCAGGCGAAGGAACGAGCGGGGAAGCGGCAGCCTCCCGGAGGCGGAGGCGGCTCGCGCGTCCGTCCATTCCCCCCCGCGCGCGCGAGAGAGAAAGGCACTCCTCCCATCCGCCACCCCGCCCGCGCGAGAGAGAAAGGCGCTTGTCCCGTCCGCCCCCCGCGCGCGCGAGAAAGGCGCTCGTCCCGTCCGCCCCCGCGCGCGCACGTGCACGAAGCAGGACGTGTCGCGCGAGCGCCCCGCCCTGTCCCTTCCTTCCGCAGGGGCGGAGGGAAGGAAGCGCGACCCGGCCGGCTCCCGGACGCTCCGCACGAAAGGTAAGTGCGCGCGGGCGCCGGGAGCATTGCGCGAGCGCGGGTGATTTTCGCTTGGAAGCGAAAATCAAAAAACCCGCGCTCGCACCGCTTCAACCCCATGAGCCCGGCGGAAGTGGGAGTGCGTCGTGCGGAGCGACGCTCCCACTCCCACAAGGCTCACGGGGCTGTCGCGCGAGAAAAGGCCCGTGCGAAAAGGGCCAGTGAGTGAAACAGCAGAAAGCATATATACAGGGAGCATGAATTGGATTCTACTTCCTTCAGTGAGATTCTTAGAGAGAGCTTTAAGTCAGAGCCTTCAGTCAACCAAAGAGGGTTGCCTGAAAAGAAGGTTGCCTTCTCAGTGGCCTAGTGTGAGGTGCAGAAGGAACCAAACCACTTCTGACTGGGTCAGAAAGTGGGACCCTGAGTGGGGAATTACACTTTTGACTCCCTTTAGCCCAAAAGTGTATGTGTGTGTGTGTGTGTACGCTCTTGTTACCCTGTATTGTGAGGGACGCCCAAATAGCCAAGTAAAAACACAAGATGGGGAAATTAACTCGAGCATTCTCTTAAGCTAAGGAGAGGCAGGGTAACTTTAGCTGGGATCTTTTACCCTATGGATACAGCGTCAGGTCAGAAGAGCAGTCAGACAGTTTTTTAAAGGATAAAAATAATAATAGCTTTATTAAAGGACAAACAACGAATAAGACACCGCATACACACGACTAGCTAGAATAGAAATGGGAGCTTTCGGGGGGAAATGGGTGATACGACACCTAATCTCATAGTCCTGGAGAGAAGTGGAGGTTGCAGGGAAGAAAGCTCAGCGCGGTTCGCTGAGGGGAGCTCTCTGGACAAACCGACAGCAAGGCTGGATGAAACTCAGGAGCGATCTGAGGAGTCCGAGCAGTCCAAGCGAGTGATCCAAGGGGCACTCTGAATCAGGGGGTTTTTATAGGGTGGATTGTGCCTACAGGCCATGCCATGCTTGGTGAGAACAAAGGAAATTTGGAGCGGGACAAAAGTGTTGGAAAAGGTCAGGTTTTACATGATGAGCTTAGCGCTTGATGACAATAGTATAGCCAGTATGCAAATGGCTCAGCATAAAGAGAGTGTCGGTTCTTGGCCAAGTGTCTTTGTGTAAAGCTGCACTTAAGCAAGGTGTGTCTGCAAGAAGTGGTCCCTGAAGCAACAGAGAGGCATTAATCTGCCTGCCTAAATGGGGATTGGAATGTCCAACCATTAACGGCTGCGTCTATTTACATGCTTGTCCGATGGCCTTTGCAAACACGTGGAGCAGGGTGGCAGAGAAAGATCAAGTGAAGGCCAAATAAGTTTGATATCAAGAGATATCTGGTGCTATCACCAGGCATGACAGAACCGTGGTAACACTCTGTTCTGAAATACTGTGGTGTTTTGAAGAAATTAGTTACACATCTTTGATGAAGTGATATCTTCTTTGAATATTCTTAAAATACTCAATACTTATTTCCCTGTATGTTATTTTAATGAAGAGTACATTCTATTTTTATAACTTCTGCCTCAGCAGAGTATTTTCTTCCATTTCACTTTTGTAAGAACACGCTGCAACAGGTTATCAATCCCTTTTGAATAACCTTTGAGAAGCTTTATTATTTATACACCAAGGTGGTGGTTTTAACGGGAAAGCAAGGTTAAATAAGTGGAAGGGAGGGAACCAGGGTGCTATAGCAGGATTAAAGGGACACTGCTACTCTAATATGGTCTGTCTGGCCCTGCCTCCATAGTCTGACAGTGACCTAACTGCACAACTGGTTCTAGTAGGTTCAGTCACCAGCCTCCTCAGCTGAAGAAACTCAGGCCCTTTTCGCATGTTACCTGCTCGCGGAGGTGGGAGGTGCTGTTCACGCAAGCAGCCTCTTGCGCAAGGCACTCGCATCGCCCCTCCATTCTACCGCAGCTAGGTTTCCGGTCGTGTGACCATCGCACTAGCGCCCCGCCCCTTCCTTTCGCAGCGCAGTCTGGGAACTGTAGACTGCGCTGGGGGAAGGAAGCGCGACAGCCCCGGCTCGCCAACACACCACACGCAGGTAAATGCGCGAGGGCACCGCGAGCATTGCTCAAGCGTGCAGTATTTTCAGCTTTGAGCCGAAAATAAGAAAATGCGCACGTGCCCCACTTTAGGCTCCTGAGTGTCGCGTGAGTGGGAGTGCGTCATATGGATTGACGCTCCCATTCATGCAACAATCAAGAGGCGCTCGCACACAAAAAAAAACTGCATGCAAAAAGGGCCTCAGGCAGCCAGGTTAGAAATGTTCTGCTCTGCTTGGAAAATTTGCTGCTACTTTTAAAAATAACAAAAATAATTCAATGGCAAGGCAGCTTTCTGACTAAATGTACTGATATCTACCTCACATGATTAATATATGATATAGTTCAGTACTATCTGCATTTTACATGGTACTTTATAAAAGAAAGACCACCACCATCACCTCATACATTCCTTTCCCTGAGCAGCAAATAAGAAAGACAAGTGGATGGAGAAAACTGAGGTCATTTCTGCACTACACAATTACAGTGCTATTATTCCGCTTTCAACATCCTGTGGAATCCTGGGGTTTGCAGTTTAGGGAGGGACATTTAGAATTCTCAGCCAGAGAGCTCTTGGGCCTCAGTCAACTACAAACCCCAGAATTCCACAGGATGTTGAAAGTGGAATAAGAGCACTATAACAGTATAGTACGGAAATGGCCTGAGAAGCAAGGAGGTGAGTGCAGGCAAACGTGTATAGACAAAGAAGTTACTTACCCCATTGTCCCTTGGCCCATTTAGTCCAGTGCTATTCTACTCTAACTTGCAGCAGCAGCAGCAGCCCAGGATCTTGGAGAAAGAAAGAGGATCCTTCCTAGCTCTATTATTTGCTGTTGATTTCTGTCATACCACCAATCTCTGGTCCATCTCTGAAGGATGTTTGTTTCTGAGTGAGTTATGAGAGTCTAGATCTGATCTTGGAAACTAAGCAGGATCAGACCTGGTTAACACTTGGAGGGGTACTGCCAGGAAACTCCAGGTGCTGGAGGCTACATGTCAGAAGAAGGCAGTGGCAAGATACTTCTGAGTATATCTTTCCTAAGAAAACCCTATGAAATTTAGGGAGTCACCATATGTTGATAGGTAACTTGAAGGCACATACACATACAAGAAGCTAAAGAAAGCTGTCACAGTGCAGTACAGCAGACTGTTTTCCCGATGCAGCACTTTGACATAAAACTTTTGCCATGAACAAATCAGTCCTTTGCCCTATTAGCTGAAAGTTCAATAAGCAGGAGAAACTTCACCACGCATGTTGAATAAACAGGAGTACAATAAGCTCCCTTTTATTGAATAAAAAGTTCAACAAAAGTTCAATAAAGAGCAGGATCCATAGGGCAAGACTATCTGTCTTTCTTCACTCCCATATTTCCCTGAGACATCCTGTGTCAATTACATACGATTCTAGTATCACTACAAATCCTAGGCCCTTTTCGCATGGGCTTTCTGTCGCGCGACAGCCCCGTGAGCCTCGCGGGAGTGGGAGCGTCGCTCTGCATGACGCACTCCCATTTCTGCCGCACTCACAGGGCTGCAGCGGCGCGATCGTGGGTTTTTTGATTTTCGCCTCAAAGCGAAAATCACCTGCGCTCGCACAACACTCTCAGCGCCCACGCGCACTTATCTCCTGTGCGGAGCGTCGGGGAGGCGGCCGGGTCGCGCTTCCTTCCCTCCACCCCTGCAGAAGGAAGGGGCGGGGCGGGGCGCTAGCGCGACGGACACGACAGCTTCCTGCTTCGCGCGGTGGGGACGGACGCGACAGCCTCCTTTCTCGCGCGCGCGGGGGGGGGACAGACGCGACAGCCTCCTTTCTCGCGCACGCAGGGGGCGGACACGACAGCCTCCTGCTTCGCCCGGGGAGGAGGGCGGTTCGTGCGAGGTTGCCGCTTCCCCTCTAGTTCCTTCGCCTGCGGAAGGAAGGAGCGGGGAAATGGCAGCCTCCCGGAGGAGCCTTCTCGCGTGAGCCGCCCTCCCCCGCTCGTGCAAGAAGCCTCAATGCGAAAAGGGCCCTAGTCTTCCACCTCAGTGATCTTGAGGTCTTCTCTTTTCATTTCGAGTTTGATGAACATCTCAATCAACACAAATGCCCTTATTTAAGTGCCTGTAATTTCACTGAGAATTTCCTGCCTTATTTGGCTGCAAATGGCAAATAATCCACCTAGCATGTATGGCATGACCTAAAGGATGGCACCTGGTGTTCAAAGGTGGGTTTAATTAGTGGCATGCGCATGCACAGAAGGAGACATCACTATGACTGGGAAGAACTGCAACTACTTCCAGTATATGTTCCAGTCCTCAGTATTACAAGATAGCATCAGCTACAGACAGCCCTCATAGCTTGAAACTGCTGTTGACTTGGTTGTCAACAGTGATAGCAGTTGTGATGGCAGTAACAGTAGCAGCAGGTGTATCCTCCTTAAGAAACCACAACTTCCCCCTTTCCCCCTCTTTCATACGTGTTTCTCTGTATACAGATGGGCTCATAAATAATAGATACCAAGGGCTAAATCTAGTTGTTGTAAATGGAGGGAAACAATTAAACCAATGAGAGACAGTCAAACCAGCACTTAAGTTTATTCATTCAGTAGGTTTACTACAGCTAAGACCATCAATTAGATTTCGTTTGAAGGTCTGAACCTTCAGACAACTCACAGATACTGGGAAGTTGTTTGTCTTCTATCCCATACTTTTCAGTATGTGTGTGTGTGTGTGTGTGTGTGTGTGTGTGTGTGTGTATATATATATATATATATAATCTTTATTAATTTATTAATTTAGAAACCAACACAGAATAAAACAGAAAAATCACAAAAAAAATTGAAAAAGAAGAATATACACAAAGTAACAACAAATTCTCTACAGTCAACATATAATAGAAGCAATAATAAACACCACCAAATAGATGGAGAGGTTACAAAGACATAAAGAAATATTGCTAAACCCCCACCCCCCCACCCCACTAGCCTATTATGTCAACCCAGAAATATAGATACAGGCTACATAAATACTAATACAGATATATTAAAATGATTTTCTCTTCTTCTGCTGCTATAAGTTCCAAAGTTAATTGTATGCCATTATCTCCTTCCATATATCCTCCATTTTATTCTGTTCTCCACCCACACTAAATCTATCCTATTTTACGCATCAAACCCTATAATTGCTAAGTCTCCATTTTTACTCCTTACGTGATCTGTGAAAGGTTTCCAAGTTTTCAAATATAAGCCTATTGCTTTCTTCTTCAATAAAGTTGCAAGCTTGTCCATCTCTGCCAGTTCTATAAGTTTATTAATCCATTCACTTAATTTCGGTGTCTTATTGTTTTTCCAATATTTTCATATGTAATTCTTGCTGCTATCATGTATCTTATCGAATTCTTATGATTTCTTTCCATTCTATCATTCTTATTTATCATATTTAATAGAAATAATTTTGATCTTAATGTTATTTTAACTTTTAATATCTTTTGCATAAACTCTCCTACTCTTAACCAATACTTTTTGGCTTTTTTACATTGCCACCATACATGGTAAAAAGCTCCCACCTCTTTTCTACATTTCAAGCATTGATTTTTGAGGTTTCTATACATCTTAACTAATTTGTCAGGTGTAAGATACCATTTATACATCATTTTATAAAAGTTTTCTCTCAAATCATAACACCTAGTGAATTTCAGTCCCCGCCCCCAAACATCTTCCCATTGCTCCAAATCTATATTATGTCCTATTCATTGGGCCCAGTATATCATAGATTCCTTTATTTGTTCTTCTTTCGTATTTAATGTTAAAAACAATTTGTACGTTTTAGCAATTAAGTGGGAATCATCTTCCAACAGTAGTTTTTCAAATTCCATTTTAACTGTCTCAAGACCAGATTTTATCTTGTCCTCCTTATATTTTTCTCTTAATTGATAATATGTTAACCATTGCATTTTAACTCCATCTTGTCCTAAGTTTTGTGTTATCCTAATTTTGGGGGTCCCTTGGGGGACACCTCACGACACCTCACTGTACTCCACATGATGGGGAATGGAAACTAGCCAGAGCACCAGCAATAGCACTGCGAGAGGCAGGGTAACCTAGCGGGGTCTTTCTACCCAGTTTTTATGGGGTCAGGCCAAGCCAAAAATCAAGCAAAAATGTCTAATAAATGATTTTATTAAATGTAAGTCTCACACACCAACGCACTTTCACACACATGCACCCAAGAGCTATTAAGAAGAAAAAGAGAGGAAATTGGACAGACGGACTATTGAAGGGGTGTTGTTGGGGTAATACTGCACCTGGTCCTGAAGCCTGGATCCAAGAAGGCAGCCAAAAAGTGGGACTCAGCACAGAGAGGGCTGAGGGGATTGCTCAACAAATGGAGCGACGGTCGGATACGGTGACCGGGAGCGATCCAAAGAGGCACTCAACATCGGGGACTATTTGTAGGGGAAAACATACCTGGAGGGCTAATCCTTTCCTGAGGAGAACAATGGGAGTTGTAGTGAGCACAAAGCTTCACATTGGTAATTTCCTTTCCGTAATGGGATTATTGGGTGTTGCCACAGTCTCCGGACCTTACTTGATGGGATATTTGCTTAACTTGGGGCAGACATGCTAATCCTCTCAAGTCGTCTTCTTGGGGCAGAGGTCCTTTTGTTTATTGTGGATTTGTTTTTCTTGAGTTTCCTGGGGCTACGTGATTGGAATTTTACTGGTCTGACCTTGTTTTTGGTCTTTCGGCCGTGCCTGCCTACATGCTCCTTCAGGGAACCTCCTATGGTACGCAGAACTATATTTTAATATTAAAAATTGTAGACCCCGGAATAGGGTTTCTCTCTCGAAGTAACATTTTGTTACCCTGATTTCTGGGGGTCCCGGGAGGGACACCTAAATGCTTTCCAATTTACACTAGTTGGAGAAATTAGCAAAGAGCACAAGCCAGCAATATGAGAGGCAGGGCAACGGGGCGAGATCTTTTACCCAATGTCTACGGGGTCAGGCCGAGTCAAGGAGCAAACAGAATTGAAATAATAATTGTGATCTTTATTAAAATACAATCAAACAGTGTATGCAGCACACTCACACAGATAACTATGGAAATAAAGGTTGGAGTGGGATAGAGGGATTTTTAGAGGAGTTGTTGGTTTGGGTAATACTACACCTGTCCTGAAGCCTGGGAAGTCTGTAGCAGAAGTTTGGAGGTATGGAGTCTCAGTACATGGGACTGAGGGGAAGGCTGGCCAAGCAAAGTGGCAGCAAGGCAGGATGGAAGTCGGGAGCGATCCGAAGAAGCTCTCAAAGTCAGGGGTTTTTATAGGGGAAAATGTGGCCGTAGGCTAGTCTGTACTTGGGGAAAACAATGAGTTTCAGGCTGGAGACAAAGCCTCTGAAAGGTTAGAATTTAGCATGATTGAGTTAAGTCCGAATTGACAATAGAGTAGACAGTATGCAAACGCAGAGTGCTTGACAGATGAGGATTCTTCTAATCAAGCTGCCTGCTCGGGGCAGGGAGTTCTTTATAGGTAGCGTGCATACATAATAGAGTACTTGCCTTTGAGGTCTCCTGAAGCGGCGGCACGTCTATTTCTGGCCTGCCTGTATTGTTTGGAATATTACAGCGATTAGCGGCCGTGCCTGTCTGCGAGCTTATCTGGGGGACCTCGCAGCACGTGGAGAGGAATAGGTAAAGGCCAAATTATTGATATCAAAGTGATATCTAATATCCCTCAAGTCCAGGCTAGAAACTACAGTAACAATTTGCATATCTTTAATATCCCAGCCCTTCCTTTCTTTCATTATTAAATCCCTGTATCTAATCCATACTTTCAAACTTCCCATTTCCTTCTATATTAGGCCTCTTGTGGTGACAGCCATCCTAGTATCTTTGTTCCTAACCTTTTTTTTGTACTTCTCCCAGATTTTACATATCATTCTTCTTATGATATGATTTTTAAAACCCACATTTACCTTTATTTTCCCATACCAAAGGTAAACATTCCAACCAAATATGAGTTCATGACCTTCTAGTTATAATAATCTTTTATTCTCTAATGTTATACATTCTTTTAATTATACTAAACAAAATGCTTTAAAGTATAATCTTAAATCTGGTACCCCTAATCCATCACATTCTTTTGCATCCACTAAAACGTTCCACTCTATCCCTAACCATATAAACTTGGAGATCAGGAAGAACTTCCTGATGGTCAGGGCTGTCCAGCAGTGGAATATGCTGCCTCAAAGTGTAGTGGAGTCTCCTTCTTTGGAGGTTTTTAAGCAGAGGCTGGATGGCCATCTGTCAGGAGTGCTTTGAGGGCGTTCCTGGATGGCGGGGGGTTAGACTGGATGGCCTCTGTGGTCTCTTCCAACTCTACATTTCTATGATTCTATCTGTTTATGCCACATCTTAAAGGGTGATTTGAAAAGACTATTGGGATTGATGTAAAGTTGAAGGCTTTCACAGCTGGAATCCATACATTGTTGTGGATTTTCTGAGCTTTGAGGCCATGTTTCATTAGTATCTTCTCTTGATGTTTCACCTGCATCTGTGGCTGGCATCTTTAGAGGATCTAGTGGCATGGAAGTGAGACAGAGTATATATACTTGTGTAGTCCCTGGGTGGGAGGAAGCAATTTGCATATGTTACAGTTGGCCTGTGTGATGGCCTATTGTCAAATACAATACCCCCCCAGGGTTGTGTTGTTAACCAGGAGATATGCATAACAGTGTGTTACTTACATTAGCAATCTATTGTATTGTTTCTTATAGAGGGACCTCCAGAATCTGGGCGGTATTCATTGGCATATTCAACAGTGCCTCACTACAAGCATAGCAATGAGACAATGTTGAAACAGGGCTGTGATGTCTTTGGGAAAAGTCCGATTGATGAGTGCAATGGTGTCCACTATGGGAACTTTGGTGAACAGAGAGACCATATCAAACCTGGTCAGTTTGTCTCCGGGTTTGAGTTCAAGGTTGCTGGTCTACATAGGGACTACAAGACGCAATACCCAAACATGAATTAAAGAACATGAAAGACACTGCAGACTGATCCAGCCAGAAAAATCAGCAGTAGCAGAACATGTTATAAACCAATCTGAACACAGAATGCTTTTTGAAAGCACAGAAATTCTGAATCTTTCTGACAACTACTATGTCAGACTGCACAGAGAGGCCATGGAAATCCATAAACATGTGGACAATTTCAGCAGGAAAGAAGAAACTCAGCAAGTAAACAAAAATTGGCTACAAATACTGAAGAACACTAAAATCAAGACTCAAAATATGCCAATGCACACCACCCAGACTCTGGAGGTTCCTCTACAGGGAACAATACAATGGGTGGCTAATGTACTTAACGCACTGTTATGCATTAACAACACAACCCCGGGGGTATCACATTTAACAATAGGCCATCACACAGGCCAACTGTAACACATGCAAACTGCTTCCTCCCACCCAGGGACTATACAAGTATATATACTCTGTCTCACTTCCATGCCACCAGATCCTCTAATGATGCCAGCCACAGATGCAGGCGAAACATCAGGAGAAAAATGTTAATAGAACACAGCCTCAAAGCCCAGAAAACCCGCAACAACCTAACTGTTGGGATTTGTTACATCATTTTAGGTAATACCATCATTTTGATTGCTGCTATTCTTTCAAGTAAAGACAGATTGACCTTTTGCCATTTATTAAGGTGGTTTTTTACATTTTCCCAAATCCTAACATAATTATTTTCATATAATTGTTGATTTTTAGATGTTATAAATATTCCCAAATATTTAATCTTCTGAACTACTTCAAATCCCAATTTCTTACTTACTTACTTACTTACTTCTTCCTCTTCTTGTCTCATATTTTTAGTTATGATCTTCATTTTATCAACAGTTACTTTAAATCCTGATACTTTACCAAACTCCTTTAAAATTAACATCAATTCATTTATACTACTTATTGGAATTTCTAATATAAAAACAACATCTTCTGCAAAGGCTTTTAATTTAATCTCTTTTTTTCTAACCTTTATTCCTCTTATTTCTTTATTATTTCTCACAATTCTGTTCAAATTTTCTAACACTAAAATAAACAGTAGTGGTGATAGGGGACATACTTATCTTGTACCTTTTTCAGTATTTAGATAGTCAGATGTATTACCATTTATTATTATTTTTGCTTTGTGTGAAAAATATATAGCATTTTCCCAATTAGTAAAATTATTTCCCATATCCATTGTTTCAATGGTTTTTAATAAAAATAGCCAATTCACATTATCAAATGCTTTCTCTGCATCCAAAGATATCAATACTCCTTTAATCTCACATTATGATAGGTTAAGTACTCTATTGCATCTAATACAATTCTGATATTGTTTCTAATTTGTCTTTTTGGCAAAAAACCATTTTGGTCCTCATGAATATATTCTTGTAAAATTACGTTTAATCTATTAGCTCAGATTAATGTAAAAATCTTATAATCTTCATTTAATAATGATATAGGTCTATAATTTTTTTTTATTAATAATGGATCTCTGTCTTCCTTTGCTAAAAAGACTATATTTCGTTCTTTCCAATGTTTTGGAATTTCCCTAGTCTGAAGAATATTATTCATAACTTTTTAAAGGGAGTTTTCCAATTCACTACTAAAAACTTTCTAATTTAAACCCGTTAACCTATCTGGACCACCAACTTCCCACGTTTCAGACATTTAATTACTTTTCTAATTTCTTCAAGTGAAACTTCCTTATTTAATTTTTCTCTTTGTGAATCTGTAAGTTTTGGAATCTCCAGATTCTTAAAATATGAATTTATTTGCTCTAAATGTATTGGTTGTTTTTAATATAACACCTGTAAATAATTATGAAATACTTTAATGAACTCTTTTTCATTTGTTATAATCATGTCCCCCACTTGCAATTTATTAATTGTTCTTTTAGCATTTTCTTTTCTTAATCTATACATTAACTATTTTCCTGGTTTATTTGCTTGAGCGAAATTTCTTTGTTTTATGTAATCTAGTTTATTTTTAATCTCATCTGTCATTAACATTGTAATTTGCTTTTGTAACATTTTAATCTGATTAATAATTTTACCATTATTAGGGTCATTAACTTGTAATCATGACTATGACCCAGGAGTCATGACTATGATCTAAGAACTGATCTATCACAGACACTGTGTACATCAGCAAATAACATCAGATCAAATATCATTAAATGCACCTGTTGAAATACCAATACCTTTCTGACTAACTACAAACTGGGGTATTGGGTGTGTTTTATAATAATCAGCTGGGAAAGAAATGATATCCAAACTTCAATTCAAGATGTGTCATGTGACCTTCACTTTCTAGCCCTGGCAAGGACCAGACTAAAATTTTGCTGCCTGGAGTAGCATTATATAGATATAGATATAGATATAGATATAGATATAGATATAGATATAAAATATTATTCTACTCTAGGCAGGAATTTTTATATATATATATATACATACATACTGCGAGCAGCAAAATATAATAATAAAATATAATAATCTTCCAATATATAAAAATAAAAGTTTGTGAGTTTGTCTGTGTCAGGCAGGTGAAGGCCTCATACGATTGGCTGTGTCAGGTAAGAAAACCTCATATTATTGGCTGCCTGTGAAGATTCTATGGAATCCTGGGGTTAGCATTTCAGGGATGGGGCTTTTAGAATTCTCAACTGAGAGCTCTTGGGCCTCAGGCTGGTTGCTATGGAGACAAGGCCTAGCAGCAAGGAGAAGGCCAGTGTATTCCCCCAGGAAACCAACCTCTGTATGTTAACAACTCTGAATACAGATTGGATTGGGGAATATGGGGAAAAGTTACAAGTACTGGACAAGACAGTTTGGGGAATTAGAGACAGGATCTCAAATCTGTGTATTTCAACTGCATCTAACTCCTAAGGTAAGGTAAGGTAAGGTAAGGTAAGTGTTACTCTGATCTCTGGGGGTCCCGGGAGGGACACCTAAATGACCAAACTGCAACACAACTTTGGGGAAAATTAGCTGGAGCACTCACCAAAGCTAGCGAAAAGCAGGATAACTTAGCAGGATCTTGCAACCCGGCATCTACAGGGACAGGTCAGTCAAGCAGCCAGACGGGTTAAAATAGCAAAAATGATGTTTATTAGGTACAGACAAATATTAAGGACACCATAGTCACACAGATAACTAAGGAATCAGAGATTGACTTAGGAGTAGGGATTTTCAGAGGGAAATGGGTAATACGACACCTGTCTCGTAGTCCTGGACCTTGAGAGCAAAGTTTGGGGTGCGATGAAGAAGCTCAGCATGTGGAGCTGAAGGGAGTTCGCCAAGCAGAGCGGCAGCAAGGTGGGATGGAACTCAGGAGCAATCTGAGGAAGGTCTCGGAATCAGGGGTTTTTATAGGGTGAATCGTGACTGCAGGCCATACCTTACTCGGTGAGAACAATGCGATTTGGGAGTGGGACAAAGCCTTGGAAAGGTCAGAATTTAGCATGATTGACTTAGAGCCAAATTAACAATAGTGTAGCCAGTATGCAAATGCGGAGCGCTTAGTACAGCTTTGTCAAGTCGCCTGCTTGGAGCAGGGAGCCTTTGTTAGTATCGCGCATATGCAATGAGGTGTTTGCCACAGAGGTCTCTGAAGCGATGAACCGGCTGTATCTGGCCTGTCTGGGTGGAGAATGGAATGTCCAGCAATTATTGGCCGTGTCTGTTTACGTGCTTGTCCGGAGGCCTCACAAACATGTGGAGTGGGGTGGCAGAGGAAAGCCGAATCATTTGATATCAAAGAGATATCGAGTGCTATCTCCAAGTAGGCCTAGACCGCAGTAACACAAGGTAAGGTAATTCCTAAGCTATTTTTAACAAGTATTACCTATGAGAAAAAAAATCCAGGGCAACACTGGGTATATTCGCTAGTAAAATAATAATAATAATAATAATAATAATAATAATAATAATAATAATAATAATAATAATATCCCTATATAATATCTCTATTCACTAATGTTTTGGAACAGCCCAAATCTGGTGTTTGTGGCAGCTGGTTCATTCTGCCAAATGACAGGGCCGGCCATGGCCCAAACAATGTGTATTGGCAGGGGGTAATATAAGATCTTATGTCCAGAATATGTTGATGTTGTTTTTATTCATAACAGACCTCACCTCTGTTTCTACAAACATTCATGAGGCTCTTAGTATGTTTATGTGTGTATCTACTCAGGTACTTATTCTCAATCCAGGTAAATAGATGTAGGACTGCTGCCTGTACTATTGCTTGGTAGTACAAGTATCAAGCCCCTTTCCCTCCCTAATTTGGAGGCAAGAATAGTGGCCTGTTTCCTCCAGGGTTAGGCCATAATAGCAAAGATAGCATAACTCTGTTCAGGGGTTATAAATGGGGATAGCCTAAAAGTGTGAGGATGAGGATATTGCTATAGCCCCACTGCTAACTCACACATTTCTACTCCCCTCTACCTGTGTGGAAGGGTGACCTGTTGAAGAGGAACGTTCCTTAATAACAGTTCAGGGAACCAGAAAGCCAGCATTCTGAGCTAAGTAGAGAGGCTTCACAACAGAGAAAGTTCTCATCTTCAGAAAGTTGCCTACCACATGAGAAGAGTTGTGGAAGAGATAGCAGAGGAGTGACACAAATGTACACCTCTCTCCTCTCCTAGTTAGGCTGCCCTAGATGTATGTCTGGAGAATTTTGTCAACTTAAAACAGTGCAGTATATGAACAGTTAGCATTATTTAAGCAACTTACCTTACCTACTGCTTCCAAGACTATGTTTTTACATTCCCTTTTACATTACCCCCCCCATTTCATTCTAACTAGAACTGGCTGGATCATACAGCTTTCTTTTGGTCACCGCCTGTGTTGATACAGGCCTGGTGCCACACAGCCCATAAAAATAATCATGTCAGCATGGTGGGTCCTCACCCTGGATGATTAGAATGATGTATTTTACAATTGGCTTATTAAACGTAATAAAAACTATTCACATTCTGAATGACCTCTTTCCTGAATTATTTTTTAGCATGTTTCAGGATTGGAATTCTGCTATGCTATTTAACGTGTAGTCATTAAAATGTTGCAGTGATTTGTGAAATGTTTACCGCTGGGTCATAATCCCAGCCGACGTAAGGCTTTTGAGTCAGAGGTGATATCTTTCAAACACAATGGGAATTTAAACTCACTGGAATTTGATCCACATGATGTGCACAATCGTTTGTTATCTCAGTAGTGCTTTAAAGCACAAATTCTAACAATACGCCCTTTCAGAAATGAGTTTGTGTGTTTCAATGTGGAGAGATTCCAAAGTCTGCATTAGTCTCATACCTTTATTAGACCATCCAAAAAGACACAAAAATGTGTGCAAGCTTTCAAGACCATTAGGCATAGGAGGAGTGGGGGGCGGGAGCAATAACTCAATGCATACTGGGTTGGGTGGAGGTAGGACAGATATTCAGAGAAAACCAAATGATAGAGAAGATTTCAAACTACCATGCATACACAAGCTGGTGTCATCTGTATTGGATCTATGTGTGCTTACTCTGGACTTTAAATGAGATCTTTAATTGCAAACTGTGACCTGAAACAACTACAGCAGATCTATTGAATTAATGGGATTCACTTATGTGTTGACTGATTCTGTGACAATTAAATTGAAAGGTCTGATTTACTTGGGACCACAAACTGGATTCACATCTGTATGTTTAAAACTTAGTATGTAGTTTGATTCTAAGGCCATTTCTGCACTAGTCTGTTATAGTGCTATTATTCCATTTTCAACAGCCTATGGGATCCTGGAGTTTGCAGTTTAGGGAGGGGAGTTTAGAATTCTCAGCCAGAGACCTCTTTGGCCTCTGTAAACTGCAAACCCTAGAATTCCATAGGAAGTTGAAAGTGGAATAATAGCACTATACCAGTGTAGTGCGGAAATGGCCTAAGAGTCTGAGTTATAAATCACCAAATCTCTAGTTTCAACCCTGTCCTGTGATTAACTTATTCTTACCAGGTGACCTTAGGCAAGCTTAGGTCATGTTACCAGGCACCTTAGGCATGCTCTTCTATCTTCATCCAGGCTCATGCCTGCAATTGAGGGGTGATAGTAACATTTACAGCAGGAGTGAGTATCCCAAAGGTCACATGTTGCTGTTGGCCTAGTTGGCCTGGTTTCAGAAGCTATCTACAATCAGTCAGTTGAGACTGATAAACAGAGTCATTTGTCTATTGGCTAGCAGCCTGCTGGGCATGGAGACTGAGGGACAGTGGGTAGCAGAAAAAAGAGGGTGGCTTTGCCCTGATCACCTTTGGCTCTCTGGCTGTAGCCATCTCTGAGCCCATCTATTGCCAGCTCACAACCTCAAGGGAATACTGCTCGTCAAAGAAAAAGGCTACCCATCTCTGACATATTATATTGCCATAGTGACTGCAAGAAGGTAATCCATTATAAAATTTTCTAAACTCTTACAGTGCTATGGAAAATTAATAACAGCGTTCTCCATAATACAGAGCTATTTTTCCAGCTTAGCTAGAACAGCAGACTCTGTGTTTTGAAGGCAGTTTCTTGCATCATATTTATCCTTTGTGTTTTATGACTTCTTACCACAAGGTTTTTCTGGCATCTTTATCCTTGCTATACCAGACACAAGCTTTGAAGTAAAGTGGCCAGAAATAATCACAGTGCAGAAACAATGTCAGGAAATAAAAGAGTGCAAATTGTTATAGTGAACTTCCAGATTTGTTTGAACATGATCATCCTTTGTTTATTATTGTTGTGGTGATAATCTCAAATGTTTTGTGGCAGAGATGGTTTCTCCAAGGAGTCTGTGACTCAAAAAATTTCAAGAGCATCTGCAAAAAAACAAAACATTTACACAGTCAAAAACTTAGAGAGGTATTCTTTTGTGTATGAAATATATCTATAACTTCAAAACAAGTGGCAAATGGATGTGGCTGACCTCTTTCCCTCTTATCACTGTTCCAATTTTTACTTTTCCTCTCTGCAAATCCTTTTTCTGTTCTCTGCCCCATAGGTGCTGTTGTTTTCATAGTAATATGTTAGATTCCAGAAGAAAAATGTTATTCCTAATAAAAACATAAGCATGAATGTGTTATGAACATACTCTAAAGGCACCAGATCCTGTCTGATCTTGGAAGCTAAGTAGGTTCAGCTCTGCTTAGTACTCATATGGAAGACTGCCAAGGACTACTGGGTGCTGTGGGGGGTATATTTCAGAGAGAAATTGAGAGAAATTCACACAAGCATTCAAAGAAATTTACTGAGAGAAATTCATTGAAGCTTGCAAAGATAGACATACTCACATAGCCACACAAGGACTAGTTGAAGATAAAGGGTAAAAAGTGTGATAGAAGACTTTCAGGGATGAGGCTATAATTACCAGTCTGGAGACCAGTGAGGAAAGCAGCAACCTGGTTTAGGTAGGTGCCTAAGGGCAGTTCTCATTCAGAAATCAAATGGATAGCATGGCATTCAGAAAGGTGAGAGACTACACTGGACAGCCTGAAATCAAGATTTTTATACCTCAAAAATATCCTGGGGGTATGAGTGTGAATTGTCCTCCCAGCCGAGCAGACAGTGGGAGTCGCAACACAAACAATGAAGCCCAGACAGAGCTAATGGTCTTAGTGTTTAGGTGACAAAAGGATAATGGCTATCATTATAGCCTGTATTGTGCAGAGGTGGGGAAACAATAAAAAAACGTGCAAGTGTTTGAGGTCAGAATTAAGACAACCACAGTTTGGTCAGAATTTACCTTCAGCTCTGAAATGTCCAGCTCATTATCTTTAAGTCTATTGTCTTGAGAGGGTCCACACTATTGAAAATGACTTGGTTCTTGCTTAAGAAGTAGGTGTGGCCGACCTGCCTTGCAATCTCACATTTGCAGTTGATAATATGCCTCTTCCAGTGTGACCTTCCAGTCACTTAGTATTATTTATATCAACGCCAACTAATAGTGCCAATTAATATTTGCCAATTAAGCCATGCTAATCACGGGGGCGGGGGTGCCGTAACAGAATCTAGAAGTAGAGATACTGCAGGTGCACATAATTAGGTATAAGTTCTAGACTGTCAAGACATAGAAGCTGCTCATACCCCAGAGAAGAACATGGATTTCTAGACACCTTCAAAATTACTGTTTCCAGGGCAGCTCATATTATACTAAAAAAAGAACAAAGAGGTATTGTCAAATTAGTGAAATCCTATCACAGGAAGATGGACCCCTTGTTAGTAGATGGTTTATCTGCCTAGATTGGTGTTCATTGGTGTAGCTAGGGTTGCAATCTCCCTGAGGGACCAGTTTTCCCATCTGAATGCAGTTCATCTTTATTACCAGGAAGTATAGTTTGCCTTTATAAGTCAGAGCACTTTTTACCAGCTTTGACTATTGTGCCAACTATAACACTCAACTGGATAGAGATAGGCTGACCTCAGGGATGGATAGAATTGTAACCTCCAGATTAGATGAGTGTAATGTGTTATAGGTGGAAGCACTTTTGAAGATATCTTGGAAACTGCATCCAGTCTTAATACATCATGGAGGCTGTTGGCTCAAACATTCTTATTTCACCAGCTGCCTGCCTCCCAATTTATTTCTCGGCCCAATTCAAGGTGCTGGTTTTTCACTTTTAAAACCATTGACAGCTTGGAACTAGGACATCTGGAGGGCTACGTATCTACATATATGCCCACTTGTACAGACATCCTTCTTCAGGGGCCCCTGCCACCTGAGGCAATGTGGATGGTTATACCAGAACTTTCCCCATCATATTTAAGGATGAAAATGAAATCAGAAGTGACAACAGAACACTGCTAGCTTTGTTTTTGCATAGTAAAGTGACTTGTTGGGGTCGAAGAAGGGGAAAAATTGGCCCTCACCGTGAGTAAGTTGTCCACCTCAGTCTACTGAGTGATGGCCTTTGACTGCAGAATGTTCTTCCTGGGGAGGCTCTGCCTCTTACATACCTTGACTTTGATTCCTCCAACTCAGCCCACAAACCAACCACTACAAAATTTTTCTTCTCTTTTAATCACTCTGCTCATTTCTACTAGATACTTTTTCTGCCTTAGACATCTCAATGAAACACCCAAAATGTGTTTCCTGCCTCTTTTTCTCTCTTCCTTCTCTTCAAATGCCACATCACAACCCACTGTTTCTGTGAACACTTGCTGCAAGTCAAAACTAAGTGTGACTGAGAAGCCATATTCATTTATTCACATTTGAGCTGTGGGGGAATTATGTAAAAAGAGAGTGTTGAAAGTAAGATGTAGAAAGGTTCAGCTTCATACCGTCATCAGATTAGATTGCACCCAACCCCCATATATCCACCATTTTAACCATGAATAGGCAGAGGCATGATTCAACAAGCATGGCTGCGTCCTTTATTCCTAATTTGGCACTTCTCAAACCCAGCTTGGCATGATATCCAAGTACATATCAACTGTTTTACACTTTAAATTTCTACAGTGCCCTGCATCTGCAAAACTGGGTTCCAAGGTAGTATTCAAATATAAAATTACACATTGTATATAACAATATATTTTATAATAACAATAAAGAATATTCTAATATAATTATTAGAACATTCTAATAATTATATAACCACAAATATAGTATAATAATTATTGTATATTCTAATTGTAGAACAAACAGTGCAGTATTGATACATTTACATATATGTGTGAGTGTGTGTGTATACTTATAATTAATCATAATTATATAATAAAATGCAATAAAACATCCATCTGTAACATCTAGAAAATAGGAACCTGTGTTTTTAGTTACATTATTCTGTAAAATGCCATGAATATTCATGATCATGATGTCATTATGTCTTGATGTTATTTCTGCTCAGGGAAATGAACCAGAATAGAACAACAACAAGTGAGTTGAGAATTCCAAGATCAGGTTAGTGTGTCATACACTAAAGTTAACCCTGGCCTCCTCCCAAGATTGGTATCTTCTCCATTAGTATTCCTGTAGTTTGCTTTTCAGGGTCTTACGATTGTGGAAAGAGACACAATTTACTGTATGATATCTTCCACAGCCTAAAACTCATCCCCATTGTTTACACTTTTGCACCTCATATACTTTTTTTAAAAAGTTACTTAAGATTAGCTCAGGAAACACTCCACCCTTCTATAGTCTCTCAGGAACATAACCAAGAAAAAAAAAAAAAAATCAGGAAAGGGTTCCACCCTTCTATTCCACAGAAAAAATAGGAGAAATCATGTGCCAGTTCTGTCACTTCATCTACCACCCTCAACATTTGCTCCACATTAAACCATAGTAAAATAACATCTGAATGCCTCAGTTCTGAAATAATCCCATTTACATGTTGAGGAGAGCGCTAGAATTTTTTCATGTGCTCAGCAAACAGGCATATTGTTGTCTCTATGACACATCCCTACATTCCCCATTAAAAGACATCAACTCCAAATTGTTAATGGGACTCTACACCCTAGTACATACCATACTGATCATCCCCAAGGCAATGAGATTTAAACAAGCATGCATGTCTACTCCACTTATAGCACACATGGTGCTATCATATAAGATCATGTATTAGTTCTGGTTCCAAATACTGACCTTCAACAAGCAATCAGTATTGACAGAGATTGATAGCATAGGTTTGGGAATTACCAAATTACATATTTGTTGTTTTTTAAATCGTGGTCTGGAAGAAAATAAATCCTGCATATGATTATTGACTTGCCCAGGGCCTAGAGGAAACCTTGGGATAGATTTACAGTCCTCCCTCCATACTCATTGGTTTGACCTTCACAAATTTGATTATTTGCAAGGCCTGCATGTGTCTTACCCCTCTCATTTTCTTCCTCCCATTCCCTTGTGTTTTGCCAGACATCGAGAAGGAAGGCAAGTGTCCAGATAGAAGGTAAGGAAATTGGGGGGAGACACACACATGCCTTCCTTCTCCCCTCCAGAGCTCTCTTTCCCATTCCCTTGCCTCTGGCCTCATTGTGGAGAACTCACAAAGAGGCAAAAGGCAAGGGATGGGGTGGAGAAGGTTCACATGAGCCTTCTGGTCTCCAGAGCTCCCCCCTCACTCCCTTGCCTCTGGCCCTAGTGGGCAAAGGCAAGGGAATGGGGGGGGAACCCCAGAAGGGAATGGAGGGGGATCATGGAGGGGGGAGTTGATTTTCCACTTAGGAGTTGTTTTTCTACTTTCATGAGGGTTCTGCACCCTGAACCTCACAAAAGTGGAGGGGCCACTGTAGTTCAAAACACAATTTCCTTATGTATATAAAATGAAGTGCCACAAATTTTATTGTGGGATTAGTACCTTTAGTTCCTTGTTTGCCATTGTTATGTAGGGTCATCATGCATGAATATGTGCTGCACAAAAATGACACTTTTAACTGTAGTGAATGATTGCTTAGCAGGAAGGGGACCCTTGGTGGCTGCTGGATCCTACATAAGCAGGATGATGATTCTACTCCAAGTTTTAATCCAGGCGCTTTCCAAGGTCTTGAACCCTATTCCTAAATAGATTCAGCACTTTGGATAGCTCCTTTAAAGCTAGCCCAGACCTGGAAAAGACTCACCACTTCCCTGAAATGAGAGCCACCAGGAACTACTGAAAAGGACAGTCTTCTGATCATGGGGATATATGACAAGATGTAGATATAGCACAAGGTGAAGATTATATGGAAGAAAAATTATAATTGTAACTACAAGCTGTAATTATGGCTGCCAACTTGGACAGTTTTAAAAGGAGATCAGATAAATTAATGGGAAATGGGGTCACCAACACTTAGTAGACAGAATGGCTATATATCACCTCCACTATCAGAGGCAAAGGTAGAAGGTGACTCAACTGAGGTTGTTGTACTTTGGACATATCATGAACTGTAGGAAAAAATGGTCACCCTACAGGTAGATTGATTCAATCAAAGAAGCCACAATCCTGAGTTTACAAGACCTGAACAGGGCAGTTGATGATCATCACTAATGGAGGTCTCTCACTCATAGGGCCACCATAAATCAAAGTTAACTTGATAGCAAATAACAAGAACAACAAGCCCCTGTATATCAGTTGCCAGGGAGTATGAGATGGAAAGTGCATTTACACTGATGTCTTGGTGAGTTTCTCATTTGCCACTGATTGACCACTGTATGAATGGAATGTTTTACTAAATAGGTCTGTTGTCTGATCCAAAATGGTTCTTCTTGCCTTCACATGTTATGGGGTAGTCCTAAATTTAGTTTGAGTTGCAAATGCATATTAAGTCTAGGTTCTTGTTCGGTTTACTGGAGATCCACACTGAAACTGAAACAGCAGTGGATGTGCTACTAGGAGAGAAAAAGAGGGAGAGACAAAGATTGTTTTCTGGCACACTTTTTCCACAGGTAATGATGAGAGCTAGCATGGTGTAGTGATTTGATTGTTGGACTACAATGCTGGAGACCAGGGTTCAAATCCTCTCTCAGAAATGGAAAACTACTGAGTGACCTTGGGCAAGTCACATTCTCTTAGTCTCAGAGGAAAGCAAAAGTAAGCCTTCTCTGAACAAATTTTGCAAAGAAAATTCTGTGATAGGTTTGACTTAGAGTTGCCATAAGTTGGAAATAACTTGAGGGCACACAACAACAACAAAGGAGAATGTGATGTTGCTAACACAGAAGAGTGCTAAACTGGGAAAGCCCAAAACAATTGTTGCCACCTTTCAAAGAAATGAAAGATGTGTTTTTTTCTTTTAGTTGTTTAGTTTCCTTTAGTATATGCAGATGTATTATTACATTTGTATCTCATCTATCCTCCCATGAGTGCAAGGTAACATAGTTCTAGTTTTCCTCCTCATTCTGTCTTCACAAGTACCCTCTGTGTTAGGCCAGGCTGAGAGACTGACTGTACCAAGGTGAGTTTCATCAGTGGAAACCAGAACCTGTATTTCTCAAGTCTCAGTCGAACACTCTGTCCATTACACTGTCCATATGTGTACCCAGATGCCTGCATGATTGGAGAACGAAGAGCTCTCCATCCTGGCTTTGCTATCGACTGACATGATGACGCAGTTATAATGTGAGTCACCCAGTACACAAAGACATTCTCATCTTCATTTGTCATTGTTAGGTTATCCTGAGGGCAAGCAAGCCCAAGGTTTTGGATTTTTTTTTCTGCCTTTGGCAAATGTAAATGTTACTATCTTGCACCCACCCTCTCCTTTGTGCTTTCTTGTATGCTAAGCAACGTAACAAAAAATGGTATCATGTAATAATTAACAAGCGTTAACTGGAATAGTGGTCTACTTTCATTTGCCTTCTTACAGCCAGTCACTTCTTCTTTACCATATCATCTTGGCCTATATAGATGTGAAGCAACTAGTGAAGGTCACAAGGCTCTGAATCATATTCCTTGGGAAGTTCTCAGTGGATGCTTAACTGCCACCCCAAATATGCACAACTGCAGCAATTGAAGACCTGTGCCTCTCCTCTATCATCTCTGGGAATCAGATTTCACAACCTTATAATAAAGGTGTCTAATTTAGAAACAATTGGTCTTAAATCAAAGGAATGAAGATCAACATGCTCTGATGCCGGGCTGTTATTATTAGAGCTGTTCATGGCAGCTCAGTTCAGAGCCTAGTTTGGCCATTTCAATCTCAACCCAATTTGGATTGGATTGATCTGCACCCCAAATCTGAGTAAAGATTTAGGAATCTAGACCACCAGTCCTTCCACATTGTGTTACACTGGGAAACCAACCATGGCTGTAACTTTATGCTTTCCCATATTTACATAAAATTTGGAGACATGATAAATTCTAAAGGACAGTGATCAGGTGAGATCTTATCACATTGCAAACAGAAAATATAAGTGCATATAATATATGGCATGTTTGTTTCTGTGTCTTCCTGTCTGACCACTAGAGTTTTCTGCGGAGCTGCTCCCATAGGCTAGATTTTCACTACATATAGGGTTAATAGTGAATCAGCTCCCATTCTGTTGAATGCCCTTCCAGCCAAGGTTAGGCATGTTCCTACAGATCTATTTCAAGCCTTGATTGAATATCTTCCATTTCTGACAACTATTTATGATCAAAGAATAAAGAAGGCAATCATTAGTAATGTGCATGTTTTCATTGTAACTTTTTCATTTGGTTATTTTAAACTATTGCACAGCACTCTGAAATCTCTGACACAAGGCAGTTTATAAATTCTGTAAATGAGCAATGCGTCAGCATAGAAGGAAAACCAGTACTTCAAATGGCAGGTCTGAATGGGGTGCATTTATTTTTATCAGTAAGTATGTTAGCAAGATCTCAATATCTCAAAGCTAGACAGTTCATTTGCCTGTCACAGCAGGCCCTCTTTTCCAAGACTGCCAGAGGTGGAGATCTCCCATTCATCAAGAAAATACAATCAAATTGCATCATTGATTGGTTGCATGGAGAAGAAAGCAGGATGCAACCCTGAATCTTTCTGATGGATAGATATGCTGCAGGGCTCAGCCGAACTGCAGAGCTTAGCCGAACATATGGAGAACACCTTGGGGACAGTAACTTTATATGGGTGACGCTGAAATTACCTCTATACTTTAATGAACGCATCCTGAATAAATGACAACTCAGTAAATAAATCATAGAATCATAGAAATGTGAGTTGGAAGAGACCACACGGGCCATCCGGTCCAACCCCCTGCCATGCAGGAACACCCTCAAAGCACTCCCCACAGATGGCCATCAAGCCTCTGCTTAAAAACCTCCAAAGAAGGAGACTCCACTACACTCCGAGGCAGCATATTCCACAGCCGGACAGCCCTGACTGTCAGGAAATTCTTCCTGAGGTTCAGGTGGAATCTCCGTTCCTGCAGCTTGAATCCATTGCTCCTTGTCCTAGTCTCTGGAGCAGCAGAAAACAACCCTCTCCTTCCTCTACATGGCATCCCTTCAAAAATTTAAACATGGCTATCATGTCCCCTCTTAACCTTCTCTTCTGCAGACTAAACATGCCCAGCTCTCTAAGTCTATCCTCATAGGGCATGGTTTCCAGGCCCCTCACCATTTTGGTCGCTCTCCTCTGGACTTGCTCCAGCTTGACCATGTCCTCCTTGAATTGGGGTGCTCAGAACTGGTCACAGTATTCAAGATGAGGTCTAACCAAAGCAGAGTAGAGTGGTACCAGTACCTCCATCGATCTAGACACCATAGTCCTATTGATGCAGCCGAGAATTGCATTGGCTTTCTTGGCTGCCGCATCACACTGCTGACTCATGTTCAGCTTGTGGTCTATGAAGACTCCTAGATCCCTTTCACATGTACTGCTATCCAGCCACATGTTCCCCATCCTGTATTTCTGCATTCCCTTTTTTCTACCTAAATGTAGAAGCTTACACTTCTCTCTGTTGAATTTCATTTTGTTAGCCTTGGCCCAGCTCTCCAATCTGTCCAGGTCATTTTGAATTTTGATCCTGTCCTCTGGCGTATTAGCAATCCCTCCCAATTTGGTGTCATTTGCAAATTTGATGAGCATGCCCTCTATTCCTTCATCCAAGTTGTTGATAAAAATATTGAACAGCACTGGGCCAAGGACAGAACCCTGTGGCACCCCGCTAGTCACTTCTCTCCAGGATGAAAAGCAGCCATTCGTGATCACCCTTTGGGTTCAGTTGGTCAACCAATTACAAATCCAACTAACAGTAGCCCTATCCAGCCCACATTTTACTAGCTTCTTTGCAAGAATGTCATGGGGAACTTTGTCAAAGGCCTTACTGAAATCAAGATATGCTACATCCACAGTATTCCCTTCATCTATCAAGCTAGTAACTCTGTCATAAAAAGAGATAAGATTAGTCTGGCATGACTTATTTTTGAGAAATCCATGTTGACTTCTCATGATTACCGCATTGCTTTCTAAGTGATTAGAAACTGACTGCTTAATGATCTGCTCCAGGATCTTTCCAGGTACTGATGTCAGGCTGACTGGGTGATAATTATTTCGGTCCTCTTTTTTCCCTTCTTGAAGATGCGGACAACATTTGCCCTCTTCCAGTCTGCTGGAACTGTCCTCCAAGATTTCTCAAAGATTATAGCAAGCAGTTCCGAAATGACTTCTGCCAGTTCTTTTAATATCCTAGGGTGCAATTCATCTGGCCCTGGAGACTTGAATTCATCCAGTGTGGCTAGGTATTCCTGTACCACCTCTCTACCTATTATGTGCCTCATTTCCCCTGCTTCCTCACCTGCTCCCCAACCGCCAGGTTGAGTGTTTGTATCCTTCTGGGAAAAAACTGAGGCAACGAAGATGTTAAGTAGTTCTGCCTTTTCTCTTCCCTCTGTTAGTAATTCGCCATCTGCTCTGCACAGTGACCCTATTGTCTCCTTCTTTTTCCTTTTGCTGCGGACATATTTAAAAAAGCCCTTTTTATTGTTTTTAATGTCTCTGGCCAGCCTAAGTTCGTTCTGTGCTTTAGCCTTTCTGATCTCCTTCCTACATCTCCTAGCTACTTGCTTAAATTCTTCTTTGGTGGTTTTCCTCTTCTTCCATTTCCTGTACATGTTTCTCTTAACACTTAGCTCAGCTGAGAGTTCTTTAGTCAACCATTCTGGTTTCTTCAGATGCCTTCCATTTTTCCTCCCTATTGGCACAGTTTTAGACTGTGACTTCAGTATCTCCCTTTTAAGGAACTCCCATGCCTCCTGAACTCCTTTCCCTTTCACTATTCTTGACCAAGGAATTCCAGCCAGCAGCTCCCTAAGTTTATAGAAGTCTGCTTTTTTAAAATCTAAGATGAGTGTCTGGCTACACTTATCTTCTCCTTCTTATTGAATGCCAAATTCCAATAGGGCATGGTCACTCCCTCCTAAAGATCAAACCACTTCTACCTCAATAACAAGTTCATCCCTGTTGGTCAGGATCAGATCTAGAATATTTGATCCCTTGTGGCCTCTTCCACCTTCTGGACCATGAAATTGTCTGCAAGACAAGCAAGAAACTTGCTGGACCTTGCTGTCTTGGCAGAGTTTGGCTGCCAACATATATCCGGGTAATTGAAATCTCCTATTATTACTGTATCTCTCCTTTTTGAATGTGCAGTCATTTGGTTGAGGAAGGCATCATCAAAGTCCTCAGTCTGGGTTGGAAGTCTGTAGTAAACCCCACCAGAATATCCCTATTGTTTCTCGCTCCCTTAATTCTTACCCAGATGCTCTCGACCTGGCTTTCTGGGTTTAAGTCACGGATCTCTTCACAGGTGAAAACATCCTTGATATACAAGGCTACTCCTCCTCCTTTAATGGCGGCACAGTGGTGCACGGCCGAAATTTCAGCTGGTCTCTGGTCTAACTTCCATAGAAACCCGTTCACGTAGTCAACTGTGAGTCTGTTTCCCCAGAGGAAGCCGATGCCCAGCAGGTCATTGTACTCGCAAGCCCACAGCTGAAAGCGGAACTTCTCTATGGACATTGGAAAGTCTCTCCAAGCTCGGGCTAGGTGACCTCCCCACCATAGCCAGAAAGCTGGACATGTTCGGGCGTAGGTTCACCATGCTTGACCAATTTAGGGTGCAGCACATTCAGTGCTGCACCAGAGTCCACAAGAAGGGAGGCAGGAGTCTTTTCCCTCTCGGTCCCTATGCCTGCCTTCACCCAGAACCTTCCCCACTTGTCTGGCCGCAACCTAGCCACAACGTTGCGGGGAAGCTTCCTGGACCGAGGGCACACCTAATCCTGCAAGTCTAATGTCGGGTAGTATCCAGCCGGAGCTGGGCCCTTGGTGACGCAGAAAGCTGTTTGTCCAGAGCTTCCAAAAGCTCCGACGTGGGCCGTTTGTTGAACTGGCTCATGTCCACTTTCTCAGCATGCCTCAGATTCTAACTCTGTCCATGGAGTACGTCTGAGCCATGGGGTCGTACCCACCAGACGTCTCCCTGGGAGAGCCAGATTCAGAGGGCTGTTTGGGGGCAGTTGGCTGCGGTGGGGGATTCCCTGCCTTACCTGGTGAGCTGCAGGAGTCTCTCCCTTGCCACTGCCTGCTGTCCTGTCTGGGGGCTGGGTGCGAGTTCCAATTCCCATGTGGAACGGAATTCGGCACCGTCTTCCTGTGTTGGGAATGGGGCCCATAGTTCGAGTAAATCACCTCGGCTATGGGTTCCAAATTCCTGGCATCTCTCTTTTGGGCCTTGATTGGGGGTCGGAGGAAGCCAGCCTCTTGTAGCAGATCAGCCACCCGATGGAGGTTGTTCCCAAAGTCCTCCCAAGATGTCGTGGCCGGGTCCACCAGACCTAGGGCCATCTTCGTTTCGTGGTTCAAGCCTCCATACAACAGAGTCTTGAACTCCACGATGTCGAAGTTGTACTCACGGGCGGTTAGGGGGAACTTCTTGGCCAGAATGGCAAGCAACTGCTTCCGCGCCACGTAAGCCTCAGGATTCTCTCGAGGACCCTGCTGCTTCATGATGTAGAGCACACTTGCACTCTGCCTGGGCCAAAGGATCTTCACTACTTCTCTCATCCAGTTGTGGGCCTCGAGCCTAACTAAGCCCCAAGCCGCCACAGCTGATTCAAGAGTAGGAAGCTCCTCAGGAGTCATGCAAAGCCTGGCCAGTTGGGTCAGGTCCTGACCATTGGCTGTCGAGTGAGAATGTATCACTACGTTCAACCACATGATCCCAGTAGACCTGGTCAAGGGACCCAACTGGTCCACAATAGCCTTAGCCTCGGTTGCCCTCCAGGGGACCCTAGTCTCTGTGACCTGAGTCTCTCGGATCTCTTCCTCAGAGGAACTGTCTTCACCTGCAGGTCTGGTCCTGCAGGTCATGGACCTTGTTTCTACGGGGTGGACTGGGACCTTAGGGTCACTCCAGCCCGGATTAAGGGGAGAGGAGGACAAAGCATCTTCCTGCAGTGGCTCCCCGGGAAAGTCTGAGGTGAACGTTGGGAGCAGCTTCGGGCACACAGCCAAAATCAGGGCCTTACAAGTTTGGAGCTGACTTTCCAGCACAGCAATCTGCTTATGGCAAGCTGCATGACTAATAGCCTCCTGCTGTTCCTTCACTTGCCCCACCATGAATTTGGCCACAGCGCGGGCATGATCCAGCTCAGCCTCTAAGGCGCAGGCTTTCTCTTCCTATGTTTGGGCCAACAACGTGGTGTCGCTGCGCTTTTGGGCAGAGGCCTGCATGACAGACACAAAAGTTACCTTGTCTGCCTGCAGTGCCTCAATCTCGGCATGAAGCTGGGCATTCTCCTTTTCTATCTCTGCTAGCCTCCCCGGGTCTCAACAAGGGCACTGCTAGCGTCTCTGGCCGCAAGCCAAAGTCCCCAAGCGGCCAAAGCACCCTTCAATGGCCCGAATGGGTTCTTTGATTTCCGTGCCAGGGTGTACGCTTCACAGAGTGTGGTAAAGGGATCGGCCATCTGGAAGATGGAGTCCTTCCAGGGGCATTTCCCCTTACTCAACACCCACCTTTCTAACTTCCCTCAGACCTCTTCCTCTTGCATGAGGTCCTTAACTGTGACTGGGCTCTCCTTGGCCATTTTCTCACTGCACAACTACACTTTCCTAACACAAACACGGGACCAAGAACTGGAGGGACGGGTAGGATCACCTAGACCCCTGGGGGGAACTTCAGGAGACAAACTCTCTGGAACTACTCACAGGAAGAGGGATGGGAACCTATCTCCAGCCTGCCAAAACAAAGTCACTCTTGTACACCCAAGCCCGGTTTTACACCTCGACAGCACTGGGAACAAGAGGACGAGGAAACTGTGGATGGGGAGGTCACCTAGACCCAGGGAACCCTCAGGAGTACTCCGCCTACCTGAAGGAGGGTGACAAACGCTGAGGAACTTACTACACCACCTGACCAAGCAGCAGGGCGAAAGGGATGGGAACCTAGACCAAACCATCCCTATCAGTTCTTCGGATGAGGGGTATCTTCCTACACCTCGGGACAAACCTCTTAAAACCCTAAACCAGGTTGGGGTTCCACCCGTACCTATTACTCTATCAAATCTGGGACGCACCCAAGAATTGAGAAGCTGGGACGCACCCACGCCTTCTCTAACCTTAACAACCACAACTCAAAAGGGGCAGAGGAAGGAGTATGAGAGGGGTTTCTCCTTCCTTAAGTGCTTTCTCGTGTGCCTTGCTGCTAGAGTGTTGTATGAGTGTGGATTGTTCCTAACGTGCAAAATCTCAGCACTTAGGATCCCAGCCCATGATAGACCCAAGATGGGGAGGTGATTCCCAGGGCAAGACAAAGAAAGAGAGGGGAACAGATTTCCACTCGATAGAGTTACTTCACACACAGAGAAGTCACGTACACACTTGCCTGCCTACCAGCATTCTAAACGGCTCAGCTGACTGTTCCCTAGGTCAGTACCACCCGATTTGAGGAGGTTCATGACTCCTTCTCAAATTAGGGGTACGGGGGGTGCCCGCATTCTCCACCACTCTGTTACCCTGATTTCTGGGGGTCCCGGGAGGGACACCTAAATAACCAAACAACAACACAACTTTGGGGAAATTTAGCTGGAGCACTCACTAAAGCTAGTGAGAGGCAGGGTAACTTAGTAGGATCTTGCAACACAGCGTCTACGGGGTAAGGTCAGCCAAGCAGCCAGATGGGTTAAAATAATAAAAATGATGTTTATTAAGTACAGACAAATATTAAAGACACCACAGTCACTCAGATAACTAAGGAATCAGAGATTGACTTAGGGATTTTCAGAGGGAAATGGGTCAGAAAATGCAGGGGGACATGCTGGAAATGCTAGCATGACCCACAGTTTAGCTGCTCTTTAGAAGCAAGACAAAAGCTTGTTAAATCCCAGAAAACTGCCAGTGAATGAGGCCATCCAGGTTGTCTAAAACAAACTACTCAGTTTATTGAAAAGCAAAGCTTGATTACATATTTAGCAAGCTAGGTAAAATCCATGTCTGAACAACAGCTGAGACACAATAGAACAGCAATGGGATAAAGAATGCACACTGCCTGTTTTTAGGCAGCTCTTAAGTAGACACTTGTCAACAACTTTTACACCATGAGAAAAGGGAACTTTACTAGCCATAACACTACTCTTATTATGGGAAATGGAAGCTGGAGAACTCTGGCCATTTCCGCACTACAGTGTTAAAGTGCTGCTATTCCACTATCAACCTCCTATGGAATTCTGGAGTTTGTAGTTTAGGGAAGGGCATTTCAAATTCTCAGCCAAAGAGCTCTTTGGTCTCAGCAAACTACAAACCCCAGAATTCCACAGGGCGTTGAAAGTGGAATAGCAGCAATTTAACACTGTAGTGCGGAAATGGCCTCTGAGAGAAAACCTTATCAGATTTGTGCTGGGAACTGCTAGGAGCTGTGTTGCCATAGCAGCAAAGTAAACAAGAACAGTTAACCCTTAAGGCAGGAAACAGACAGAGCCGTCCTGGGCAGTAACACTCAACAGATACAACACCTGTCTCATAGTCCTGGACCTTGAGAGCGGACTTAGAGTGCGATGAAGAAGCTCAGCACATGGGGCTGAGAGGAAGCTCACGAGGCAAAGCAGCAGCAAGGCGGTCCAGAACTCAGGAGCGATCCAAGGAAGGTCTCGGAATCAGGGGTTTTTATAGGGTGAATTGTGACTGCAGGCCATGCCTTACTCGGTGAGAACAATGCATTTTAGGAACTTTGGAAAAGTCAGCTTTGGAGCTTTGGAAAAGTCAGAATTTAGCATGATTGACTCAGAGCCAAATTAACAATAGTGTAGCCAGTATGCAAATGCGGAGCACTTAGTACAGCTTTGTCAGGTTGCCTGCTCGGGGCAGGGAGCCTTTGTTAGTATCGCGCATATGCAATGAGGTGTTTGCCGGAGAGGTCCCTGAAGTGACGAACCAGCTGTATCTGGCCTGTCTGGGTGGAGAATGGAATGTCCAGCAATTATCGGCCGTGCCTGTTTATGTGCTTGTCCGGTGGCCTCACAAACACATGGAGCAGGGTGGCAGAAGAAAGTTGAATTGTTTGATATCAAAGTGATATCAAGTGCTATCTCTGGGTAGGCCTAGACCACAGTAACACTATCCTGAGGTTTTCTGGGGCTGAGAGTATATAACATGCCAAAGGTCACCCAGTGGGTTTCCATGGCCAAGCAGGGAATTGAACCTGGTCTTCAAGGTCTTCTGTATGGCCAGTTTCTCAGAATAGAAAGCAACTGTTCTCATAAAGAAGAATTTAAGATAGAATTCATCTTATTGTCAAAACATCTGAGGGCAAGGGGGTATCCAAAACATACAATTTTTAATGGTTTGAGAAAAGGAGCAGACAGACCTCATTCAGAGCTGTTAAAAAAGCAAGATAGAGTCTAGCACTGCTCACTTACATTTAAGCACATCACAAAAAAATTACAGAAATTTAGAAGCAAACTTTGGTATTTAGTGGAAAACATCCCAGGATGTAATGAGAAACCTCATATATTCAACAAAAGAACCAGGAATATAAAAAAAATATTGTAATGCATACAGAATTCAATGCCAAAAGCAACCATTTAATATGAAAACTATAATGGGTGTAAAGACATCAATAGGACATCATCTCTGGAGTCACAGTTTGTACTGTACATGTACCACTAAAATGACAACATTAATAAAAAGCATAGATCAAAAACAGTACAAGTTGAACGATTTCATTACCTGTAGCACTATCCTTGTGGAAAAAAAAACACTACCTATGTGTTAAAAAATAAATGTGTAAATAAATAAACCTCCAGACCTGTTAAATGAAGAAGAGAAGAGCACCTTTCAAATCAGAAAAATAAAACAGTGGGTGCTCCTGTAGTTAACTGTTTTTTAGAAATACAACATTCTATATCAGATATGTGTTTTTTGGGTTCTGGAGAAAAATAATTATCACAATGAAGATACTATTAAGAGAAGGGAAATAGAATGGTTTCTAAAATAAAAACCACTTGAGCCTATAGGTTTAAATGAAGATTTGATTTTACAATTTTTAATATAAGAATGATTGTAAAAGATTGAGATAACATTCAGGACAATTGCATCAGATACCCTTGTGACCAGTCCTAGAGTTACCATGGGTTTGTTCTTTCTCCTGACTACCTGAGCTAAATAAATTCAAGGGTATATCTTCTAGTTCCTTTTGCTTGTTGGTCTATTTCTTTGGAGAGTATATTATACAACTCAAGGAAATTCTATGTAAAGGTATGTACATACACTTTGATACATTGAATAATGTAATTTATAAGTTGTTGTGGGATTTCCAGGCTTTGAGGCCATGTTCTATTAGTATTTTCTCCTGATGTTTTGCCTGCATCTGTGGCTGGCATCTTCAGAGGATCTGGTGGCATGGAAGTGAGTCAGAGTATATGTATTTATGTAGTCCCCAGGTGGGAGGGAACAATCTGCATGTGTTACAGTTGGCCTGTGTGACGGCCTATTGTTAAATGGGATATCCCCCAGGGTGCATTGTTAGTCAGGGGATATGCATAACAGTGCATTAAGTATATTAGCAACCCATTGTATTGTTCCTTGTAGAGGGACCTCCAGAGTCTGGGTGGTGTTCATTGGCATATTTTCTGAGTCTTGATTTTAGTATTCTTCAGTACTGGTAGACAAATTTTGTTTACTTTCCGAGTTTCTTCTTTCCTGTTGAAATTGTTCATGTGTTTATGGATTTCAATGGCCTCTCTGTGTAGTCTGACATAGTAGTTGTCAGAATGGTCCAGAATTTCTGTGCTTTCAAAAAGCATTCTGTGTCCAGGTTGGTTTATAACATGTTCTGCTACTGCTGATTTTTCTGGATGGATCAGTCTGCAGTGTTTTTTGTGTTCTTTAATTCTTGTTTGAATGTTGCATTTTGTAGTCCCTATGTAGACCTGCCCACAGCTGCAAGGTACGCAGAAGCAGAAGTTAGAGGATCCCTCTTGTTCTTTGCTGAACATAGCATTTGTTGAATTTTCTTGGTCAGTCTGTAGATTGTTTGGAGGTCATGTTTCTTCATCAGTTTCCCTATACGGTCAGTGACCCCTTTGATGCATGGTAAAAACACATTCCCTTTGGTTGGCTGCTTATCTTCACTGCTGTGGTTTTTTTCCAAGTCTTGAGGCTCTTCTGATGCCTGAACCGGAGTAACCATTGGCCTGTAGAGTCCAGTTTAGATGGTTCAGTTCCTCTTTAAGGAGGTGGGGTTCACGTCAGGCAAAACGTCAGGAGAAAATACTAATAGAACATGGCATCAAAGCCCAGAAAACCCACAACAACCTATGGATTCTGACTGTGAAAGCCTTTGACTTTGCAATGTAATTTATGTTTTATCAATTATAATTAATTTGGTGTTGCCTTTCTTAATGTATTAAATAGAATAATATTTGTATTTTTCAGTGTAGCCTCTGAGGAAGGCCAACCTAAGCCATTTCCACATTAAACTGTTATAGAACTATTATTCCACTTTTGACATCCTATGTAATGCTGCGGTTTGCAGTTTTGGGAGGGGCTGGCTGGCCCCCTCCGAAACTGCAAACCCCAGGATTCCATAGGATGTTGAAAGTGGAATAATCGCACTATAACAGTCTAGTGCAGACATGGCCTTAGGTAGAGGCCAAAACACCATGGGCTTTTTATATATATAAATAAAACAAGTGACCATCAGTCAGCGTGTGGAGCTCTGTCTCCTGTTTACTTCTACTCCAGAGTCGTAGTCCAGTGCTCAAACTACTATACCATGCTGTTTATAGATAATGTAAATGTTATGCCTTGTTTCCTAGGTATTGTATTGTAGTCTACTCTATGTTTTATTCCTAGAGTAAACCACTTTGAAGTTTTCAGATCTAATCACTTTATAAATACTTGTAGATAAATAAGTCCCAGCATCTATGCCTCTCCTAAATGCGTGTGGCTTGAGCTGTGGGAAGGATGAGGAAATGTTAGGTAACAGGCCAGAGAGCTGCAGCCCCTTTAAGGTGCTGTAGTCATCATCCAAAGGGCAGAGTCTTGAGATGTCTCTTCTTCTTCCTGCATCTCTGTCTCTGGCCCTTTTTGCATGCTTTTCTTCTTGTGCGAGCACCCCATGAGCATCGCGTGAGTGGGAGCATCACTCTGTATGACGCACTCCCCCTCACGCGACGCTCACGTTGCTAAAGCAGGGCGCACGCACATTTTTTGATTTTTGGCTTTAAGCCGAAAATGCCCCGTGCTCGCGCAATGCTCGTGCCGCCCTCGCGCACTTATCTCTGTGCGGTGTGTCGGCAAGGCGGCCTGGTCACGCTTCCTTCCCCCACGAAGCCTACAACTCCCAGACTGCACTGAGGAAGAAAGGGGCAGGGCACTCGTCCGACGGTCGCGCTAGAAGGAAGGCGGTGCGGGAGGCAAAAAGGGCTGTCGTGAGCAGCTTGCGCGAGTGGCTGCTCGCGCAAGCGCCGCTCCCCACTGCCGCAACGAGGTAGGGTGCGAAAAGGGGCTCTGTCTTTCTATCTCTCCCTCAAGTCCTAGAAGGTCCATCATCATATTCTGTTTTCAGATACTCTGATGCTGGCTGAACCTTTGCTGTTTCCTGGTTTTCCTCTTCTTCTACCCTAGATTTGCACCTTTCTCTCCTTGTGTGCAGGCCTTGCTTTCTCAGGACAGGATGCAGACCTTTTATTGTGAGCTTAAATGAAGGAGACACTCTCAATCACTTTGTGCGACTACTAGGAGGGTAACTTTGGGATGGGGAGGAGGAATGATGTACTCTGCCCTAGTTCTTTGGAGGTAAAGTGGAATGTCAATATGCTAAATAAATAATCCCTACTCTAGAATTTTGCAAGCAACAGTAGGCGCCCTTTCTCACCCTTTCATTTTCAGTCACATTTTCTTTATTGCACAGTTAACATTTTTCTAGGACCAGGAAACAGAAGTCCTCAACCACTGTCTGATAACCTCACTCCAGTGTCCTAGTCAAAATGGGACAGGATGCTGCTCTTGGCTCAACAAAGAGATCATGCACACAAGCCTCTCCTCAGGCTGTCACAAAAACATGGCCATTATGTACCCCATCAAGATTTTAGCCATTTTATTGTACAAGAAAGCAACGTGAATACTCATTCACTTCCAAGCACAAACAAAACGAACATACTTTTGTCATAGTCATAATTAAGAGCATGGTCCATGGACTAATAGCTTTGGCTGTGCTTGAGAAAGGGCCTTTCCACACTACATAATTATTGCACTATGATTCCACTTTAGCTACCATGGCTGCCTCCTATGGAATCCTGGAGTTTGTAGTCTTCAGAGGCACTGGAGCTCTCTGGCTAAGAATTGTAAACATCCCTCTCTAAACTGCAAATCCATTGATTCCATAGAACAGAACCACAGTAGTTAAGTGGAATCATAGTGCAATAGTTACATAGTGCAAAAAGGCTCAAAGATGAAATAAACATTCAGCCAGCAGATGGGCACTTTTGTTTCTGCTGTCTCCTGTCCACCATTTCAGTCCACAGGTGTATGCATTTCTTGTAGCTTGAACATCAGAAACAGAACTCATATCACAATGCCCTCCTGTTGTCTTCAGGAGTTGTGTTTAAGATGTATGAGTTGTTTTATAAAGCAGACTTTTTTTAAAAAAAAAGAAAGCACAGTGTGACATTCTCATACCTGATATACAGATAGGTAGATATACGAAATATCATCAGGGAAAACAACTCTTAATCTAAAGAACAGAATAGATTCTCCCACTTCTAGAAAATTTTATTTAAATTCAGTACACCTCACCTCATCTAATTTTCATTTTTTTCAACATAACGCCTTGGTTTGTACTGTCAAATTTTAACTTACAAGTAGAAGAGCCGACCCATATTTAGTTCCAGTAAAACCATAATTTTGTTCTTCTGATAACACAAAATCTTGTCTGAACTTTTGGCTAAGCTGGGTGGAGATTTTGACAAGCTGACATTTTCAGTAGCATGAACATTTTTAAAAACTATCAGGTGATCAGAAATGTTGACAGGTTAGCAATGTTTATATTCTGGCCATCTATTTTTCCAACAAAGTGAGAAAATCCACCAATTTTGTTTTTAGTTGCCACACTAATCCTGATTATCTCTAGTGTTCTAACATAAAAGCTAACATTTATTTGATTTATTTTATATTTGCATGATGTTCTCAGCTATAAATACTAATTCCTTACTACATTTTATAGTTTTGCTTTTTTACTGTTACTATCATTAGCATAATCTTTTTTTCTCTTCCCTCTTGTTCACAGTTCTAATAAATAAATGTTTTAACGTATGTGATCACTAGTTAACACTATTTTTAAATGATCTGATGGACATTTAGTTGCTCAGTTGATCATGTATTTATTGACAAAATACCCATTCATAATCAGATTATAATATTCTTTAACAATAGCTCTATTTTGTAGCAAATAACCTAGAGCTACAAATGTGTAACTGCTCCATATTCAATAAGACTACATAGCCTTACTCTAGGACCATTTCTGCACTATGTTGAAAATGGAATAATAGCACTATACCAGTGCAGAAAATGGCCTTGGACTACATAGTCTTTCTGTAACATGTAAATGCCCTCCCCAGCCTACTTTAACAGACATCAGCCAGATTGGCTGAAATAGTTCTGTTTACCTGGTGACTAGGGTGCAGGAAGATGATGTTTCCAACCCTCCTGTCAATAAGCAAAGGAGTTGACCAAAGGAGTATTTAGGGTGGGGCAACTGGGGCGCATGCCCTGGGGCGCCAATGCCAGGAGGGCACACAAAAGTGGAAAACTCCTGCCTGACCTGGCCGCCGCCACCCCGCTGCCTCCGGGATCCTTTCTGGTCCAGTGCAGGAGCAGGGGGTGGTGACAGCAGCAGCAGCACCCACCCACCCTCCACCCCGCCCCCACTCTCCCCACCTCCTGCCGCCACTCACCCCATTCCACCTCTGCTCACCCTGCCCCTGCTCACCCAGCCCCTCCCATGCTCTCTCCCTGCTGCTCCCCCCTCCCTCACTTCCACTCACCGAGCTGGCACTCGCTCTGCCCCCTTGCCGTGCTCTCCCCACCACCACTTGCCCCACCCCTGCTGCTGCTTGCTCCACCCCCTGCCACCACTTGCCCTGCCCCTGCCTACCACTGCTTGCCCTGCCCCCACCTAGCCTGGTATGGTGGGGAGGCGGCAGCAGCAGCACCTAGGTGAGCAACTTTAGTGCTTGCCCTAGGTGCTGTTAAGCCTCAGTATACCACTACTGTTGGCAGTTCTTGTTTTAGCCTCACTCTTGGTGAAAGAGGACTGGCAAGGTCATCTTCCTAGTGCCCTGATCTGAACAGACCTCCTTCATTCAATCCAGCTGCTGGCAGTTAAAGTAGGTTTGGAGAAAGGGGTCAGGCTAGAACATATTACGTAGTTACACATGAGTAATTAAGAAACTAAGTAGCCAGTATAGAATATGTATGGTTCTTTTTAAATACAGCCACAACAGAATTAGCTAGATTTATATCTTTCTCAATACTTTCTCAATACACAGTCTTTCTCAATACACAGAACTCTCTGGAAATTAGCAAAAGTATTTGTGAGACTGAAAAAGTTTAATATATAACAATAATATAATCATCTGGACATGATTTACATTTTAAATATGTATAACCAAAACGTTGTTTCTTTTGCATGCCTTCAAGTTGTTTCTGACTTAAGATGACCAGGGTTTTCTGGAGCTGAGAGTGTATGGCATGCCCAGAGTCACCCAGTGGGTTTCTATGGCCCAGCAGGAAACTGAATCTGGTCTCCAGGGTTATAGTCCAATGCCCAAACCGCTACACCAGTCTGATTCTTTAACTGAAATGTACTCAGTTCTATTTATCTGAACTGGATTCTGGCTCAGCCATCAGCCACCTGACACAAATCCAGCAGGCTGTTCATCTTTTTCATTTATTTTTAACTGGCAGCACAAAACTGCATGCATTTTTAAATTCTAAAATGAAATAATCTAAAAAACAATGAGAGATTTTTAGAAATTCAAAAAATTTCTACTTATGAAAAATGAAAGTTTTGCATACAAAACCTCTATGGTGCTTCAGAGTAGTGATGGTGGAGGTTCTTGTTGGCGACATTCCATGTTCCCAGCACATCTCCATTAGCTACACTTTAGCTGCTACAGCCAGCATTCATTGCAAAGTGAAATAATAACATTTTTCTTTGAATCTAGAAGGGAAAAAGGGATACATTTGGATCAAAAGGAACATTTGGACAGCACTGGTAATTCATTTTTTAAAGAAACAAATAGGACTGCTACATATATATTTGTTCAGAACTTATTGTTTTCAAGGTCTCATCTGTGTTTCATAGCAGGGGACTTTCTCCATTAGGCATACTTACTTTGAGTACAAGGAGGAACATCTTGAGTTAACAAGGGAATACAGTTTGTCAGAAAAGAGAGTCAAAACTTCAAGAGGGTAATACTGTAATAGAAAGGGAACAAAAAAAGAGAGAGAGAGAGAGAGAGATTGGCATGGATATATGAAGCTTGGCAAAACAAGGGTATTTGGGATGGACTGTTGGCAAGGGCACAAAGTAAGCCCATACTGATTCAGCAACAATACCCTTGTGAACAAATTTCTCAGTGGCAGCAACACAGATCTGGGGTGCAGAAGCCACAACAAAAGTCAGATGCACTGTTTGGGAGAAATCTGGAGGGACACACAGGCTGAGTGGAGGAAGGAATCAGCAAGAACTCAATAAAAAAGTAATTGAGGCTGCAATCCTAATCCATCCACTGCAGTTTCAGAGGTTTTGCCAGACACCGTAAAGTTAGTAGAAAAGAGGTAGTGCCATTAATAAGCTTTTTAAAATCTATTTCAATTACATTTATATTACAAGTGAGAAAATTGTAACCATTATGTTTATGTTCTGTTGACATTTGAAGTTAAAAGCCTGTACTAAAGCCCTGACTAGAATGAAACTCGAAAATGCCACCCATGATTTCCACTCAGCCCTTCTCTCCTTTGTCCTGAATTTTTGGAAATCCCATTGCTCATCACTGAAACTTCTCCTATTTTCCCTTTCTCCCTCTATTATAACCTCATCTCTATAATATCCCCTTATCTTTAGTACACTCATTCCCACAGAGATCACAAACAAACAACAAAAATCAGCTTCCTGGGACAGATCAGGAGTTTTCATATGGTGTCCTGTATCAAACACAAGAGGACCACCTAGATGCAACACCCCACAAGTAGCCTTACGACATGGTGGTTTAAAATCTTTTAACCTTGGAATTAACTAAATTGTCATACTATAATCATGAACAAAAATGAAAGAAGATTAACTTATTAAAGAACCAGCTGGGAAATGTAAAATCTGTTCGTTCTTCAGCATAGGCCTTTTCTGCACCTGGCGAAGGAATTGCCCCACACCGCTACTCACCAAACCTTTTGGCTCACCGGACCTTTCGGCTCATCAATACGCACTGCCCCGGCATCCCAAATGGTGGCTTCCAGTTGGTCGATGGTCTCGACCAACCGCTGAAGCTCGCCAGCCTGAAGCCCACGCCCGGGCAGATCGCAGGCTTGCATCGGTGCGAGCCTGCAAATCTGCATAAGGGGGCAGGCTTGCAGTGGCGCACAGCGTGCTTTTGAAAGACTGAAAGAAACAGATCTTTCAAAAGTATGCTGGAGGACCACTTGGGGTCGTTCCGGACTGGACTGAGGTACGGATCTACCTTAAATAGGTATACCCAGTCCGGTCCGAGGTGTAGACGTCCTCCTTGGAGGACAGACTGCATCGTTTCAAAAACCCCATGTGGAAAAGGCCATAGTCTCTCATTTACTTAATTAATAACTTAACCACTGAATTCTTAAATTAATTTAATGCTAGAAGTCCAACTTAAGTCAATTATTTGAGTTTAAAAAGAAATCGAATTAAGTCACTACTTTTGCTAGAAAAATTCAAATTAATTGACATCTTAATGTATTTTAATTAGTTTCTGTGTCCAGGTTTTGTTGCCCTCTCATGTCTGCAGGTCTCAGAGAATGCTTACCTGGACATGTGCAGCACTGGCATTGCAGGGGAAGGAAATGTGTTGATGCCCCCCCTGAAAGAGACCAGGGCCCTTTGCAACTGGCACATAATACCAGGGCACACCACATGATAGGGATGGAGCAATAAGGTACTTAAAGCCTGCCCACCCTGTCCATGGTCCCTTTTTGAATGTGTGCAATGAATGACACCCCCCCCATTCCAGTTGATGGTAGCTGGGTCCATGGTGGCCAGTGAGCCAACCACTGCCTGGGGGTGTGTGAATCTGAGAGTGTGTGCACAAGTGATGACTGGTCATCTCTCCCCACTCCCATGCATGAGTTTCCCTCATGGCTGGAGCAGGCAGTAATCAGCCCACCACCTGCTGCCCTCAGCAAGTGTGTCATTCTCACAGTCGCCTGAGGGGAGGTCATTGCGGGCAGCTCTAGGGTGTGGGAGCAGAGACAAGTGGCCAGCAGATATAGCAGTGATCAAGGACACTTGGCAGCCAGAGTTTGGCAGTGCTCCAAGCTCCCTGCTCTGGGATGCTGCTAGTTGTGCTCAAGCACAGAAAGTGGGATACTTTTTTTCTCCTAACCCTCTAGGTTCACCTCTTTCTCTCATTCACCATTTGCTTTCTTAGGAAGGGGCTATAGGCTAACTGGGTGGTGCAATGGCTTCTAAAAAGGGAGGCAGGACATCAAAGGGCAAGACCCCAGTCCAAAAGCTCCCTGTTAAGTGACTGCCACCAGCATCTGAGGCATCTTCTGATGATGAGGAAGAGATACTGGAGAGGGCAGCTATATTAGCTAAATTAGAGGAACTGGAAAAACACAAATGAAAGCAAAAGAAGGTGGCAAAGCCAAAACAGGGCAATAAAAACTCTTTCAACCAGATGGTTTTATTGCTCCTCGAGGCTTTGGAGAAAAGATGGCTGTCTGACAAAGCGGATGTGCTGCCAGAGTTCAAAGGAGTAATGTCTTGGGAGGAAGCTATGCCAGGCCACAAGGAGATGCCCCAGGCAGTGTCAGATTAGTTTGATGGCTGCAATACACACTACATGGATACAGGCAGGGGTGATATCTCCAGGTTGCAGAGGTGGCACTGGAGGGTGTAGAGCATGTTGGTAGGGCATTCTGGCTTGACAGTGGAGGGGGTCCCTTATGGGACTATCTCATCTGGGCAATCATCTGTCCCATGCCATAGTTGACAAGATTTTAAGAGGGGAATAGATACGTGTTTTTAACTTGCTCTTTAGAGAGCCAGAGAGAAGAGAATGGAAGAATCTAGATGAAAAGGAAAGCGAGAAGGTGAGGAAGAGGGAGGTTGAGAGGACCTGGAGCAACTGGTTGACAGGCTACTGCATTTATGCAGGCACAATTACTAGAACACATCCCTGAAGGGTGTATTTGCTTATTGACTACTTGGATCTAATTCACAGTGCATATGTGGACTTCACAGGACCTGCATGATTACTTTATAATGAGGTGTTCAGAATGCGATTGGAGATGAATCCCATGATTAGGTGGGACCAAGTCCACTTGCAGCTGTGGGTCAACCTCATGACACCAGCGCAGCCAATACAGGGTGAGAGATCTCACAGAGGGCATTTCTTGTTCACTGGATGATCCAGTACCAGACAGTGTTGGGTACTGATGGTCAAGTTTCAGGCTTTGGCAGGAGAATTGGGGGTCCCATTAGCCAAAGAGAAAATCAAGGACCCCACTACATTGCTGGTTTTCTGGGGGATAGAAACTGATACAGTACAGCAACACTACAGACTTCCTCAGGTTAAGCTGGAGAACTTGAGGAGAAGGACGTCCAACTTTCTGGGGATTAGAAAGCCACCCTCCATAAGTTCCAGGAACTCATTGGGCAACTTAACTTCACCTGTAGGGTGGTGTCACTGGGCACAGCCTCCCTGAGGAATCTCTGTCATGTCATTGGGGGATTGTGCAAACCCCACCATAGAATCAGGCTAACAGGTAGCATCAGGGAGGACTTGATAGTTTGGCAGAGCTTCCTGGAATCCTATAATAGGATATCTTCCTTGAAGAAGGAACTGCATATTAGGGATGCCTTGACGGTGTCCTCAGATGCAGAAGGTTCCATTAGGTTTTGGAGTTTATTTTAGGCAATGGTGCACTCAGACATGGCCAGAGGAGTGGCCTAGTGCTGGGGTGCTGTCGGACCTCACATATCTCAAAGTCTTCCCTATAGTGGTGGCAGTCCCTATTTTGGCAAAAGTGTTGGCAAAATTCTCAGTCCACTTCTGGTGCAACAATATGGCCACTGTCCTTGTCATTAACTCTATGTCCTCCAAGTTGCCAAAGATCATGCACCTGGTTAGAGCCATTGTCTTACAGTGCCTGCATTATAATGTCTTGTTTACAGAGTTCTATGTGGCTGCTGGGGATGATGGGATAGCTGACACTCTTTCCCACCAACAGATGGAGCACTTCAGACAGTTTGCCCCAGAAACAGACTCTTTTCCTGTCCTGATGCCCACAGAGCTATGTAGTCTTGGAGGGGTGAGGTGGTCACGGCCATAAGTCTTGCCCTAGTTCCCAGGACCGGGAAGAGCTATCAGAGGGCACGGAAGGACTTTCAGAACTTCAGGATGAATAATGGGTTGTTTGCAGCCTGGCCTATCCTGGTGGATCACATTCTGGAATAATGTGTGGTCTTAAGCAGCAGAGGACTGTCCCCACAGTCCATGTAGGCTAGGCTACCCACACTGCCCCTTGCAGCTAAGGCTCAGGGACATGAGGATACCACAAGAGACTTTCAGGTGCATAAGGCACTTGAGGGTTGGGCTGAGAGAGGGGCCAAGTGGCAGACAAGAAGGAGCCACTATCCCCAGAGCTGCTTAAGGGTTTGGGAAAGACCTGTCCAGGAGTTTGAGGCTGATCAGACTATGAGGCTATACTTTTCCACATGACAGCACAGCCTTTTTTGGTGCATTAAGAGTTATCAAGCTGGTTGCACTCTCAAAGGAGGATAGGGAGGGCAGAGCTCCGGCTTTTGGTGATTTAGTGCTATTGGAGGACCGAGAGATCTTGAAGGTCAGGCACTCCAAGATGGATCAGAGAGAAGTGGGGCTATGATTAGGCTGGGCATGTGTGATGACCAAGCATTATGCCCAGCCAGAGCACTGTGTAGATATGTCCCACTAAGAGGGGAGCAAGGCCTGGGTTCATGTTCTCCCATATTAACCCCTTGCTACTAACTAGGTTCTAGAATATCACCGCAAACGCCCTTCAGAAGTTGGGCCTGGAGAGAGTCAAGTTTGGCACTCATTCTTTCCATATAAGGGCAGCCTCAACTGCTTTTGCTATGGGGATGGGGCAGCATTCTGCCAGGAGCATTGGGTGTTGGAAGTTGGCAGCAGTAACATGTACGTGCATCCTATTAAGTGCCAATGGTGCTGTGAAATGCTCACTTCTCATTTCTCTTGTTTGTTCCTAGGTACAACTGGAAAAGGTGGCGGGTCCTGATATATGGATACTGCATGGTGTACTGGACAGCATGACAAGCCAGAACATGCAACATGGGCATGCAGCTGGGGTTGAGTGATGGTCAAGTGGCTTGGCAGAAGGGGGGTCCAGTGGAATGGGCTCTTGTCTTTGCTATTTGAGAAATGCACTGAGCCATCTTGTCATTCAACCATGGGGGAATGACCTGGGTCTGTTGAAGAGCAAGGCCCTGATCTTGCAATATATAAAGAGCTTTTGGCTGGGGGTAGCCTTGGGATGTTGTTTTTTTAGCAATCCAACCTCACCAGGGCCATTTCCACAACACACTCTTACAATGCAACTATTCCACTTTCAACATCCTATGGAATTCTGGGGCTTCCAGGATTCTATAGGATGTTGAAAGTGGAATAATCGCACTATAAGAGTGTAGTGTGGAAATGGCCCAGGTCTGTAGAGGGAATGGGCACCCAAAACGCATTGACACGGCCCAATTGGGAATTGCAGAATGTGCTCACCAAGGGGTTAGGTCACTTCATTCCACATCCCATGATAATCTTCTGATGGCCAGAATTCTACAGGGTATTTGTCAGAGGAAGGCAATAGATTGTTCCTGGAGGAGCTGCAGCAGGGTTGAGGACCATGTTGGCCAGCCTGATGGGGGAAAAGACTAAGCAGACACTTGTGCCTTGTCTGTGGCAGCTGGCAGAGGAGGAGATGTTTCCGGTGGATACTTGAATTGACCACTTTAGGGTCCTGAGATCTAGGAGGTCAGGAAGGAGGCTGATTTTGAGGCTACCCAATGATTAGAACTCTTACTTGGAAGCTCCTGAGATTTTGATGGTAGCCCCCTGGGTTTACCTTCCCCTTCAGACTGCCAGGGAGCAACCCAAGTATTTGGATTGCACTCAGGACTCAGGTGGCTCATCCAAGAGAAGGCTGAGGAGGTGGTCACAAGGGTGTCACCTGACCTCAGATGGACCCACAGCAGGTTGCTCCCCCTGCTTGCTTCATCTCCAGGACAACACAATGTAAGTAGTTCTTAGGTCAAATTATCCATCCCAGTGTCATGTGTCTGGTATCATTATTCCAGGATTGGACATCAACACCCAAAATTTCAGGTTGAGGCACTAGAGAGGTTCATTTCTCTAGTATATTTTTCTAGATTGGCTTGAGATCTTCTGATATTAGCTTTGCCTTGATCATCACTAGGTTTCACCCTGAGTCAATCAACTACAGTCAAGCTCTGCTCCCTTGCTGTCCAGGTACCATCCCCCACCATGGCTGGCTCATATCATGCCAGTAAATGCATTGATTCCACCACCACCCGCACTGCCGCTGACCACAGAACTGGACATCTCTTCCTTCCTCTTATTTTTCAGTGTATTGTCTCACTGACACCAGCTGAATGTGAAAGGAAAGCTACATATTAAGTATTACTTATGTTATAAGAATATTATCTCAGGCCATTTATGCACGGGGTTTTTTAAACGGGGCAGAGCATCATCCAGGGAGGATGTCTGCACCTGGGACCAGACTGGGTCAGACCTACTGAACGTAGATCCGCAGTCCAGCCCGCTCCCGAACAACCCCAAGTGGTTATCCAGCGTGCTTTAGAAAGACTGCTAAAAACAGGTCTTTCAAAAGCACAGAGCGTGCCACTGCAAGCCACTGCAAGCCATGTTCCCATATGCAGATTCACAGACTCGCATTGGCGCGAGCCTGCGATCTGCTGGGGGCGGGCTTTAGGCTGGCAAGCTTCAGCAGTTGGTCGAGACCCTCAACCAACCGGAAGCCGCCATTTTCGTCCCCAGAGCAGTAGCCATGGACTGCTCCAGATAAGCATGGACCAGACCAGGGAGCCTAAAAGTCTGGTGTGTAGCATCACGGGGCAATTCCCTCACCCCATGTGGAAATGGCCTCATTGTTATTAATCACTAGTTACAGTGCTCAGCACTATGTAGCAGAATCATTAACCATCCTTAATAACCATTCAGTCTCAACTGCCCTGGACAATAAGCGCCTGTCTCTGGGTGCTCAAATGTTCCTCAATTGTACACAAGTCTCAGTAGTCCTTGGCATAACATTCCTCTCCCATTTTCATGCCAAGCACACTACTCTGTATGAATGAAAAGATAATTGGGTTGACCCCACACGCAGTTAATTTCATGGCTGAATCCATCCAGCCATCTACCTATGGTGCACAGAGAAAAATGTAATTTTATTTGTATAGACTTTATTTATATGTTATTGTATTTTTTTTGAAGTCAGCCAATCAAAATCTTTCAAGTGATGTGCTACTACATACGTCTCTGAATGAAGGAAAAAATAATTGAGGTGGTTCTTCATAATGAATTACAAAGGTGCTTTGTTTTTGGGCACATTCAAGTCATTTTTTTACTTACGGCATCTGAAAAACAAATCTGTTATAAGGTTTTCTTGGCAAGATTAGTTCAGAGGTGATTTGCCTTTGTCTTTCACTGAGGCTGAGAGAATGTTACTTCCCAAAGTCACCCAGTGGGTTTTCATGGCTGAGAGGGAATTTAAACTCTGGTCTCCATTTCTGCACTACACTGTTATAGTGCTATTATTCCACTTTCAACATCCTACAGAATCCTGGGGTTGGCAGTTTAGGGAGGGGCCAGGGGTGGAAAGGCCCTTAGTCCAATGCTCACAATGCTGGCTGTCTACATGGATGCTACATAGGCAATATTTTAAGTTAAGCCACTCCAAACATACCACCCAAATTTGGAGAAAATCATTCTAGTCATTTCTGTGTGCTGCAGTAACAGTCAAGCAGAGAGGAAATTAATTTTATCTATATAGATTGTGAGTGGGATTTTGGGGAGGAGGAGACGTGCTTAACCCTTCCCCTCCACCAGTTTCCTCCATTAGAAATTGTTCAGCCAAGCTACTTTTCACCCTGCAGTGTTTCTAGAAGCCCATTTACCCAGGAGGCCCAGTGAAATAATTTTGCCTGAAAAATGGAACTGAGCACCACCTCTGTTCAAAACTGCAGCCACCCAAGGCTCATATTTCATTTGTAACAATAAATAGAACAGTTGGGGCTTCATTACCTGCATTTTATATAAAGGAATACACTGATTTTTGGTGAATAGGATCTTTTAAACTGTTTAGCTCAGTGTCATGGTGGGTATTAACATTTTTGATCAACAGTGGTTGCAGTTGTCTGAACAGTACTTTATAGGCCTCCTAATGGAAACAAATTGGAGAAATGTAAGAAGACTACACAGCTTTCATTTCACTGGAATTGCTGCAGGAGAACTACCCAGAGGATTATTTTCCTGTATGTAGTAGACGATTGACAACACTTATCTCTATGCACTTGCATATGTTAAAACAAATCAGAATTCCAAAACTTATTTACATGGAGATCTTTAAAAAAACTCCAGCTTTCCAACAAAATAATATTTTCACGTGCCAGCTGTAAAAACAATCTCATTACCAAAAGTTCAAATGTACATATTTTTTAAAAAAGAGAACAGAGCAGAAGGCCAACTGCAGGGTTTCAGCCTTATAAAACACAACATTGTGCCATATCTACATATCTAAATCTCCAGTTAGGAACTTCTATGATAGAAATGTGCCTTCTGCATCACCCTGTTCCTGGAGGTATTTCCTTATGTCCTTTAAAAATATAGCCATAATATGAGTCCAAATATAATTCAAGCCAAGTCAGCTGAAGTGATCTCCCCCTTGCCTTTTTCTCTGCAATTGCCATTTTTTTGCTGCCTTAGGAGGGAGATAATGAGACAAGGAGCGGTGACAAAATGTTGGAAGACCAAAGTGTATACACCATTTAGAATTCCATCTTTGGTTATCATAAACGGCTGATCTACATGTTATGCAAAATGAGGAAAAATGTCAGCCATAGTTGAGGGATCATAGATGGGAGACCAGGGTAATGCTGTCATCTCCCTGGCTGTTATGAGGTAGCATCTACCAGAACAAAGCTCCACAAACCCATTCTGCTTGACATGCTAGCTTGCTACTACAAAGAGTTCTGTTTTCCTTTTCTATTGTATCTCAGTCTCTGGTACAATTCAAAATCCTGCAACCTCAATCTGTTACTTTGTTCTGTGTACAATGCTGATCAATGTTATTAGGCATTGCATATGGGGTGGGGTGGGTGGGATAGATCGTGTGGCCTGCCACGTGTTGTTGGACTGCAACATCTAGCATCCCTATCCAGCTTAGTCAGAGGTGAGGAATACTGGGACCTGAATACAACTTCTCTGAAGGATCACACGATTCCCAGGTTAATCATTCCCTTCTGTTTGGAATGATGTCTTGGCTGGTGCTGTCATCTATTATAGCCTCCTTTGGTTCTGATCTTCTTCCACAAAAGGCAGATAATCTATATTACTCATTCCATGAAGTGGGGGTCTTTCCATTCAGTTAAGGCACTAGGCCTAAATACCCTAAGACCATTTCTGCACAAGAGGGGAGGAGCGGTTCACTGCATGTCAAAAGCGGTGTTTTTTAGTCTCATTCGGAAACTGAATTCAGGAATTCAGAAACTGTGCTGTCTGCACCCCCCATTTACATCGTACTACTGCGGAGAACTGCGGTTGCTGCATCCACAACAGCAAGTCCTTGGCCACTCCCATTTTCCTCCCTCATCCTGCCCCACCATCACTGATTGGTCTGTTTTTTTTTTAAAAAAAAACATTTTAAACTCATTTCTGTGTTGCTACATTTGTGCATAGAAATTTATGTTTGTTGACACGTGGAAAAACCACGTTTTAACAGTCCATTACCAGATCCACTCTCTTCCCACTGTCTGTTTAACACAGGAAGACAATAATGATGGCAGCCTGTCCTTTGATGGGTGGAGAGAGATAGGGATGGAAATAATGGAAGAGATAGCCTTGGAACACCTATAGCCGGCCACTTCTGCAATGTGAATCAATGCTTCTGCATGTAGGTGAAAACCAAAACAGAACCAGTTTGGGAGATTTACATTGGAGTTTTCCCGGTTTTCGCATACAGCGGTTTTGCATTGCAGTGAACTGTTCTAGGAGCTGAAAACATGCAGAACCATGAGGAAAACTACGATGCTAAAATGGTACAACATGAGGACCAGAGAGTAAGAATTCAACACAGCTACGATGTATCAACCTTGTGTGGAAATGGACGAAGGGTACCAGATTCTGTCTGATCTTTGGAAGCTGAACAGATCAGCCCTGGTTAGTACTTGAATGGGAGACTGCCAATAAAAACCAGGTGCTATAGGTTATATGTCAGAGGAAGGAACGAGCAAAACCACTTCTGGGTATTCCTTGCCTAAGAAAACTCTATGAAATTCACAAGGTCACAATAAGTTGATAGGTGAATTTGAAGGCACATGCAGGTTTCCCCCACTTATCTGACAGGTTAGGGCTGGAGCACTGTCAGAAAGTGGACATTCTCAAAAAGTGGAAGCCATGTACTGTAGGGAATGTGAAGGATTCAGGAAGGCTCACTTGAGACTGACCACATGTGTGTGCTGCTTGTAAAGTCCCTCAGCTGGCTTGATGCCTTTCCCCCACTCTCAGCTCACGTTGCAAGCAGTCATGTGAAGTCCTAAGTGAGCCTCTGTAGACAAGAAGAACTGATGGAAGCCTGCTGTTTTGATGCTTGCAATACAGATAAGTTCTATTAATTTATCCGGGGATCCACTCTTTTTTCTGAAGGCAAGACTTGGGACTGCATGTGCACCAAATTAATGGAACTTGTCCTTAATTTGGAAGCACTGAAAGAGCAAGTCATCAGATAATGGGACATCAAAATGTAGGAGCTTCTTGCACACACACACACACACACACACAGCACCAAGAGCCTGCGCAGCCTCCTTTCTGTAGGAAAGGGGAACAGAGGAAATCTTTGTCCATTCCTCTTTCACCCTGCATGGCAGCTCTTTTCACCCCAGAGGGCTTTCCAGCATACAGCAGACTTTTGAGAGGCATACAGCACTGGAAGAGGAGATTATCCCCTCTATCATGAAAAGATTTCTACTCATTGTGACTCCAGTGCAAACTAGAATTAGTTTGGATGATCCTTTCATAATATGTATTCTTCCTTTGTACCTGTGGGGTATGTTCACATATTTCTCCTCAGTATGTAAAGCCTGTTGTTCTTTTAGATATTCTGATTCTCTCCTTTTTTAAAAGAATCTGTTCCATTTCTCTCCCTGCCCCTGCCATGTTCACTGTGTCTCTTAATTTTTTCAAAATACTTCAAAACTCATATTTTTCTCTTTACTTACTTACTTAAGACTAGATTGCTCTCCACTAAATAATAAAACAATTAACCTGCAGTATTTCCTTCAAAATTAAAAAAGGAAGCTGCAACTACCACATTTGTCTTTATGCTGAAATGTCCATTTTATTGTATTCTTTGCCTTTTCTTTCCTTTTTGTACTTTATTCCCTGCTTACGTGTTGACTCCATACATGGCAGAGTTATTTTGGCCATTTTCCAGTATAACAGTAGCAAAATTACAGTTATGAAGTAGCAACGAAAATAATTTTATGGTTGGGGGTCACCACAACATGAGGAACTGTATTAAAGGGTTGCTATTAAAGGGTTTTGCTATTAAAGGGTTGTGGCGTTAGGAAGGTTGAGAACCACTGGTCTAGGGTGAAAAGTGTGTACAGAATACCCATACAGCACAAAGATGCAGCATTTGAAACACACAAATTGTCTTGCTTCTAGGTCCAAGTTAGATCCATTCTGGTTTGGAATCCTGTTTCTAAGAGCAGCCAAAAAAGCAAAATACTGGAGACCACCCAATGGAATCCTCAGGGGGAAAAGGGGAGATGTATCTCCAAGTGCACAGTGAATCCATCCATCAAACGCTTAGTGACTCATCTCTCTTATTTTCCTGAAGACCGCTAAGAGCAGTCAGCCTGATGATCATCCTCCTTAAAATGGGTTAAATATTACACTGTGTGCCCTAGCACTTCCTTCCATTTATGCTATCTCCTACTTCTATTGGGGTGGAAGTGGTAGTGGTCAGATATAGGCTGTTTACCTGTAGTTTTCCTAACAGAAGGAAGTGTGTTCCACATGTATTCCTCCAACTCTCAATCAATATTTGGAATCATTGCTGTTGTCAATTTTTGTTGTTGTGTGCCTTTAAGTTGTTTTTGACTTATGGCGACCTACAGCAAACCTATCATGGGGTTTTCTAGAGCTGAGAGTGTGTGATGCATCCAAGGTCACCCAGTGGGTTTCCATGCTAGAGACTTAGAGATTTGATAAAATCAAATTACTCTGTAATATTGTTAATAACACATCAGTTTTAATCTTTTTTTTAAAAAAATGAAATTACTTTTTAAAAAGTCATAAATGGTCAGCCTCCTTTAATGAAACAAAACATTGCTCGTAATTCAAAATGATAGTGGTGTTTAGCAGTTAAAATAATTCCAAAATAATTGAAATGTTTAATAAATTAGGAATACAAATCAATGATGAATGATGTCCAAACTCTGAAACAGGGGAGTTAAATTCCTTACATTTTTGGAGCAGGATCTAAGTGGGGATTAGCAAATTAATTGGGGCGACCTCTTGATTCACCATTGGGCTGGCTTTCATATTACCACTCTATCAAACATTTCAACTCAGTCTTGGTGTCAAACTTGCCATTTTTAAGGGCTTATTGGAGAGAGAGGATTTGGAGGACATACATTAATTTTATGCAAGCTTTTGAAATCAAACGAAATGTGTTTAATTCCCAAGGTGGGATTTATGCAGTTTGGAGATAAGTACATTTTCCCAAGAGATTAATAGCAGCGTTGTGATGTAGACACTTATCCACAACCCACGCCTGTTAAGATTATGCTGTTTTTACGGCACTTCAAAAACATGCACACCCTGTTCAGCCATGAATAAAAATGGGAAAAATGAATAAGCCATGGATAATATCCAATATTGGCAAGTATTAAGAACAACTGTTTTTAACCTTTAACTGACAAGTCACATATTGAGCAAACTCCATTATGTTAAAAGCCATCCAAAGTCAGCTTGCAATATAAAAGCCTTTTCACTGTATAGTAACTTCCATCAAATAAACACTGGTCTAGGTGCTCTTCATATATTGTTTTTAACTCTGTGATGTAATATGCATACTAAAGATATACCGGGCACTCCTAGAAACCATGTTTTAAAGCAGTGCTGCTTGAAGTGGTGGTCCATGAATTAATGCTAGTGCATAAGGCATCAGCTGCCAATCCACAGTAAATTTCCAGGGAAATATATATGAATATGATCATAATGTTATATAAATATGATCCTAATCCCTGGAAAATGAAGGGGGGAAATTGCCAGCCCTGCCACATCAGAAAGTTTGAGGAGCAGACGGGCATCCTATTCAGCATTTATGATGTCATAAATTAGAGTTACAACTTCTTAAATTTTGCCTTTCTTGTTTACAATTGTGGCACTATTTGCCACGATCAGAAATGTACCATAAAACCCATCTTAAAAGCCAAGCAGCCACACCAATCAAAGGAGTTCTGCAGCACCAGTGAGCAGGACACAGCAGGATGCCTCCAGCCTCTTCCCACCCACAAACCACAATGTGACAAGTTTGGTGCACTGCAGCTTGCTGGTGGTAGAAGGCTACAAAGTTCATCATTCAGCACTCCACTTGCCAGTGTTGAAGAACTCCTTCATTTGGTTCAGTTCCTTGGTTTTTAAAATGGGTTTTAGGGGGTTGGATCAGGAGCTATGTCAGTGTAGAAACAACTCCCATGTACGAACTTGGCCAGACTGCTTTATAGCACACTAGCATATATTTTCAGTGTTGCCCGAGATTTTATTTTCCTCTTAAGAACTCACCCAGCTGTCTTCTCCAGTACCTGTAACTTTTCCCCATATTTTGCAATGCAATTTGTATTCAGAGTTATTTACATACACAGTTTGGGTTCCTGAAGGAATACACTGTCCTCTTCCTTGTTGCTAGGCCTTGTCTCCCTAGCAACCAGCCTATTCCAGTACCTGTAACTTTCCCCCATATTCCCCAATCCAGTCTGTGTTCTCTGACGATGTTGATGTAGTAGCTTTTTATTTATTTTTCCTTTCTGTTAAATTTGTGCAATGATTTTATGTTTTTCTGGAAGCATTTTTTTGTTTTGAATTTCAACTTTAAGATTCCTCATATATGGAACCAGCATCACTAACTATAAACTAGAAATAAACTAGAAATAACTTGTAACTATGTAACTATGTAACTATGTTGTGTATGTCACTTTAATTTTTCTCACATAAGCCTCTCAAATGTTTTCTGGAGTCCTTATTGATGGTAGGCCTCATCTCCATAGCAACCGGACTGAGGCCCAAGAGCTCTTGGCTGGGAATTCTAAAGGCCCTTCCCTAAACTGCCAACCCCAGGATTCCATAGAATCTTCACAGCCAGCCAATCATATGAGGTCTTCTCCCCTCACTCAGCCAATCGAATGAGATCTGCGTCTGCCTGACAAACAGACAATCTCACAGACAAACTTTGATTTTTATATAGCAGATGTTCAGACCAAGCATATATATAACACATTGGCCGACTACTAGATTGCATTTTATCTTACAAATGCTCCAATGTCGCACACTTTCTTGAGGGAGATTCCTGTTGAATGCAGCATAGTTTTGAGTAATGCTGTCTATGCTATTCTGGACTCTGAATATGGGTTTATTTCCATTTTCTAGTGTTATCTCAGTGTGATGTAGTGGTTTGGGTGTTGGACTATGACTCTGGAGACCAGGGTTCAAATCCCCTCTTGGCCATAGAAGGCCACTGGGTGACCTTGAGCACATCACACTCTCTCAGCCTCAGAGGTAAGCAATGGCAAACTTCCTCTGAAGAAATTATGCTAAGAAAAACCTGTGATAGGTGTACTTTGGGGCACTGGTTCCCAACCTGTGGTACATACATACATACATACATACATATATATATAAATTAAATTAAAATAAAATAAAATAAAATAAATAAAAATATAATCCCAGGAGTATGCACCAAGACATTAAGGGGTACTCAAACAAAATAAAACAAAAAAATTAATAATGCTGGGAAAAGGCTCCAATTCTCTTCTCCCTCACAGGGTCAGAAGGGCACACAGAAGGGCAAGGAGGAGCCGCTCACCTCTTCAGAGCTGAGCCCAGCTAGCTTCAACGGTGGCACTTGGGCAAAGCTATGCAGCTCCTCCCTGCCCGGCCGGCAATAGAAAGTTCTGGGGCAGACTTGAGGGTGGCAATGAGAGCCTTGAGGGGACAAAGCTTCAAGCATGAGCGGCACCCAAATATAAGCACAGGCCAACTGAGGGGGAGTTGAGTGGTACAGGCCAAGTGGTTTCTTGCAGCAAGTTTCCAGAGACACAAAGCAGGCCACTCCATCTTCCCAGGTCCCAGCCATTAGTCTCTTCCTCGATCCTGGAGGGGGGGACTTGCACAACCTACCTCAATGTGGTTCAGCGCCAAGATGATGCTGATGTCTGTCTGAACAAATGAGAGAGAGAGAAAAACATGAGGGAATGAGTTCTGATCATAGTGATACTGGTCATCTCTGGAGAAACGAGGTCACCAGAGGGGGAGACAAGGCCAAGGATTTGATCTATGTCTGATTACTGTTGTCTTTGGAAAGCTGTCTTTTCTTTAGTGTAGCATGGATGTGGCTGGTTGACAACACCTTTTCCTCCAAGCAGTTGTGGGGGTTGAGAAAGTTGGGGAGAGAGGCTTGTGGTGGAAATGTTAAGCTATAGATGGCTGCATCATTCATCCTTCACTGGCCTCAATCAGTTTTCTTATCGTGGGTGGGAAAACAGGGGAGCATAGCCGTTCAGCCACCTTCAAGGGATCAAAGACGGGGCAGCTCAGGCTAGAGAGGCAAGGGAGAATCAGTAAATGGGAGATGCCATGGGGACTGTTTTTCACAACAGAATGCATTAAGAAAACAGAGAGATGAACTATTACCAGCAGACAGCCCAGTCAGACCTGTGAGCAGTGTTCAGTGACTGAATTCTTCAGGGTCTTCTTTACCTCTCTTCCCTTTGTCATCGTTTTATGTTTCAAGTTAACTTTTCCATTTGTGTATTATCAGATATGGATCAGTGGTTGAAAGCCAGCATAGTAAAAAAAAAAAAAAAGGTGAAACATAACGTGGGTAGTGACCAGCCCCCAAGAATTTCTCAGGATACACCTAACACTTTAGTGAAAAACAGCAATAATAATTAATTAATGGAGGTTTTTTAATGTAATCTGTGATGTACGTTCTTTAATTCATTGTCTCGTTTGAGTTTAGAATGTAAATATATACACACTATCTATTCACCTTATTATTCTGTTGCTTTGTAATCCCATTATTGGGCTTTTTATTTACAGATAACAATATATAATTTTGAAATAGCAGCAACCAGTTACAAACATATTGCTAACTTGGAGGGTACAATTTATGGAAATAGCCTGTCCAGGAGTATACAAGTGAAAAAAAGGTTGCCTTAGGGTTTAGGGTTGCCTTAAGTTGCAAATTACTTGAAGGCAGACATCCACAAAGTAAAATTAATTGATACATGATATTCAGCCTTCTGACTTCATTTTTGTCCTGACTGAATCTGAATGTGTGTCTTTCATTATTTCTTTGCCAAATGGAAATGCCTAACTAAACATAAACACTAGTTTCACACTTTCCAGACTATTCAGGAAAAGTGGGAAAGCACAGTTTGGATGTGTTTGCTAACTTATTGCTACTAAACTACTACACTTCATTATGGAACTGCATAACATGACCTATAATTATGACCAGGCTGTTGCACCAGCACAGTGTTATTGTACGCTTTTCCAGGGGCCAGCATCCAGTCTGCACAAATTCATGCAAATCTCATGAAGCCTGATTCTTCCCATGTTATTTCTGCCTCTGGTACCAAATTTTCTGTTAAAAGAACTAACTCCCAGAAAAACATCTATTTCATTATCATTAACTGAAGCATACCTGTACCTTTATTAAAGGAACAGTCCATATTTAGTTTATCCTTTTTGTTTAGCAGTAACATATTGGAGTCAAAGTCATCTCAACAAACAAACAAGTATTCTGTCAACTCACAGATTCAACAGTTAAAATTTGTCAACCAGTCCAGGCTTTAGTGGAAATTAACTAGTGGTTAATTTCAGCCCTAAATATAATCAACTGTTCGTTGCTGATAATCACTGTGAATTCTTCTTGAAACACATACCATAATTCTCTATGTGTCTATTCAGAAATATTAGTCTATTACTCCAGTTATATGTCAGGTGAGAGCACTAGATATCCTTTTGATATCAAATAATTTGGCCTTTGCTTGACCTTTCTCTGCCACCCTACTCCATGTGTTTGCAGAGGTCCTCTGGACAAGCACGTCTGGGGCGCAGCCGTTAATGGGTAAACATTCCAAACCTCTTTCAGGCAAGCAACTTAAGCCTCTCCGTTGCTTCAGGGAAAAACCTCCCTGCAAACTGGCTTTGCTTGGCGCATATCCACACAAAGCCGCATGGCCAAGAGCCGAGCCATTCCTTTATGTCGGGCCATCAACGTACTCGCCACGCTATTGTCATTAAGTGCTAAGCTAATCATGCAAAACCTGATCTTTTCCAACTCCTTTGTCCTACTCCAAATTTCCTTTGTTCTCACCGAACATGGCATAGCCTGTAGGTAAAATCCACCCTATAAAAAGTCCCCACTTTCGGGACTTCCTTGGATCACCCTGGACTTCCATCTCGCCTTGCTGCCGGTTTGTCCTGACTGAAGCTGAGCTTCCGTCCCCTGAACCCTGTCTTTCTCTCCAGGACTACGAAGCCAGGTATCGTATTACCCATTCCCCAAAAGCTCTCTATTTCTGTTTCCAAGTTAGCTAGTGTGTGTGCTGTCTTGTTTGCTGTTTATCCCTCAATAAAACTGTTATTTTTGTTACTTTAAAACTTGTCTGGCTACGCTCTCTGACCTGAAGCCGTAGACATAGGGTACAAGATCCTAGCTAAAGTAACCCTGCCTCTCATTAGCTTAAGAGAGTGCTCGAGTTTAATTTGTCCAACTTGTGATTTTATTTGGTTATTTGGGCACCCCTTCCGGGACCCCCAACATACAGGGTAACAAGTCTCCCTACTGAATTCAACAGTACGAATGTCTAGGTAAGGCTATGAGAATATAGCCTATATGTTTCATCAGATATAAGCTAATGTGGCTTTACTTGCATGTTTTTCTAGAGTAACTCTGTGGAGGAGCTGATGTAGCTCTTGTTCAATACTGGAAGGCAAGAACATTTCATACTGGAAGCTTAGATAGATAGACAGACAGATAGATAGATAGATAGATAGATAGATAGATAGATAGATAGATAGATTGACTGACTTTATTATCCACATATACAAGGGCAAAATAATTTTGCAATGATATATTTCCCATAAATAAATAAATACTTACAACTGTGTACAATTTACAATTCAGATGATGAAAAATATTCTTATCATTCACCCTACACTTTTTAAAACAGTCACATCTTCCAACATCAAAAATGCCAGTTTTGTAGTGTTTAAGATTTATGGTAACATTTCTTTGGTAACACTTCAAGAAGGCAACTGTAGCACTGAGATCACAAAAATCTCAGCAGAATCTAGTTAAAATAAAGTTCTAGGCCCTAGAATCTAGGGACATAGACTTATTCAAGTTCAGCATATGTTTATTTCCCCCATTATAATCAAGTGATTATTCTTGGCTAGACTTTGTTCCAAAACTGAACTGATCCCATTTGATTTAAAAAAGAGTTTTAAATCCCACTGTACAATATTTGCCACCATATTTGCCAGCATATAAGATGCATCAGCATATGTGACACACACCATTTTCAAACAGTATTTTTCAGAGAAAAAAGTGAGTCTTATAAGCCAGCAAATAGCGTATTCTGCTTACAAAAACAAAAAGGATCCCAATGGGAACACTAAAGTATTGTTTCTCACAGTTCCCAAACATAATGCCGAAAAGCAAAGGGAAACGGCAGAATCGTAATTTCAGTGAAAAGTTTTTGCATAATGGGAAAATTAAAAAGCACAACAGCAAAGGAATTTCATCTAGCTAAATAAAAGCATCTGAATGCCAATCAGAGTATGACACAAAACTTGGAATGAATAGTTTTTGTCTCTAAATTTCAGAATTAGAGTAATCTACCACAGAAAAATAAAACAGGCTGAAACTGAAAAAGGAAAATAGGCATTTCATAGGGACAACATAAAGGAAAAAAACACTAACACTGCAGTAAGGCAGATGACTGTCTACAGCACTAAGTACATAAAACCACTGCGGCAGTGTACAAACTTGATGTACAACCTAATAATGAAGTTTCCCTGTGTAACATCATTTTCTGAAAGTGGGAACCACATAGTATTGCTCCTATTTTTCAGTGGTCACAGAACTTCCAAAAGGAGGATTTGATATGAAATTTGTAGGCACTTGCTCATTTCAGATGCCTGAATAAGACTCAAAATATGCCAAGAACATTACACAGAATATTACACAGCTAAATAATTCCAATAAGATTAAAAAATAACCATGGATATTACAAACACCTTCATTTTTAATTTTCTTTTGAAACAGAGAGCTACTCCTCCCCACAAAAGTCAATTTTAGAAGAAGGGTGTATTAGCTCTTCCAGTTTACCACATTTACTCAGATTTTAAACATACCAATAGAATTGTGACTGATAGATCAGAGATAGACAAAAGGGGGACTAAAAATCTACTGGAGTATTCTCAATGGATTTACAGATACACAAAGGTTTTTTCTCCCAATTGTTTTAACAACAGCCAAAAAAAAAAAACCCCTCCGCCCTTTATATTACACTATTGAAACAAAGAAAAACTGAGGCAAACTGCAAGCTCTCTTCAGTTCTTGTTCTCCAAAATAAATTCCCAGGCTCAGAGTTATTCAGTTCTAACGGGATGCCTTGGCAGATCTCTGGGTTCCTGTAAATAAGAAATTCAATTTTTGAAGCCTGAAGTCTGCTGAAGTCTGTGGTATAAAAAATAATTCATCAGAAATTTGAATGCACTCTGAACGCTGTGCAGCTGAACATTCTTTCTTCCACTGTGAACCTCATATAAGTCTGTCTTAGACTCTAGCACTCCTTCCAGTCTGTGTCCATTAACAGCTTTCAGGAAGTTCAGGAAGAAAATGTCTCCAGTGTTCTTTCAGACAACCATTAACGTAATAGCATCTGAGCATGGATCATCCTTGGAATCTGTAACTATTTCCAACCAGTTTTTTAAAACCCTCCCCATCACCTCTTCTTTCTCTCCAAAGATAAAGTCCTACATTTTCTGTCTGGAAAGACATTTTCTGTTTGGGCTGACCTGCTGCAGCACCACACCAGACTCAGACTGCTAGAATCCATAATCCTTTCTGGACTGTACAGAGTGATGCTTCTTCAAAAAGTAGCAAGAATTACCACTATCACCACACCCATCAAATGGGTACAAACAATGGTTCCAACCAGCATCCCTTGGCTGCTACCATCCTTTGGTGGAACAGGAGTAGCAACTGGTGTCCTGGGGTATGATTCAGTCTCACCTGACCCTTCTATCTCTGTCTCCTGGTCCTCATAGAATTCCTGTTTTGGGGTAGGAAGCCCATTAGGGAAAATGCACTTGTAACTGCCTGGAACATTTATGCACTCGAATTCAACACAGTCCCCAGACTGGCACTCATCAATATCTGTGCAAATCTTAGTGCCATCTTCTTTCTCATCCAAGATATAACCATTTGGACAGTCACAGGTATCTCCAGTGTGTGGATCACACTGTGCAGGGCACTGGGTCTGGTTACAGAACATGACACACTGGTGGGGCTTCAGACGGTCCGGGACGTACCCCTCAAAGCAGATGCACTTATGCGTCCCGCTGACAAGCGCGCAGTCATGCTGACAGGACAGGTCAAAGCAGGGCTGCTTGTCCTCCTGGCACTGGCCCTCCACCATCTGAAAGCCTGCAAAGCACTGGCACTCAAAGCCCCCGGGGGTGTTCAGGCAGAGCTGCTCGCAGGGGTTGGGCTCCGCCTGGCAGTCATCGAGGTCCACACAGCTCCTGCCATCGGGCCCCAGCACGTAGCCCTCCCAGCACATGCAGAGGGCGGCGTCGCCCTGGGGCTCGCAGTGATGCTGGCACCCCAGCCGGGCACACGGGGAGCCGCAGCTCCGTCCGTCCTCCTCCAGCATGTTCGAGCCTCCGGGACAGGTGCAGTGAGGCTGCCCTCGCTCGTCCCGACGGCACTCCCGCTCGCAGCCCCCGTTCTCCAGCCGACAGTCCCAGGCGCCTTCCGCAGCAGAGTCCCACCTGTGAGAACCGTCGCTGCGCGTCCTGCACTCCAGGGTGACACCCAGACTGGGCACCTGGGCGGCAGTCCCCGGGGGCAAGGCCACGAGGTCCGTCTCCCGGGCGCCGAAGGGGGTGAGGAAGAAGACCTCGGCGGGCGGCGGCGGGGTCAGCGGGGCGCAGGTCCCGCCCGGGTAGCTGTACTCGCAGAGGAAGCCGTCGGCGCGGTCCTGGCAGGCGCGCTCCTCCCAGCCCGGCGCCCGGGTCACCACCACGCACCTGGGGCCGCAGGCGGGCGCCGCGGACCCCGACCCGCTCCCGTCGCCGGCCCAGGCCGCGTAGTCCGTCTGCTCGTCGCCGGACACCCACTGGAAGCCGCGCAGCCGCTTCGCCGGGTCCTGGCAGGAGCCTTCGGGCAGGCGCAAACCCAGCCAAGCGGAGCCCGGTCCGCCGCGCAGCAGCAGCACCGCGATGGCCTCCGCTGCCACGGTGGAGCGGACGGTCATGAGGTGGCCCCCGCCTCCCTGGCACACGCCGGCAGCCTCAGGGAAGCTCCGCGCCTCCCAGAACAAAGCGAAACAGGCGGAGCCCAGGCATTGCGCGCCTGAGGGGAGCGGGGCAGGCGTCGGACCGGCCAGTGCCATTCCCCCGCGGCTGGCCACCGCGAGGGCCACCAGGAATAGCCTCGGTAGGCGCATGTTAGCCGGCAGTGGAAAGGAGGCGTCTGGGAGAGATCTTAAATATCCCCGCTGGCGTAGCTTCCCTCCTTCAGGCACCGCGTGGCCCTTATAACGCCCTCCGTGCGGGAGGGGAGATTCGGGAAAAGGAAGGGCAGCACCGCCCGCCCCCCGCCCAGGAGGAGCTCTCCCGGGAGCAAAGAGGCACTCTCGGGGAAAAGAGGGCGAGGGAAAAAAAGGCGGGTCGTTTGCTGAGTGGGGGGAAGAGACAGAAAGGCCGCTGGCTGAGGGAACAATGGGCCCCGCCCTCCTTGCCTCCGTTACTGGCCCAGGGAGTTGGCGCTTCTGCCCGACCCTTTCTCAGGCTAGAGACAGCGGAGCAGGAGGCGGGGGGGCCGTCGCCCGACGTTTCCGCCCTGCCGTATGTGTGGGGCGTGGGGGCGTCTTCTTCGTCCTCTGGTCGAAAAGTAGTCTCTGGCCCTGTCCTGCCATCCCGAGACGGGCAGCGCAGCCGGCGTAGGGTCCCGAAGCGGACTCGTTGGCTTCCCTCACCCATGTGTTGCCCTTCGCGTCCAAGGGTGGGCCGGTCAGCTTCAGCGGCCGAAAGAGGCGTCCACCGGGCGGGTTCTTGTTAGTGCGCCTCCAAACGAGAAAAGGAAGTCCGTTACAGCTTCCCAACCCAAGGTGGAGACGGGGGACCGGTAGGGACTGCCCAAGAGGTGGTGGCACCGGGGGGGGGCGAAAAACGCGGGCGGCGCTCGGCACATGCCTGAGGGGGTGCGGCGCCCGGATCCCTTCCCACAGGCGGGCACGCAAGGATTCTTCCTCTGAGGCAGGGCGCAAAGCGCGCGGCCGGCCGTCGCCTCATAGTTAATGACCACAGTACGTGGCCATTAAAACGGTACATTCATACATTCCTGATTTCCACACTAGACTGTTATAGCGCTATTATTCCACTTTCAACCTCCTATGGAATCCTGGGGTTTGCAGTTTAGGGAGGGGCCGGCGGGAAATGGCCATAGCCTCCAGTAGTTGTGAGGCTCGCGTGTATATATTTAACACTATTATTCTCAGATTTAGGAAAGGCTCCTCTAACCTTCTTCAGTTAATGGTGGCTGAAGATTTTCTACTAACGGGCCCAAAGTCGAACCTGGTCCCTTCCAGATGGGATGGACTCGAGTACCCATCATCCTCAGTCACCATGACCGGGGTAAATTCCTGAAGCAGTAGTCAGATCGTAGTGTTTTCCTTTTTTAACAGGCTGCTTAACAGGATGTTCATTCTCGGAAAAGATGTGGTTGTGCTTAAGAATAGCTCTCTCTTCAAATACTTCTAATGGCAATATCCTAAGGGGCAGCTCCTAAACCAGTGTCCCAGATCCAAAAAGTGGATACTTCCACTGAGTAGTAGTGGCATTAGTCTTGGCTAGGATCATGTACATTTTGGAGGTGTGATGCAGAAGAGCAAGTGGCAAAAGTAGAAATTCATGGCACCAGTAGAACTAAGGAGTTCAATCTGGCACAGGTCCTCTATTGTGGGATGTAAAATCCCCAAAGCCCAACTAGCATGGTCAGTTGTCAGGGATTCTGGAAGTTGTATCTGGAGACCCAAGTCGTGAACCACTGGTTTAAGGCAACTGTGAGAAAAATAATACTCATTCACTTGTCCGTTGCTTTTATAGTCCACCTTTCTTTCTTCAGTGAAAATGCAAGCTGGTCAATAGCATCAGTCATATTGCAATGATATTCTTAAAACCAGTTTAGATCTTGCTAGTTCAGTTCATTTTCCTTAAATATTAGCAATGTGATCTAAAGGAGGTTGTTGGAGTGCTGCTGTGGTTAAAGTAGCAGTGGCCAAGATGATAAGAGCCAGTGTGGGTATAGTGATTTGAGTGCTGGACTATGACAGTGGAGACCGGGGTTTGATTCTCTGCTCAGCCATGGAAACTCACTGGATGACTTCTCAGCCACAAGAAAACCCTGTGATAGATTCATCTTAGGATCTCCGTACATCAGAAACAGCTTGAAGGCACACAACAACAACAACATTCAAGATGATCCTAGACTGGAATGTCTTCTACCACTCCCCTGGTTTTTAACAAAAAGGTATCCTGGCCATTTTGTCATGGCCTTGGCAGCCAAAGTTCACACAGAAACAGGAGGTGGATATATAAGACATGGGGAATGAGTTGGAAAACGGCCTCCAGCCATAACTGATAAAGACTCCCTGCCCTGCTCACCAATTCATTTCAGTCAGGGAGGCTCAGTCTACTTTCACTGACAATCCACCATTGTAAATTGGGACTTGGTACTGAAAAGAGAAGAGCAAACTATGGTTACTAAGCCAGCACAAGTAGCAATAGCAATAGCATTTACTTCTATACCGCTTATCAACTGAGTGTTATCTAAGCGGTTTACAATGTATTTTAGCTAATTGCCCCCAACAAGCTGGGTACTCATTTTACCGACCTGCGGAAGGATGGAACGCTGAGTCAACCTTGGAGCCGGGCAGGATTGAACTCACAACCTTGTGGTTGCAGTACTAGCATTTAACCACTGCGCCACCAGGGCTCCAGGTGAAGACACATGACTGTGCCCCTCTCTGCTGCTGCAAGGAGTACTCCTGACTGGCAGTAGGAGGTATATATGTGCTAGTCACAGACAGAGTCCTTTGGGGCTTTTGCTGGGAGACAGGAGTAATTTTCATCCTTAAATTTATCCTGTGAGGAAGAACAATACAGTCAGTAAATACTCCCTTCTACCTGTCCCCTCCCACTGGGACATGCAGCACAGCTTCATGTAGAATACCTGCATTATCAAGAGAGGAGGCAGAAGAGATTTTCAAGATGCCATCACAACTGCATTTCAGAAGTGGAGTGCACAGACAAGTCTCTTCCGTATATCAGTTTGATATCACTTTATCTGTTATGGCTCACGTCCTATGGAATCCTGCTGTTTGCATGTAGGGTTGGGAATTTAGAATTCTCTGCCAGAGTGTTCTGGTGCCTTACAAAATTACAAATTGGAGGATTCCACAGAATGCATCCGTGGCAGTTAAAACAGTATCAAGCCACTATAATTGTGCAGTGCGGCAGAGATCTCATTGAAAGAGCCAAGGAAAACTACTTGTTGCAGTAATGTTGTTAGATTTCAGTAACACTTGGAAAGGGAGAACATCAAGGGTAATAAGGGATAAGAAACACTGTACATAGAAAGGCTAATGGAACTAGATATCTAACAGTCTGCACTGTGATCAGAGAATGAGTTCTGGTGCCCTAGGATGACAGCTGGAGAAGCAGCGGACTAGGCTGTGGCACAGAGATGGGCCCAAAAGCATAAGAAGAGCCATGTTGGATCAGACCAAAGGCTTATGTAGCCCACTATGCTGTTCCCACACTAGCCAACCAGATCTCTATGGGATGCCCACAACAGAACTCTCCCATTCATGTTTTCCCAGCAATAGCAGTGGTCTCTGGCTCACTAAGCCAGATGCAGATGTATATCTAGGCACCAGGAGGGTGTGCTATGGGGAGGGAATGATGAAATATGCTCCAAGTTAGTATTTTGACTTGATTTCTGGCCCATTTGCCAAAAATCTGGCCACCAGTGACCTAATGAAAGTAAAATATTGTGAATAGTGGCTTTCAAAATGAATCATGAATTAGAGCTCTTAGAAAGAAGAGAAGAAATAATTTGTCATAAAGTATGGATTAAAATGGAATAGTTCTAGGAAACCTCAATATGTAAAGTTATTACTTTACGCACACCCACACAATAGGCACACACTGTCCCCTTCAGCACTGGGCACACAGAGGTTCATCAGGGACAAAGGTTTAAGAGCTTTTGAAAGCAGCCTCAGCGGAGGCTTGGTGGAATTTTTGGGAGACTCTGTGGCCAGTAGATACCCTACCATATTCTAAGCCTTCTTAGCAAGAGGTGTAAATTGTTGTTGTTGTTGTTTTTTCCAGTGGTGTGGCAGGGGAAAGATTAAGCTTCCCCTCCCCACATGTTGTGGCAGGCTTGCCAGGCATCCCTTATTAAAAGAGATGTCCCTTATCTGAGATGCAGAAAGCTTCTCCTTTACAAGGGTGGCAAGCGTCTCCTGTTATAAGGGATGTCCCCTTTTTGAGAGTTGGAAAGCTTTTCCGCTTTACATATAATGAGCAAGATGCCAAAAAAGCCTTGTATTTTCAGTGTAGGCCTTTCATAGAGAGACTTGTGTATATCATATAATTTATTGATATGATTCATTTTACAGATTAGATTAGATTAAATTAACCAAAATAAATAGTTTCACAGTTGGTATTTTGGTAAAACACAAACTTGTTAATAGCTATCTCCTGATTGTCATCCATGCATGTTGTGAATTTCAGCAGCCCTCAATGTTATTTTGAAAACTTGTCAACACTGTGCTGTGGTCCAAGTAAAAATGGTGGGGGGAATTCATAGACAGAGTTGAAATTGAATTTAAAAATTGACAACAGCATTGTAAGGAATGCAATTAACATCACGTGTAGATTAGACCCTTAAGAGCTAATTCACACATCAGTAGTCATATTTGCTGTTGATTATACTGGTGTCATGCATAACAATTTTTGGTACCCTAAACCCTTGCAAGCATGAGTGGGAAATGTGCATTTCTGACCGTGGACATGTGGGATATCAGTTAGAAGCCATTGCTGGTCATGACTCCATCATCAACAGCTGTCTCTGAATATTTTGTGAGGTACATCCAGTATGTGTGTCACAAGCATACTACACCAGACTAGCTGTGACAAATACAACTGCTGTTATGAGGTCAGAAATGATTCTTAGGAAAAGTCTTCTGTAAAACCTGGCTGGCTGTCATTCTTCTGACCTTCAGTGCTGCAGCTGTTGACGGTGAGATGGATGCCAGATATAATTGCAAACTCTTCTGAGACAGAGACATGATTTTCAGTGCTAGGCCTTCTGCAGCAAGGAGGGCTGGGGCTTGTTATATTTGCCTCAGTCTCCTCTTGCACAAGGGTGGGATGGGGGTATCTTCATTTTCCAAGATGCCTCATGGCACTCCATGATTAAATAGTGCATTCCATATGACACTTTCCCTAGTCAGTTAGAGCAGCTTGCGTCAGTTTGTAGAAGTTTGGCAAGAAAGGAGATGGTACGCCTCCTCTCTCTGGCAGACGCATTTTGAAGCTCAGGAATCCCCCCACCCCACCCCCATCTCTCCATGGGTGACTCAGGGGAGCTGCAAGGACTGCCAAGGAGTGAAAAGTGAGCACTCCTCCCAGATACAAGGAAGCAGCCAACATCACACTAGAGAACTGGCATATGACCAGGACAGTAACTTTCCGCTCCAAGAGCAGCACTTTCAGCTAAAATGCTGAACAATCAGATGGCTTATCTTAATCTACTACTGAACAGCATTTCCTATCCCATGAGGGACCCCACCCTCAAATGAAGAAAGGGGTGTGGATACAAGAAGACTTTTCAGACCCAATGTGCTTTAATATATAATGCTTTGCTTCTGCTGGGATGGCCTGGCTTCAAAACCCTGTTTGCTGTGAAGCCTGCAGATCACTCACATGACAGGGTTCTTCTGAGGATAAAATCGGATACACCAATGTATGTTGGACTTGTATGGAGTGAAGAAACCACCATAGACAATAACACTGAATAACACCGTCATCCATGTTTTATTTTCCCTGAGGAATTTCAGACAGTCCCCAGGATGCTTTCATTATAGCATTTTTCCCCCTAGTGGTTATCCAGACAGTGTCATATGGTTAGTCTCCCCTACTTCCCCAGTCTGTATGAGCTAAGTGGTTGTTTGGACTGTTTCTTGCTTTGCTTTTGTGGTGGTGGAAAAAGCCCCCTTTCTGTGTGTATGTGTGCATGTGTGTACATAGGGAAGGGGGCCCCTTTAGAGCTTTTCTTACCTAATTGATCAACTGGAGCTTGAGTCTGCTCAAGACAACCAAATACCAATTTGTCATACTAACAAGAGTGCGGAACTGCAACAAATGTCCACTGCCTTCATTTGCTGTAATCCAAAGGAGGAAAGGGGAACCTGTGCCTCTCAAGTAACTACTGGACTACAACTCCTATCATCATTCACCACTGACCATTCTGAGTGACGCTGAGGATAGCTGGAGTACAAAAAGTTCCCCACCGTTAATCTAAAATATAATTCCCTCATCCTTCTTCTCTGCAGCCCTTATGGTCCACCAACAATGGCTTTGTGAAAGCTATAAGCCTTTTGATTTAGCATGATGTGGAGGACTAGCATGGTCAGAGCTGGAAGACAGGAGCTCCCAGTTCCAGTATCTATCATTTTTAATTATCAGTGGTGATTAGTGGTGATTTATTTATCAGTGGTGATAGCTAAATAGAATTTACATTTAAAAAAGTAGTAACCCCTGAAGACCAACTGCTGGATACAGACGATAAAGGAAGGCCATACCATCAGACCCTACTAGTGAGTCTTCTTGTCAGCATGTGGCTGATCACTGTTGAAAATAGAATTCAGGACTAAACCAAGCTTGATCTGACGCAGGTAGATAAATCTTGTGTTCTTACAGCATTTGCTTAGCTTTGGAAATAGCAACATCCTTCAGCTTTGAAATTTGCTTCCCTTGGTGTCCACCAGTGGTTGACTGCTTCTCATGTACAAGTTACTGAAATAACTTGGGAATATGTGGGAGCAAAGTGGGAATATGGAGGGGGCATATTAACAGAGGGGGGAGGGAGAGGGAAGGAGAAAGGGAGAGAAAGGAGAGATCTACTTAAGACACAACAGAGAATAAACTCAGTAATATATATAGTGAAAAGAACATACTGGGTGCATTCAGACAATCATCTCTCTTCAGTTTGTTAAGCAGTCTATGATTAATTAGAGACAGCCTGAGTTAATTTTATCTTTCCACGGACTGAAGAAATATGATTGTCTGAACTGGGAAATTATTGTTACTGGTGTGAAGCTTAGGGCAAGCCAGAATCTTAAACTAATTTCAAACTGTGGTTTCAAATCTTGGCTTTGTTTTGAAGCACGTAGCTATATTTTTCCCAGTTCACATGAAAGGTCTTATTTCAAAAGGTAATTGCACTGGAGAACAAGATAGTCTGGATTTAAGAAGTGATTAAAGTTCCATAACTCTTATCTCTTGGCACAGTCTGAACCTCATAATAGTGGCAGCTGATGACTCCCATATTAGTGGGGCTGTGAAACTCTTCTGGTTCTTAGTCCAGATGTTAAAGGAGCTATCCAAAGTGCTGAACCTCTTGTGGGAGGGATAGGGTCCAGCACCTTTAAAGATGGGACAAAAACTCAGGTCGCATTCACCACCTCACGGACAGGGGAGCTACCAGCTGCCACACCCATTCTTATCAAGTAAAAGGATGAATCACTTCTAAGAATTGTGCTTCAGTTGAAGAACATCTCTCAGCCCAGATCAATCAATTCTCCACTTCTGTTCCTGACGGTATTGTGGGAGATGCACACAAAGGACAAGCCAGACCTGCATGCCTGGCATTGCTTCACCATCTGTCCATGCTCTTGCACCCAGTCTCCTGGATCTACCTTAACGGGTCTCAGAAGAAGAATCTTCTGCTGATATTATTCATAATTTTGTACTGGTAAATAAGTACAGCATTCCCTTTTTTCTTCTTCCAACTTTCCCCGTAACACATTAAGTTTAAAATGCCATTTCAATTTATGTATACTAATAAATGATTGTATTGTCAGTGGAAGGAAATGTTTCTGTAGTTTTTTTTTAAAAAAATAATTTGTTGTTTGTTTGTTACATTCAGTTCTTCAGTTGGTTGGCTGGCTAGCTCAAGTCTATTGCTGTCTTTTCTTTCCTTGCCACTGACAAGCATAGAGCACAGTCCATCCATTCCTAAGCACCACAAGCTCTGGAATCTGCATGTGCTAGAAAGGATAAATCATTGTATATGCACTTAAAAGTTGTAGGAGATACCAGAATAAAGAGAGTATCTTATATTGATAGATCTTTGAGGAGATTCAAAGAATGAAGACCATTTTAATATGCTTCAGGAATTCCTATCAAGGATTTTCAAGCAGTTTCAAATATCTATAGGAAGTAATTAGGTAGTTTGGGCAACTTTTTCTGCAAGTCTCTTGTTAATGCCATTCGTTCCCAGAATAGCTGCATTAATTACTAGATCTACATTATTGCTTCCCACCATTGCTTGTATAGCAAAATGAGAAGCAATCATTTCCCCACCATTCAGAAAAGGATGTGAATTGGCAGCATAGTAGTCATGGTGAAAACAATTCTGACAGAGTGTAGGACCTAAGGAAGTGGTGCTATGTCCCAAGGTGCTATGGAAGGCCACTCCAGCTACATGTTTTAAGAGGAGAGAACTTTTCTTCCTCAGTATTTAGAGCCTATCTTAGACCATTTCCACACTAGACTGTTACAGCGCTGTTATTCCACTTTCAGCATCCTATGGAATTCGGGAGCTGGCCCCTCCCAAAACTGCAAACCCCAGGATTCCATAGGATGCTGAAAGTGGAATCATAGCACTATAACAGTCATATGTGGAAATGGGCTTAGTCTGTTTTAACAAGAGAACTAAACACACTTGAGGGTTTCCTCTTTATTGTACTAGTTTGTTTTCAGGGCTAAACTGGAAATGTGTAGTGGTTTGAGCATTGGACTATGACCTTGGAGACTAGGGTTTGGTTCCCTGCTCAGCCATGGAAACTCACTGGGTGAGCTTGGGCACATCACAAACTTTAAGTCCCCAGAAAACCCCATGATAGGTTCACTTCATGGTTACCATAATTCAGAAATGACTCAAAGGCACACACCAACCTTTCCTTACTTACTCATTTGCTGTTACAAGTATCCTCAAACTACTTTCTTCCCAATCCTTTCCCCGCAGATAGGGGCCCAGAGGCATGTTTAACTTCTCCAAATGTTTGTCTGGAGCTGAAGAAAGGGATGGTTGTAAGAAGTAACACAGAAGAAGTGACACGAGAAAGGTTAAGCATGCCCTTTCTGTTGCTGTTTTTTCTGCCAAAATCAGCTCTACCAAAACTGAACATTTCAATCTTTTATACAATGTTATATACAGATAATATGTATTTGCTAGCAGTGTTCTAGTAAACATATTTTCATATGTAGCATATTTTTTGGTCTTCACCAATTCAAGGAATGACTGGGTTATAGTTTGCTAGGCAGTTCCAGCATGAGAATGCTAATGGAAAGGTCATCCCAGGCTAGAATTTGAAAGTCCTTCTGTCAACAACTGAAAACATTCATGTGTCATCGGGCTTTTAGAAACTGAATGTGATGGGCTTTTAATGATGTGCTGTGCTGTTTTATGGTTTGTATAGTCTTTTAATTAATTTTAATGTTTTTAATGTTTTAACTTTATATATTTTGAAATTGCTTTTAAAATAGCTTCTATATTTATAGGCTTATCTAAGTTTCATACATTTTAAAATCTGTACTGTTGTTAAATATGTTGTTAGTCATCTTGACTCCCATTGTTGGGAGATAAGTGAGATATAAATAAATAAGAGGAGTGGTGGTGGTGGTGGTGATGATGGTGGTAGTAGTAGTAGTGATGGTGGTGATATAATATAACCTCCAGGACATGAAACTCAACTGTTTGACAAGGGTGTTGTCAAATGAGATTTCCAAGGAAATCTCCAACGAAGAGACAAAAATCTTTGTTCTGATAGTTTAAGGATTGGGCTATTCTCCAAGTGCACTGATGCATCTGCAGTTGGAGCACCAGATGGTTTTGCACCTCTGGACCTGCTCTCTTGAACTTGATGCCCTTCAGTGGTGCTGTACTACAACTCCCATCATTCCAGCCAATATGGAATGTTTTGTAGTCCAAAACATCTAGGGTGCACTGACTGGAGGAAAGCCACTGCTGACAAACAGAAAGCTCATAGTTTGTGTTTCATTTCATATTTCAATGTATCTTGTTTCACATTAATAGCACATTTCAAATGTGCCAACTTCCCAAGCACACCATCTCAGGAATTTTTCATTAATCCTGTGAGACAGTGTTATTACCTCCAAACTGCAGATTAGGAATGAACTGGGGGCCAAGAGAATCATATGACTTGCTTAACTGACCAAGTGGCTGGGATGAGATGTGAAACCACATCTTCCTAGATTCCTAGATTCTGCTCTAAAACTGTTCTGTTTCTCCCGCACTCAGGAACTTTCCATGCTACACTGTTATAGTGCTATTATTCCTCTTTCAACATCCTGTTGAACTCGGGGGTTTGTAGTTCACTGAGGCCAAATAGCTCTCTTGCTGAGAATTCTAAATGCCTCTCCCTAAACTGCAAACCCCAGGATTCCATAGGATATTGAAAATGGAATAATAGCACTGTAACAGTGTAGTGCAGAAAGGCCCTCATTCTTTTGTTTTTATTGTTTGGATACAATGGCCCTTTCCACACGAGGTGAGTGAATCGCTCCGTGCCATCACTTACTGGTTCTTCATGGCTCGAAGCAATACGGACTGTCCCTTAAGCCCTTCCTCAGGGCTTCTCTCTTGGTTCCAGGGCGATGCGGAGCAGTGTGAGGTCTTTGGATCCACACTGTTGAGGCTTACAAAATGGTGGCTTCCGGTTGTTTGTGAGTCCAGACCAACCGCTGAAGCTGGCCACGCCCACAGCCCACCCTCCACTGATCACAGGCTTGCATTGGTGCAAATCTGCGCATCTGCACAGCTGAGCAGGAACGAAATGGCCTGTTTTTGAAAGACCTGTTTTTTCCGGTCTTCACTTAGCACGCTGGAGGACCACTTGGGGGCGTTTTGGATCAGACTTAGGTGCGGAAGTAAGGTAAATAGTCTGAACCTAGTCCAATCCAAAGTGCGGATGAACTCCGTGACAGGACGCCCTGGCCCGTCTTAACTTCCTCGTGTGGAAAAGGCAGTTGTGTGACAGCAGGTTTTTTTCCTAATTATGTTCTACATATTATAAAATTTAACTGCACATTTCAATCTGTTTTACAATGTCATATACAGTTAATACGTATTTGCTAGCTGCTTTGAGAGCCTTTGGCTGAGCTGGCAGGATGTACCCTATGTGTGTATTCATCTTCAAGCTGCCTGTTAACTTAAGGCAACCCCATGAATTCCAGAGTTTTCTTAGCCAAGAAATACTTAGAGGTGGTTTGCCACTACCTTTCTCTGATACATAGCCTACAGTATCTGGTATTCCACAGTGATCTTCCACTCAAGTACTAATGGGGACTGACCCTGCAGACAGGATCTGGTGCCTTTATGGTGTTTAGGCCCCTAGATTAAAAAAAAAAGTTTGTTCTTTTATTAGGTGTGTAGTATATAACCTACAGACCTAGGATATATACTACAAACCTAATAAATGAGCAAATAAACATTTTCCAAATTCTGGTCAACTGTTGTGTCTTTTAATTTCCCACAGGGGCCCAGAGTGCTACTAAGTTCAAAATGTAGGGCCATTTCTGCATGATAATGCTCTTCTGCATCATCACACTGCAATCTCAGGCCCAGAAAGCGCATCAACAACGCTTCTCTCCACACCTGCTCACTCCATGCAGAAGAGAGTGCAATGGTGTCACTTCTTCCTTCCATAGCGCAGCTGGACAGTTTCCATTCTGTGCTACAGAAAGAAGCGCTGCCATTGTGCTTCCGTGGCTTCCCCATGGCCAGGAGCAATGGGAATGCCGTGCAATTGCAAGTACAAAATTGATTTTTTCCATTTTGCAAAAACTGTGCAAGCGCAACACTTGGGGACAGGATGGCAGTGGGCTGGTGATGACATTGTGCAGAAGCATGACATGCCGACTGCTGCCATCCTGTCCCAGAAGCAGCACAGTGCTTTCATGTGGAAATAGCCATAATGTTTGGGACTACTGTACTCGGAGAGCTGGGACATATGTTCTTTCTGTTTTGTGGTTTAAGGGGCCCCTGAGACTGTACCAGCAGTGGGTCCTGGCAGCTGCCTAAAAGTGTCAAAAGTGTCACCCTTAAACAGAGAGCTTCTTGGTTGTGTGTATATAGGGTGGGAGGATTTTGTTGGGGTTTTGTCCCCTGAATTGCATCCTACAGTAAGCAAACTTGTGTATCATTTGATTGAAAATGAGGACATACCAGTAAGTCTTCCAAATAATTATATGCATATGTCCTCACACTGATACGCAGGAGCAAATTGGTGAGTAAACCGTGCCCACAGGAGGAGGAAGTTGAGGTTTGGTGCTCCTTAGCTCTCAGTCCCCAGAAATAAATTTAGGGCAAAGGATGACTATTCTAGAGTGTGTTTGGGCTTCCTAAGGGACTTTGAAGGAAAAAATCCTAACCGACAGTGTAAAACATTCAACGATAGGAACCAAATATTAAAATTGTTGGACAGTGTAGGTTTGCTAATGCTGATAGACATAAG